>SZWC01000302.1:245802-269282 GCA_023375785.1 Penium margaritaceum | reverse complement strand
GTGTGGCTACCATGCACAATGACCGACCAAAGTAGGCATATGTACTGCCTTTGACAGAAGAAATCCGCAACGTGTGGTCAACGTTGACAACTCATAATACGAGTCACAAATGGTGAGAGGGGGGGGGGAAACAATGGTTTGGGAACACCAAGAATCACATAGCAAGCACAAGGGGCTTCAATACGTTGGGGCACGGTGTGGAGACCATGCAGGATGACCAACCAAAGTAGGCATATTTCACTGACCATGACCAAGTTATGTCACTAAGTGTGGTAAACTGTGACAACTCACAACACGAGTCACGAATGGTCGGGGTGGAAGGCAATGGTTTGTGAAAACTAGTTATCTACTAGCAAGTACAAATACCTTCAATATGTAGTGGCACAATGTGGCTTCAATGCACAGTGACCAACCAAAGTATGCATATGTCACTAACCACGACAAACAAGTGTCACTTCATTTGGTCAACGTTGAAAACGTATAACACGAGTCACAAATGGTCAGAGGGGAAAACAATGGACTGGGAAGCCTATGTTTTGGCTAGAAAGGACAAAGAACTTGAATACGTAGTGTCACGGTGTGCCTAATATGCACACCAAGCAATCAAACTAGGCATATGTCACTCATCATGACCGGAGAATTTCAATATGGGTGGTCAACGTTGACCAACCAGAACACGGGTCACAAACGGTCAGGAGAGGAAACAATGCTATGAGAATATTGGTTCTCAGCTACCAAGTACAACGACCTCCAGTCAGTAGTAGTACGGTGTGGCTACCATGCACAATGACCGAGCAAAAGAGGCATATGTACTGCCTTTGACCAAAGAAATCCGCTGTGTGTGGTCCACGTTGACATCTCATAATACGAGTCACAAACGCTTAGAGGGGGAAAACATGGTTTGGGAATACCACGAATGCCATAGCAAGCACGAGGGGCTTCAATACATTGTGGTTTAGTGCGGACACCATGCACGATGACCAACCAAAGTAGGCATATGTCACTGACCATGACCAAATAACATCACTAAGTGAGGTAAACTTTGACAACTCACAACACAAGTCACAAATGGTCAGGGTGGAAGGTAATGGTTTGTGAATACTAGTTATCTACTACCACGTACAAATACCTTGAATATGTAGTGGCACAACGTGGCTTCAGTGCAGAGACCAACCAAAGTATGCATATGTCACTGAACATGACGAAAGAATTTCACTTCATGTGGTCAACGATGAAAACCCATAACACGAGTCACAAATGGTCAAAGGGGAAAAAAATGGGTTGGGAACACTTTGTTATCAACTAGGAAGTACAAATACCTTCAACAATCAGTGGCACGGCATGGCTAGCATGCACAGTGACCAACCAAAGGATGCATGCGTCACTGACTACGACCATATAAGTCCACTATGTGTGGTCAACATTGACAACTCATAACACGAGTCACAAATGGTCAGAGGGAGAGACAATGGTTTGGGAAGCCTATGTATTGAATAGAAAGGACAAAGAACTTCAATACGTAGTGGCACGGTGTGGCTAATATGCACCCCAAACAACCAAACCAGACATATGTCACTGATCATGACCACATATTTTCAATATGGGTGGTCAACGTTGACCACGCATAACACCAGTCACAAAGGGTCACAACAGGAAACAATGCTATCCGAATATCGGTTCTCAACTACCAAGTACAACGACCTTCAGTCAGTAGTAGCACGGTGTGGCTACCATGCACAATGACCAACCAAAGTACGCATATGTACTGCCTTTGACCAAAGAAATTCGCTGTGTGTGGTCAACGTTAACAACTCATAATACGAGTCACAAATGGTAAGAGGGGGAAACAATGGTTTGGGAGCACCAAGCATCACATAGCAAGCACAAGGGGCTTCAATACGTTGTGGCACGGTGTGGAGACCATGCGCAATGACCAACCAAAGTAGGCATATGTCACTGACCATGACCAAATAATGTCACTAATTGTGGTAATTTTTGATGACTCACAGCACGAGTCGCATATGGTCAGGGTGGAAGGTATTGGTTTGTGAATACTAGTTATCTACTAGCAAGTACAAATACCTTCAATATATAGTGGCACACAATGTGGCTTCAATGCACAGTGACCAACCAAAATATGCATATGTCACTAAACATGATGAAAGAAATTCACTTCATGTGGTCGACGTTGAAAACGAATAACACGCGTCACAAATGGTCAAAGGGGATACAATAGGTTGGGAACGCTAGTTATCAACTAGGAAGTATAAAAACCGTCAACAAGTAGTGGCACCGTATGTCTAGCGTGCACAGTGACCAACGAAATGATGCATACGTCACTGACTAGGACCGAATAAGTCCACTATGTGTGGTCAACATTGACAACTCATAACACAAGTCACAAATGGTCAGAGGGAGAGACTATGGTTTAAGAAGCCTATGTATTGACTAGAAAGGACAAAAAACTTCAATACGTAGTGGCACGGTGTGGCTAGTATGCACACCGAACAACCAAACTAGGCATATGTCACTGATCATGACCACAAAATTTCAATATGGGTGGTCAACTTTGACCAACCATAACACGAGTCACAAACGGTCAGGAGGGGAAACAATGATATGAGAGTATCGATTCTCAACTACCAACTACAATGACCTTCAGTCAGTAGTAGCGCGGTGTGGCTACCATGCACAATGACCGACCAAAGTGGGCATATGTACTGCCTTTGACCAAATGAATCCTCTGTGTGTGGTCCACGTTGACAACTCATAATACGAGCCACAAATGGTCAGAGGGAAAAAAACTGATTCGGGAACACCACGTATCACATAGCAAGGACAAGGGGCTTCAATACGTTGTGGCACGATGTGGAGACCATGCACGATGACCAACCAAAGTAGGCATATGTCACTGCTTATGACCAAATAATGTCACTAAGTGTTGTAAACTTTGTCAACTCACAACACGAGTCACAAATGTTCAGGGTGGAAGGTAATGGTTTGTGAATACTAGTTATCTACTAGCAAGTCCAAATACCTTCAATATGTAGTGGCACAATGTGGCTTCAATGCACAGTGACCAACCAAAGTATGCATATGTCACTAACCATGACGAACAGATTTCACTTCACGTGGTCAACATTGAGAACGCATAACACGAGTCTCAAATGGTCAGAGGGGAAAACAATGGATTGGGAACGCTAGTTATCAACTAGAAAATACAAATACCTTCAACAAGCTGTGGCACGGCATGGCTACCGTGCACAGTGACCAACCAAAGGATGCATACGTCACTGACTATGACCGAATAAGTCCACTATGTGTGGTCAACATTGACAACTCATAACACGAGTCAAAAATGGTTAGAGGAAGAGACTATGGTTTGGGAAGCCTATGTATTGACTAGAAAGGATGAAGAACTTCAATGCCTAGTGGCACAGTGTGGCTGATATGCACACCAAACAACCAAACTAGGCATATCTCACTGATCATGACCACATAATCTCAATATGGGTGGTCTACGTTGTCCAACCATAACACGAGTCACAAACGGTCAAGACAGGAAACAATGCTATGGGAATATCGGTTCTCAACTACCAAGTACAACGACCTTCAGTTGGTAGTAGCAAGGTGTGGCTACCATGCACAATGACCAACCAAAGTACGCATAAGTACTGCCTTTGACCAAAGAAATCCGCTGTGTGTGGTCAACGTTGACAGCTCATGATACGAGTCACAAATGGTAAGAGGGGGAAACAATGGTTTGGGAGCACCAAGTATCACATAGTAAGCACAAGGGGCTTCAATACGTTGTGGCATGGTGTGGAGACCATGCGCAATGACCAACCAAAGTAGGCATATGTCACTGACCATGACCAAATAATGTCACTGATTGTGGAAAACTTTGACAACTCACAGCACGAGTCGCAAATGGTCAGGGTGGAAGGTAATGGTTTGTGTATACTAGTTATCTACTAGCAAGTACAAATTCCTTCAATATGTAGTGGCACAATGTGGCTTCAATGCACAGTGAGCAACCAAGATATGCATATGTCACTAAACATGACGAAAGAATTTCACTTCATGTGGTCGACGTTGAAAACGCATAACACGCGTCACAAATGGTCAAAGGGAATACAATGGGTTGGGAACACTAGTTATCCACTAGGAAGTATAAAAACATTCAACAAGCAGTGGCACGGTATGTCTAGCGTGCACAGTGACCAAGCAAAGGATGCATACGTCACTGACTACGACTGAATAAGTCCACTATGTGTGGTCAACGTTGACAACTCATAACACGAGTCACAAATGGTCAGAGGGAGAGACAATGATCTGGGAAGCCTATGTATTGACTATAAAGCACAAAGAGCTTCAATACGTAGTGGCACGGTGTGGCTAGTATGCACACCAAACAACCAAACTAGGCATATGTCACTGATCATGACCACAGAATTTCAATATGGGTGGTCAACGTTGACCAACCATAACACGAGTCACAAACGGTCAGGAGAGGAAACAATGATATGGGAATATCGGTTCTCAACTACCAAGTACAATGACCTTCAGTCAGTAGTTGCGCGGTGTGGCTACCATGCACAATGACCGACCAAAGTAGGCATATGTACTACCTTTGACCAAATAAATCTGTGTGTGTGGTCCACGTTGACAACTCATAATACGAGCCACATTTGGTCAGAGGGGGAAACAATGGTTTGGGAACACCACGTATCACATAGCAAGCACAAGGGGCTTCAATACGTTGTGGCACGATGTGGAGACCATGCACGATGACCAACCAAAGTAGGCATATGGCACTGATTATGACCAAATAATGTGAGTAAGTGTTGTAAACTTTGTCAACTCACAACACGAGTCACAAATGGTCAGGGTGGAAGGTAATAGTTTGTGAATACTAGTTATCTACTAGCAAGTACAAATACCTTCAATATGTAGAGACAAATTGTGGCTTCAATACTCAGTGACCAACCTAGGTATGCATATGTCACTAACCATGACGAACAAATTTCACTTCATGTGGTCAACGTTGAAAACGCATAACACGAGTCACAAATGGTCAGAGGGGAAAACAATGGATTGGGAAGCCTAAATATTGGCTAGAAAGGACAAAGAACTTCAATACTTACTGGTGTGGCTAATGTGCACACCAAATAATCAAGCTAGGCATATGTCACTGATCATGACCAGAGAATTTCAAGATGGGTGGTCAACGTTGACCAACCATAACACGAGTCGCAAACGGTCAGGAGAGGAAACAATGCTATGAGAATATCGGTTCTCAACTACCAAGTACAATGACCTTTAGTCAGTAGTAGCGAGGTGTGGCTACCATGCACAATGACCGACCAAAGTAGGCATATGTACTGCCTTTGACCAAAGAAATCCGCTATGTGTGGTCCACGTTGACAACTCATAATACGAGTCACAAATGGTCAGAGGGGGAAACAATGGTTTGGGAACACCACGTATCATATAGCAAGCACAAAGGGATTCAATATGTTGAGGGTGTGTTGACCATGCATGATGACCAACCAAAGTAGGCATGTGTCACTGACCATGACGAAATAATGTCACTAAGTGTGGTAAACGTTGACAACTCACAACAAGAGTCACAAATGGTCAGGGTGGAAGGTAATGGTTTGTGAATACTAGTTATCTACTAGCAAGTACAAATACCTTCAGTATGTAGTGGCACAATGTGGCCTCAATGCACAGTGACCAACCAAAGTATGTCACTATCCATGACGAACTAATTTCACGTATGTGGTCAATATTGAAAACGCATAACACGAGTCACAAATGGTCAGAGGGAAAAACAATAGATTGGGGACACTGATTATCGACAAGTAAGTACAAAGACCTTCAACAAGCAGTGGCACGGTATGGCTAGCGTGCACAGTGATCAACCAAAAGGATGCATACGTTATTGACTACGACCGAATAAGTCCACTATGTGTGGTCAACATTGACAACTCATAACACGAGTCACATATGGTTAGAGGGAGATACAATGGTTTAGAAAGCCTGTGTGTTGACTAGAAAGGACAAAGAACTTCAATACGTAGTGGCACAGTGTGGCTAATATGCACACCAAACAACCAAACTAGGCATATGTCACTTATCATGACCACAGAATTTCAATATGGGTGGTCAACGTTGACCAACCATAACAGGAGCTACAAATGGGCACGACAGGAAACAGCGCTATGGGAACATCGGTTCTCAACTGCCAAGCACAACGACCTTAATTAAGTAGTAGCACGGTGTGGCTACCATGTACAATGACCGACCAAAGTAGGCATATGCACTGCCTTAGACCAAATAAATCCGCTGTGTGTGGTGAACGTTGACAACCCATAATACGAGTCACAAATGGTCAGAGGAGGAAACAATGGTTTGGGAACACCAAGTATCACATAGCAAGCACAAGGGGCTTCAATACGTTGTGGCACGGTGTGAGACCATGCACGATGACCAACCAAAGTAGGCATATGTCACTGACCATGACCAAATGATGTCACTAAGTGTGGTAAACTTTGACAACTCACAACACGAGTCACAAATGGTCAGGGTGGAAGGTAATGGTTTGTGAATACTAGTTATCTACTAGCAAGTACAAATACCTTCAATATGTAGTGGCACAATGTGGCTTCAATGCACAGTGACCAACCAAAGTATGCATATGTCACTAACCATGACGAACAAATTTCACTTCATGTGGTCAACGTTGAAAACNTAATGTCACTAAGTGTGGTAAACTTTGACAACTCACAACACGAGTCACAAATGGTCAGGGTGGAAGGTAATGGTTTGTGAATACTAGTTATCTACAAGCAAGTACAAATTCCTTCAATATGTAGTGGCACAATGTGGCTTCAATGCACAGTGACCAACCAAAGTATGCATATGTCACTAACCATGACGAACAAATTTCACTTCATGTGGTCAACGTTGAAAACGCATAACACGAGTCACAAATGGTCAGAGGGGAAAACAATGGATTGGGAAGCCTAAATATTGGCTAGAAAGGACAAAGAACTTCAATACGTACTGGCACGGTGTGGCTAATGTGCACAGCAAATAATCAAACTAGGCATATGTCACTGATCGTGACCAGAGAATTTCAATATGGGTGGTCAACGTTGACCCACCATAACACGAGTTGCAAACGGTCAGGAGAGGAAACAATGTTATGAGAAATCGGTTCTCAACTACCAAGTACAATGACCTTCAGTCAGTAGTAGCGAGGTGTGGCTACCATGCACAATGACCGACCAAAGTAGGCATATGTACTGCCTTTGACCAAAGAAATCCGTTGTGTGTGGTCCACGTTGACAACTCATAATACGAGTCACAAACGGTCACAAGGGGAAACAATGGTTTGGGAACACCACGTATCACATAGCAAGCACAAGGGGCTTCAATACGTTGAGGCACGGTGTAGGGACCATGCACGAGACTAACCAAAGTAGGCATATGTCACTGACCATGAGCAAATAATGTCACTAAGTGTGGTAAACTTTGACAACTCACAACACGAGTCACAAATGGTCAGGGTGGAAGGTAACGGGTTGTGAATACTAGTTATCTACTAGCAAGTACAAATACCTTCAATGTGTAGAAGCACAATGTGGCTTCAATGCACAGTGACCACCCAAAGTATGCATATGTCACTGACCACGGCAAAAGAATTTCACTTCATGTGGTCAACGTTGAAAACGCATAACACGAGTCACAAATTGTCAGAGGGGCAAACAATGGGTTGGGAACACTAGTTGTCAACTAGGAAGTACAAAGACCGTCAACAAGGAGTGGCACAATATGGCTAGCGTGCACATTGACCAACCAAAGGATACATACGTCATTGACTACCACCGAATAATTCCACTGTGTGTGGTCAACATTGACAACTCATAATTCGAGTCACAAATGGTCAGAGTGAGAGAAAATGGTTTGGGAAGCCTATGTATTGACTAGAAAGGACAAACAACTTCAATACCTAGTGGCAGGGTGTGGCAAATATGCACATCAAACAACCAAACTTGGCATATGTCACTGATGATGACCACATAACTTCAATATGGGTGGTCAACGTTGACCAACCATAACACGATTCACAAACGGTCAGGAGAGGAAACAATGCTATGGGAATATCGGTTCTCAACTACCAAGTACAACGACCTTCATTCAGTAGTAGCACGGTGTGCCTTCCATGTACAATGACCGACCAAAGTAGGCATACATATGGCCTTTGACCAAAGAAATCCGCTGTGTGTGGTCAAAGTTGACAACTCATAATACGAGTCGTAAATGGTCAGAGGGGGAAACAATGGTTTGGGAACACCAAGTATCACATAGCAAGCACAAAGGGATTCAATACGTTGTGGCACGGTGTGCGGACCATGCAGGATGACCAACCAAAGTAGGCATGTGTCACTGACCGTGACCAAATAATGTCACTAAGTGTGGTAAACTTTTAGAACTCACAACAAGAGTCACAAATGGTCAGGGTAGAAGATATTGGTTTGTGAATACTAGTTATCTACTAGCAAGTACAAATACCTGCAATATGTAGTGGCACAATGTGGCCTCAATGCACAGTGACCAACCAAAGTATGCATGTGTCCCTATCCATGACGAACAAATTTCACGCATGTGGTAAATGTTGAAAACGCATAACACGAGTCACAAATGGTCAGAGGGGAAAACAATGGATTTGGGACACCGGTTATCAACTAGCAAGTACAAAGACCTTCAACAAGCAGTGGCACGGTATGGCTAGCGTGCATAGTGACCAACCAAAGGATGCATACGTCACTGACTACGACGGAATAAGTCCACTATGTGTGGTCAACATAGACAACTCATAACACGAGTCACATATGGTCAGAGGGAGATACAATGGTTTGGGAAGCCTATGTGTTGACTAGAAAGGACAAATAACTTCAGTACGTAGTGGCACGGTGTGGCTAACATCTACACCAAACATACAAACCAGGCATATGTCACTGATCATGACCACAAAATTTCAATATGGGTGGTCAACGTTGACCAACCATAACACGAGTCACAAACGGGCAGGACATGAAACAACGCTATGGGAACATGGGTTCTCAACTACCAAGTACAACGACCTTCAGTCAGAAGTAGCATAGTGTGGCTACCATGCACAATGACCGACCAAAGTAGGCATATGTATTGCCTTTGACCAAAGAAATCCGCTCTGTGTGGTCAACGCTGACAACTCATAATATGAGTCACAAATGGTCAGAGGGGGCAACAATGGTTTGGGAACACCAAGTATCACATCGCAAGCACAAGGGGCTTCAATTCGTTCTGGCACAGTGTGGAGAACATGCACGATGACCAACCAAAGTAGGCATATGTCACTGACCATGACAAAGTAATGTCACTAAGTGCGGTAAACTTTGACAACACACAACACGAGTCACAAATGGTCAGGGTGGAAGGTAATGGTTTGTGAATACTAGCTATCTACTAGCAAGTACAAATAGTTTCAATATGTAGTGGCACAATGTGGCATCACTGCACAGTGACCAACCAAAAAATGCATATGTCACTAACCATAACAAACAAATTTCACTTCATGTGGTCAATGTTGAAAACGCTTAACACGAGTCACAAATTGTCAGAGGGGAAAACAATGGATTGGGAAGCCTATGTATTGGCTAGAAAGGACAAAGAACTTCAATACGTAGTGGCATGGTGTGGCTAATTTGCACACCAAACAATCAAGCTAGGCATATGTCACTGATCATGACCAGAGAATTTCAATATGGGTGGTCAACATTGACCAACCATAACACGAGTCACGAACGGTCAGGAGAGGAAATAATGCTATGAGAACATCGGTTCTCAACTACCAAGTATAATGACCTTCGGTCTGTAGTAGCGCGGTGTGGCTACCATGCACAATGACCGACGAAAGTAGGCATATTTACTGCCTTTGATTAAAGGAATCCGCAGTGTGTGGTCCACGTTGACAGCTCATAATACGAGTCACAAATGGTCAATGGGGGAAACAATGGTTTGGGAACACCACGTATCACATAGTAAGTACACGGGGCTTCAATACGTTGTAGCACGGTGTGGAGACCATGCACGATGACCAACCACAGTAGGCATATGTCACTGACCATGACCAAACAATGTCACTAAGTGTGGTAAACTTTGACAACTCACAAGACGAGTGACAAATGATCAGGGTGGAAGGTAATGGTTTGTGAATACTAGTTATCTACTAGCACGTAGAAATACCTTCAATATGTAGTGGCACAATGTGGCTTCAATTTACAGTGACCACCCAAAGTATGCATATGTCACTGACCATGAGGAAAGAATTTCACTTCATGTGGTCAACATTGAAAACGCATAACACGGGTCACAAATGGTCAGAGGGGAAAACAATGGGTTGGGAACACTAGTTATCAACTAGGAAGTACAAAGACCTTCAACAAGCAGTGGCACGGTATGGCTAGCGTGCACAGTGACCAACCAAAGGATGCATACGTCACTGACTACGACCGAATAAGTCCACTATGTGTGGTCAACATTGACAACTCATAACACGAGTCACAAATGGTTAGAGGGAGAGAAAATGGTTTGGGAAGCCTGTGTATTGACTAGAAAGGACAAATAACTTCAATACGCAGTGGCATGGTGTGGCTAATATGCACACCAAACAACCAAACTAGGCATATGTCACTGATCATGACCACATAAATTCAATATGGGTGGTCAATGTTGACCAACCATAACACGAGTCACAAACGGTCAGGACAGGAAACAATGCTATGGGAATATCGGTTCTCAACTACCAAGTACAAGGACCTTCATTCAGTAGTAGCACATTGTGGCTACCATGTACAATGACCGACCAAAGTAGGCATATGTACTGCCTTTGACCAAAGAAATCTGCTGTGTGTGGTCAACATTGACAACTCATAATACGAGTCAAAAATGGTCAGAGAGGGAAACAATGGTTTGCGAACACCAAGTATTACATAGCAAGCACAAGGGGCTTCAATACGTTGTGGCACGGTGTGGAGACCATGCACGATGGCCAACCAAAGTAGGCATATGTCACTGACCATGACCAAGTAATGTCACTAAGTGTGGTAAACGTTGACAACTCACAACACAAGTCACAAATGGTCAGGGTGGAAGGTAATGGTTTGTGAATACTAGTTATCTACTAGCAAGTACAAATACCTTCAATATGTAGTGGCACAATGTGGCTTCAATGCACAGTGACCAACCAAAGTATGCATATGTCACTGACCATGACCAAGTAATGTCACTAAGTGTGGTAAACGTTGACAACTCACAACACAAGTCACAAATGGTCAGGGTGGAAGGTAATGGTTTGTGAATACTAGTTATCTACAAGCAAGTACAAATACCTTCAATATGTAGTGGCACAATGTGGCTTCAATGCACAGTGACCAACCAAAGTATGCATATGTCACTAACCATGACGAACAAATTTCACTTCATGTGGTCAACGTTAAAAACGCATAACACGAGTAACATATGGTCAAAGGGGAAAACAATGGATTGGGAAGCCTATGTATTGGCTAGAAAGGACAAAGAACTTCCATACGTAGTGGCACGGTGTGGCTAATATTCATACCAAACAATAAAACTAGGCATATGTCACCGATCATGACCATTGAATTTTAATATGGGTGGTCAACGTTGACCAACCATAACACGAGTCACAAACAGTCAAGAGAGGAAACAATGCTATGAGAATATCAGTTCTCAACTACCAAGTACAACGACCTTCAGTCAGTAGTAGCACGGTGTGGCTACCATGCAAAATGACCGACCAAAGAAGGCATATGTACTGTCTTTGACGAAAGAAATCCGCTGTGTGTGGTCAACGATGACAACTCATAATACAAGTCAAAAATGGTCAGAGGGGAAAAAATGGTTTGGGAACACCAAGTATCACATAGCAAGCACAAGGGGCTTCAATACGTTGTGGCACGGTGTGGAGACCATGCACGATGACCAACCAAAGTAGGCATATGTCACTGACCATGACCAAGTAATGTCACCAAGTTTCGTAAACTTTGACAACTCACAACACGAGTCGGGAATGGTCAGGGTGGAAGGTAATGGTTTGTGAATACTAGTTATCTACTAGCAAGTACAAATACATTCAATATGTAGTGACACAATGTGGCTTCAATGCAGAGTGACCAACCAAAGTATGAATATGTCACTAACCATGACGAACAAATTGCACTTCATGTGGTCAACATTGATAACGCAGAACACGAGTCACAAATGGTCAGAGAAGAAAACAATGGATTGGGAAGCCTATGTATTGGCTAGAAAGGACAAAAAACGTCAATACGTAGTTGCACGGTGTGGCTAATATGCACACCAAACAATCAAACTAGGCATGTGTCACTTATCATGACCAAAGAATTTGAATATGGATGGTCAATGCTGACCAGCCATAACACGAGTCACAAACGGTCAGGAGAGGAAACAATGCTATGAGAATATCGGTTCTCAACTGACAAGTACAAGGACCTTCAGTCAGTAGTAGCAATCTGGCTACCATGCACAATGACCGACCAAAGTAGGCATATGTACTGCCTTTGACCAAACAAATCCGCTGTGTGTGGTCCACGTTGACAACTCATAATACAAATCACAAATGGTCAGAGGAGGAAACAATGGGTTGGGAACACCAACTATCACATAGCAAGCACAAGGGGATTGAATACATTGTGGCCCGGTGTGGGGACCATGCACGATGACCAACCAAAGTAGGCATATGTCACTGTTCATGACCAAATAATGTCACTAAGTGTGGTAAACTTTGACAACTCACAACACAAGTCACACATGGTCATGGTGGAAGGTAATGGTTTGTGAATACTAGTTTTCCACTAGCAAGTACAAATACCTTCAGGATGTAGTGGCACAATGTGGCTTCAATGCACAGTGACCACCCAAAGTATGCATGTGTCACTGACCATGACGAAAGAATTTCACTTCATGTGGTCAACGTTGAAAATGCATAACAGGAGTCACAAATGGCCAGATGTGAAAACAATGGATTGGGAACACTAGTTATCAACTAGCAAGTACAAAGACCTTCAACAAGCAGTGGCATGGTATGGCTAGCGTGCACAGTGACCAACCAAAGTATGCATACATCACTGACTACGACCGAATAAGTCCACTATGTGTGGTCAACATTGACAACTCATGCACGAGCCACAAATGTTCAGAGGGAGATACAATGGTTTGGGAAGCCTATGTATTGGCTAGAAAGGACAAAGAACTTCAATACGTAGTGGCACGGTGTGGCCAATATGCACACCAAACAACCAAACTAGGCATATGTCACTGATCATGACCACAGAATTTCAATATGGGTGCTCAATGTTGACCAACCATAATAGGAGTCACAAACGGTCAGGACAGGAAACAAAGATATGGGCATATCAGTTCTCAACTACCAAGTACAACAACCTTCAGTCAGTAGTAGCACGGTGTGGCTACCGTGCACAATGACCGACCAAAGAAGGCATATGTACTGCCATTGACGAAAGAAATCCGCTGTGTGTGATCAACATTGACAACTCATAATATGAGTCACAAATGGTCAAAGGGGGAAACAGTGGTTTGGGAACACCACGTATCACATAGCAAGCACAAGGGGCTTCAATATGTTGTGTCACGGTGTGGAGACAACGCACGATGACCAACCAAAGTAGGCATATGTCACTGACCATGACCAAGTAATGTCACTAAGTGTGGTAAACTTTGACAACTCACAACACGAGTCACAAATGGTCAGGGTGGAAGGTAATGATTTGTGAATACTAGTTATCTACTAGCAAGTACAAATACATGTAATATGTAGTTGCACAATGTGGCTTCAATGCATAGTGACCAACCAAAGTATGAACATGTCACTAACCATGACGAACAAATTTCAATTAATGTGGTCAACATTGAAAACGCATAACACGAGTCACAAATGGTCAGAGAGAAAATGATGGATTGGGAAGCCTACGTGTTGTCCGGAAAGGACACAAAACTTCAATACGTAGTGGCACGGTGTGGCTAACATGCACACCAAACAATGAAACTAGGCATATGTCACTGATCATGACCAGAGAATTTCAATATGGGTGGTCAACGTTGACGAACCATAACACGAGTCACAAACGGTCAGTAGAGGAAACAATGGTTTGAGAATATCGGTTCTCAACAAACAAGTACAATGAACTTCAGTCAGTAGTAGCGCGGTGTGGCTACCATGCACAATGACCGACCAACGTAGGCATATTTACTGCCTTTGACCAAAGATATCCGATGTGTGTGGTACACGTTGACAACTCATAATACGAGTCACAAATGGTCAGATGGGGTAACAATGGTTTGAGAACACCACGTATCACATAGCAAGCACAAGGGGCTTCAATACATTGTGGCACGGTGTGGGGACCATGCACGATGACCAACCAAAGTAAGCATATGTCACTGACCATGACCAAATAAGGTCACTAAGTGTGCTAAACTTTGACAACTCACAACACAAGTTACAAATGGTCACGATGGAAGGTAATGGTTTGTGAATACTAGTTATCTACTAGCAAGTACAAATACCTTCAATATGTAGTGGCACAATGTGGCTTCAATGCACAGTGACCACCCAAAGTATGCATATGTCACTGACCATGACGAAAGAATTTCACTTCATGTGGTCAACGTTGAAAACGCATAACAGAAGTCACAAATGTTCAGAGGGGAAAATAATGGGTTGGGAACACTAGTTATCAACTAGGAAGTACAAAGACCTTCAACAAGCAGTGGCACGGTATGGCTAGCGTGCACAGTGACCAACCATAGGATGCATACGTCACTGACTACGACCGAATAAGTCCACTATGTGTGGTCAACATTGACAACTCATAACACGAGTCATAAATGGTCAGAGGGAGAGAAAATGGTTTGGGAAGCCTGTGTATTGACTAGAAAGGACAAAGAACGTCAATAACTAGTGGTACGGTGTGGCTAATATGCACACCAAACAACCAAACTAGGCATATGTCACTGGTCATGACCACATTATATGAATATGGGTGGTCAACGTTGACCAACCATAACACGAGTCACAAACGGGCAGGACAGGAAACGATGATTTGGGAATATCGGTTCTCAACTACAAAGTACAACAACCTTCAGTCAATAGTAGCACAGTGTGGCTACCATACACAATGACCGACCAAAGTAGGCATATGTCCTGCCTTTGACCAAAGAAATCCGCTGCTTGTGGTCGACGTCGACAACTCATAATACGAGTCACAAATGGTCAGAGGGGGAAACAATGGGTTGGGAACACCAAGTATCACATAGCAAGCACAAGGGGCTTCAATACGTTGTGGCACAGTGTGGAGACCATGCACGATGACCAACCAAAGTAGGCATATGTCACTGACCATGACCAAGTAATGTCACTAAGTGTGGTAAACTTTGACAACTCACAACACGAGTCATAAATGGTCAAGGTGGAAGGTAATGGTTTGTGAATACTAGGTATCTACTAGCAAATACAAATAGCTTCAATATGTAGTTGTACAATGTGGCTTCAATGCACAGTGACCAACCAAAGTATGCATATGTCACTAACCATGACGAACAAATTTCACTTCATGTGGTCAACCTGAAACGCATTACACGAGTCACAAATAGTAAGAGGGGAAAACAATGGATTGGGAAGCATGAGTATTGGCTAGAAAGGACAAAGAACGTCAATACGTAGTGGAATGTGGCTAATGTGCACACCAAACAATCAAACTAGGCATATGTCACCGATCATGACCAGAGAATTTCAATATGGGTGGTCAACGTTGACCAACCATAACACGAGTCACAAACAGTCAGGAAAGGAAACAATGCTATGAGAATATCGGTTCTCAACTACCAAGTACAATGACCTTCTGTCAGTAGTAGCGAGGTGTGGCTACCATGCACAATGACCAACCAAAGTAGGCATATTTACTGCCTCTGACGAAAGAACTCCGCTGTGTGTGGTCCACGTTGACAACTCATAACACAAGTCACAAATGGTCACAGGGGCAAATAATGGTTTGGGAACACCACGTATCACATAGAAAGCACAAGGGGCTTCAATATGTTGTGGCACCATGTGGGAACCATGCACGATGACCAACCAAAGGAGGCATATGTCACTGACCATGACCAAATAATGTCACAAAGTGAGGTAAACTTTGACAACTCACAGCACGAGTCACAAATAGTCAGGGTGGAAGGTAATGGTTTGTGAGTACTAGTTATCTACTAGCAAGTACAGATACCTTCAATACGTAGTGGCACAATGTGGCTTCAATGCACACTGACCACCCAAAGTATGCATATGTCATTGACCATGACAAAAGAATTTCACTTCATGTGGTCAATGTTGAAGACGCGTAACACGAGTCCCAAATGGTCAGAGGGGAAAACAATGGGTTGGGAACACTAGTTATCAACTAGAAAGTACAAAGTCATTCAACAAGCAGTGGCATGGTATGACTAGCGTGCAAAGTGACCAACCAAAGGATGCATACGTCACTGACTACGACCGAAATAGTCCACTATGTGTGGTCAACATTGACAACTCAAAACACGAGTCACAAATGGTCAGAGGGAGAGAAAATGGTGTGGGAAGCCTATGTATTGACTAGAAAGGACAAAAAACTTCAATACGTATTGGCAGGGTGTGGCTAATATGCTTACCAAACAACCAAACTAGGCATATGTCACTGGTCATGACCACGTAATTTCAATATGGGTGGTCAACGTTGATCAACCATAATACGAGTCACAAACGGTCAGGACAGGAAACAGTGCTATGGTAATATCGGTTCTCAACTACCAAGTACGACCTTCATTCAGTAGTAGCACGGTGTGGCTACCATGTACAATGACCGACCAAAGTAGGCATATGTACTGCCTTTGACCAAAGAAATCAAGTGTGTGTGGTCAACGCTGACAACTCATATTATGAGTCACAAATGGTCAGAGGATGAAACAATGGTTTGGGAACACCAAGTATCACATAGCAAGCACAACAAGCTTCAATACGTTGTGGCACAGTGTGGAGAACATGCACGATGACCAACCAAAGTAGGCATATGTAACTGACCATAACAAAGCAATGTCACTAAGTGTGGTAAACTTTGACAACACACATTACAAGTCGAAGTGGTCAGGGTGGAAGGTAATGGTTTGTGAATACTTGTTATGTACTAGCAAGTACAAATACCTACAATATGTACTGGCACGATAAGGCTTCACTGCACAGTGACCAACCAAAGTATGCATATGTCACTAACCATGACGAACATATTTCACTTCATGTGGTCAATGTTGAAAAGGCATAACACGAGTTACAAATGTTCAGAGGGGGAAACAATGGGCTAGGAAGCCTATGTATTGGCTAGAAAGGACAAAGAACTTCAATACGTTGTGGCACGGCGTAGCTAATTTGCGCACCAAACAATTAAACTAGGCATATGTCACTCATCATGATCAGAGAATTTCAATATGGGTGGTCGACGTTGACCCTCCATAACACTAGTCACAAACGGTCAGGAGAGGAAACAATGCTATGAGATACTTGGTTCTCAACTACCAAGTACAACGACCTTCAGTCAGTAGTAGCGCCGTGTGGCTACCATGCACAATGACCGACGAAAGTAGGCATGTTTACTGCCTTTGACCAAAGAAATCCGCTGTGAGTAGTCCACATTGAAAACTCATAATACGAGTCACAAATGGTCAGAGGGGGAGACAATGGGTTGGGAAAACCACAAATCACATAGCAAGCAAAAGGGACTTCAATACGTTGTGGCACATTGTCGAGACCATGCACGATGACCAACCAAAGTAGCCATATGTCAGTGACCATGACCAAATAATGTCACTAAGTGTGGTAAACTTTGACAACTGACAACACGAGTCACAAATGGTCAGGGTGGAAGGTAATGGTTTGTTAATACTAGTTATATACTTGCAAGTACAGATGCCATCAATATGTACTGGCACACTGTGGCTTCAATGCACAGTGACCAAACAAGGTATGCATATATCACTGAACATAACGAAAGAATTTCACTTCACGTGGTCCACGTTGAAAACGCATAACACGAGTCACAGATGGTCAAAGGGGACAACAATGGGTTGGGAACACTAGCTATCAACTAGGAAGTACAAAGACCTTCAACAAGCAGTGGCACGGTATGGCTAGTGTGCACAGTGACCAACCAAAGGACGCATACGTTACTGACTACAGCCGAATAAGTTCACTATGTGTGGTCAACATTGACAACTCGTAACACGAGTCACAAATGGTAAGAGGAAGAGACAATGGTTTGGTAAGCCTATGTACGGCTCTCAACTACCAAGTACAACGACCTTCATTCAGTAGTAGCACGGTGTGGCTACCATGCACAATGATCGACCAAAATAGGCATATGTACTGCCTTCCACCAAAGAAATCCGCTATGTGTGGTCCACGTTGACAACTCATGATACGAGTCACAAATGGTCAGAGGGGGAAACAATGGTTTGGGAACACCACGAATCACATAGCAAGCACAAGTGGCTTCAATATGTTGTGGCACGGTGTGGAGACCATGCACGATGACCAACCAAAATAGGCATATGTCACTCACCATGACCAAATAGTGTCACTACGTATGGTAAACGTTCGGAACTCACAACACGAGTCACAAATTGTCAGATTGGAAGGTAATGGTTTCTGAATACTAGTTATCTACGAGCAAGTACATATACCTTCAATTCTTAGTGGCACAACGTGGCTTCAATGTACAGTGACCAACCAAAGTATGCATATGTCACTGAACATGACGAAAGAATTTCACTTCATGTGGTCAACATTGAATACGCATAACACGAGTCACAAATGGTCAAAGGGGAAAACAATGCGATGGGAATAGTAGTTATAAACTATGAAGTACAACGACCTTCAACAAGTAGTGGCACGGTATGGCTAGCATTCACAGTGACCAACCAAAGGATGCATACGTCACTGACTACGACCGAATAAGTCCACTATGTGTGGTCAACATTGACAACTCAAAACACGAGTCACTAATGGTCAGAGGGAGAGACAATGGTTTAAGAAGCCTTATACTGACTAGAAAGGACAAAGAACTTCAATACGTAGTGGCACGGTGTGGCTAATATGCACACCAAACAACCAAACTAGGCATATGTCACTGATCATGACCACAGAATTTCAATATGGGTTGTCAATGTTTACCAACCATAACACGAGTCACAAACGGTCACGACAGGAAACTATGATATGGGAATATCGGTTCTCAACTACCAAGTACAACGACCTTCATTCAGTAGTAGCACGGTGTGGCTACCGTGCACAATGACCGACCAAAGTAGGCATACGTGCTGCCTTTGACCAAAGAAATCCGCTGTGTGTGGTCAACGTTGACAACTCATAATACAAGTTATAAATGGGCAGAGGGGGAAACAATGGTTTGGGTACACCAAGTATCACATAGCAAGCACAAGGGGATTCAATACGTTGTGGCACGGTGTGGAGGCCATGCACGATGACAAACCAAAGTAGGCATATGTCACTGACCATGACCAAATAATGTCACTAAGTGTGGTAAACGTTGAGAACTCACAACACGATTCACAAATGGTCAGGGTGGAAGGTAATGGTTTCTGAATACTAGTTATCGACTAGAAAGTACACATACCTTTAAAATTTAGTGGAACAATGTGGCTTCAATGCAAAGTGACAGACCAAAGTATGCATGTGTCTTTGAACATGACGAAAGAATTTCACTTCATGTGTTCAACATTGAAACCGCATAACACGAGTCACAAATGGTCAGAGGGGAAAACAATGGATTGGGAACACTTGTTATCAACTAGGAAGGACAAAGACCTTCAACAAGCAGTAACACGGTATGGCTAGCGTGCATAGTGACCAACCAGAGGATGCATACGTCACTGACTACGACCGAATAAGTCCACTATGTGTGGTCAACAATGACAACTCATAACACGAGTCACAAATGGTCAGAGGGAGAGAAAATTGATTGGAACGCCTATGTATTGACTAGTAAGGACAAAGAACTTCAAAAGGTAGTGGCACGATGTGGCTAATATGCACACCAAACAACCAAACTAGGCATATGTCACTGATCATGACCACATCATTTCAACATGGGTGGTCAATGTTGACCAACCATAACACGAGTCACAAACAGTTAGGACAGGAAACAATGTTATGGGAATATTGGTTCTCAACTACCAAGTACAACGCCCTTCATTCAGTAGTAGCACGGTGTGGCTACCAGGTACAATAACCGACCGAAGTAGGCATGTTTACTGCCTTTGACCAAAGAAATCCGCTGTGTGTGGTCAATGTTGACAACTCATAATACGAGTCACAAATGGTCAGGGTGGAATGTAATGGTTTGTGAATACTATTTATCTACTAGCAAGTACAAATACCTTCAATGTGTAGTGGCACAATGTGGCCTCAATGCACAGTGACCGACCAAAGTATGCATATGTCACTAACCATGACGAACAAATTTCATTATATGTGGTCAACGTTGAAAACACAAAACACGAGTCACAAATCGTCAGAGGGGAAAACAATGGATTAGGAAGCATATGTATTGGCTAGAAAGGACAAAGAACTTCAATATGTAGCGGCACAGTGTGGCTAATATGCACACCAAACAATGAAACTAGACATATGTCAAAGATCATGACCAGAGAATTTCAATATGGGTGGTCAACGTTGACCAACCATAACACGGGTCACAAACGATCAGGAGAGGAAACAATGCTATGAGAATATTAGTTCTCAACTACCAAGTACAACGACCTTCAGTCAGTAGTAGCACGGTGTGGCTACCATGCACAATGGCCGACCAAAGAAATCTGCTGTGTGTGGTCCACGTTGACAACTCATAATAGGAGTCAGAAATGGTCAGAGGAGGAAACAATGGTTTGGGAACACCATGAATCACATAGCAAGCACAAGGGGCTTCAATACGTTGTGGCACGGTGTGGATACCATGCACGATGACCAACCAAAGTAGGCGTATGTCACTCACCATGACCAAGTAATGTCACTAAGTGTGGTAAACTTTGACAACTCACAACACGAGTCACAAATGGTCAGGGTGGAAGGTGATGGTTTGTGAATACTAGCTATCTACTAGCAAGAACAAGTGCCTTTAATATGCAGTGGCACAACGGGGCTTCTATGCACAGTGACCAACCAAAGTATGCACATGTCACTGACCGTGACGAAAGAATTTCACTTCGTGTGGTCAACGTTGAAAGCGCATAACACGGGTCACAAATGGTCAGAGGGGAAAACAATGGATTGGGGACACTAGTTATCAAGAAGAAAGAACAAAGACCTTCAACAAGCAGTGGCACGGTATGGCTAGCGTGCACAGTGACCAGCCAAAGGATGCATACGTCACTGACTACGACCGAATAAGTCCACTATGTGTGGTCAACATTGACAACTCATAACACGAGTCACAAATGGTCAGAGGGAGAGACAATGGTTTGGGAAGCCTATGTATTGACTAGAAAGGACAAAGAACTTCGATATGTAGTGGCACGGTGTGGCTAATATGCACACCAAACAACCAAACTAGGCATGTGTCACTGATCATGACCTCGGAATTTCAATATGGGTGGTCAACATTGACCAACCATAACACAAGTCACAAACGGTCAGGACAGGAAACAATGCTATGGGAATATCGGTTCTCAACTACCAAGTACAACAACCTTCAGTCAGTAGTAGCACGGTGTGGCTACCATGCACAATGACCGACCAAAGTAGGCATATGTACTGCCTTTGACCAAAGAAATCTGCAGTGTGTGGTCAACGTTGACAAATCATAATACGAGTCACAAATGGTCAGAGGGGGAAACAATGGTTTGGAAACACCAAGTATCACATGGTAAGCACAAGGGGCTACCATGCACGATGACCAACCAAAGTAGGCATATGTCACTGACCACGACCATATAATGTCAATAAGTGTGGTAAACTTTAACAACTCAAAACACGAGTCACAAATGGTCAGGGTGGAAGGTAATGGTTTATGAATACTAGTTATCTACTAGCAAGTAGAAATACCTTCAATATGTAGTGGCACAATGTGGCCTCAACGCACAGTGACCAACCAAAGTATGCATATGTCACAAACCATGACGAACAAATTTCACGTGTGTGGTCAATGTTGAAAACGCATACCATGAGTCACAAATGGTCAAAGGGGAAAACAATGGATTGGGGACACTAGTTATCAACTAGCAAGTACAAAGACCTTCAACAAGCAGTGGCACGGTATGGCTAGCGTGCATAGTGACCAACCAAAGGATGCATACGTCACTGACTACGACCGAATAAGTCCACTATGTGTGGTCAACATTGACAACTCGTAACGCCAGTCCCAAATGGTCAGAGGGAGATACAATGGTTTGGGAAGCATATGTATTGACTAGAAAGGACAAAGAACTTCAATACGCAGTGGCACGGTGTGGCTAACATGCACACCAAACAATCAAACTTGGCATATGTTAGTGATCATGACCACAGAATTTCAATATGGGTGGTCAACGCTGACCGACCATAGCACGAGTCACAAACGGTGAGAAGAGGAAACAATGCTATGAGAAAATTGGTTCTCAACTACCAAGTACAACGACCTTCAGTCAATAGTAGCACGGTGTGCCTACCATGCACAATGACCGACCAAAGTAGGCATATGTACTGCCTTTGACCAGAGAAATCCGCTGTGTGTGGTCAACGTTGACAACTCATAATACGAGTCACAAATGGTCAGAGGGGGAAACAATGGTTTGGGAATACTTGGTATCGACTAGCAAGTACAAAGACCTTTTATAAGTGGTGGCACGGTATGGCTACCATGCACAATGACCAACCAAAACATTCATGTGTCATTGAATATCATAAAAAGAGTTTCACTGTGTCTTGTCAACTTTCCTTCTTACGGCTGCTCAATCGCAGCAATGGTTGAGAGGTTATTCATGCTCGAAGTTGCAAAATTCAAAACTTAGTCTGCGTCAATTGTTTATGAATAAACTGAAATTGTTATCATCCCTACATTTGAAAATTACCATATAATCTTACACCCCCTTATTTTATACCCTTTACCCCTTGGAACCCTTACAAGGTCATTTGGACAGCATATGGACACCATGTGAGTTGGCTAAGTGCTTATAGAGTTAGCTTCTGGAGCAATATGTCCTGGAGTGAATCCTCGTACGTGCAATGTAGACTAAGCTCGCGACCTGGGGGGGGGGGGCCGGCAGGGTTGTTCTACCTCAACTCTACCTTC
>SZWC01000302.1:233716-245750 GCA_023375785.1 Penium margaritaceum | reverse complement strand
GGGGGGTGTCATAATGCGGTCGTAAATCTGTCCTCCAGGTCGTCCACGGAACATCCCTGTAGGGGGGTGGGAGGGAGTATTCCAATGAAGGCACCTACACGTAAAAAATAAACAAAAACCGACCTGGTGTCAAAGGGAGAAGCCTTTTGCTATTTATTGAATAGCAAGTGCAAATACTCTCAACAAGTAGTGGAACCGTGTGGCTAGCATGTACAATGACCAGCCAGATTACGCATGTGCCCGTTACCATGACGAAACAGTTTTACTATGTGTGGTTAACGTTGACAACCCATACTATGGGCCACGATTTTTCAGAGGGGGAAACAATGGGTTGGGAAGACCATGTATCACATAGCAAGCACAAGGGGCTTCAATACGTTGTGGCACGGTGTGGAGACCATGCACGATGACCAACCAAAGTAGACATATGTCACTGACCATGACCAAATAATGTCACTAAGCGTGGTAAACTTTGACAACTCATAACACGAGTCACAAATGGTCAGGGTGGAAGATAATGGCTTGTGAATACTTGTTATCTACTAGCAAGTACAAATACCTTCAATTTGGCGTGGCACAATATGGCTTCAATGCACAGTGACCAACCAAAGTATGCATATGCCACTGAGCATGACAAGAGAGTTTCACTTCATGTGGTCAACATTGAAAACGCATAACACGAGTCACAAATGGTCAGAGGGGAAAACAATGGATTGGGTACACAAGTTATCAACTAGGAAGTACAAAGACCTTCAACAAGCAGTGGCACGGTATGGCTAGCGTGCACAGTGACCAACCGATGGATGCATACGTCACTAAATAAGACGGAATAAGCCTACTATGTGTGGTCAACATTGACAGCTCATAACACGAGTCACAAATGGTCAGATGGAGAGACAATGGTTTGGGAAGCCTATGTATTGACTAGAAAGGACAAAGAACGTCAATACGTAGTGGCACGGTGTGGCTAATATGCACACCAAACAACCAAACTAGGCATGTGTCACTGACCATGACGACTGAATTTCAATATGGGTGGTCAATGTTGACCAACCATAACACGAGTCACAAACGGCTAGGACAGGAAACAATGCTATGGGAATATTGGTTCTCAACTACCAAGTACAATGACCTTCATTCAGTAGTAGCACAGTGTGGCTACCATGTACAATGACCGACCAAAGTAGGCATATGTACTGCCTTTGACCAAAGAAATCCGGTGTGTGTGGTCACCGTTGACAACTCATAGTACGAGTCACAAATTGTCTGAGGGGGAAACAATGGTTTGGGAACACCACGTATCACATAGCAAGCACAAGGGGCTTCAATGCGTTGTGCCACGGCGTGGGGACCATGCATGATGACCAACCAAAGTAGGCATACGTCACTGACCATGACCAAATAATATCACTAAGTGTGGTAAACTTTGACAACTCACAACACGAGTCACAAATGGTCAGGGTGGGAGGTAATGGTTTGTGTATACTAGTTATCTACTAGCAAATACAAATACCTTCAATATGTAGTAGCACAATGTGGCTTCGATGCACAGTGACCACCCAAAGTATGCATATGTCACTGACCATGACGAAAGAATTTCACTTCATGTGGTCAACATTGAGAACGCATAACACGAGTCACAAATGGTCAGAGGGGAAAACAATGGGTTGGGAACACTAGTTATCAACTAGCAAGTACAAAGACCTTCAACAAGCACTGGCACGGTATGGCTAGCATGCACAGAGACCAACCAAAGGATGCATATATCACTGACTACAACCGAATAAGTACACTATGTGTGGTCAACATTGACAACTCAAAACACGAGTCACAAATGGTCAAAGGGAGAGAAAATGGTTTGGGAAGCCTATGTAATGACTAGAAAGGACAAAGAAATTCAATACGTAGTGGCACGGTGTGGCTAATATGCATACCAAACAACCAAACTAGGCATATGTCACTGATCATGACCACAGATTTTCAATATGGGTAGTCAATGTTGTCCAACCATAATACGAGTCAGAAACGGACAGGACAGAAAACAATGCAATGGGAATATTGGTTCTCATCTACCAAGTACAACGACCTTCATTTAGTAGTAGCACGGTGTGGCTACCATGTACAATGGCCGACCAAAGTAGGCATATGTACTGCCTTGGACCAAAGAAATCCGCTGTGTGTGGTCACCGTTGACAACTCATGATATGCGTCACAAATGGTCAGAAGGGGAAACAATGGTTTGGGAACACCAAGTATCACATAGCAAGCACAAGGGGCTTCAATACGTTGTGGCACGGTGTGGAGACCATGCACGATGACCAACCAAAGTAGGCATATGTCACTGACCATGACCAAATAATGTCACTAAGTGTGGTAAACTTTGACAACTCACAACACCAGTCACAAATGGTCACGATGGAAGGTAATGGTTTGTGAATACTAGTTATCTACTAGCATGTACAGATACCTTCAATATGTAGTGGCAAAATGTGGCTTCAATGCACAGTGACGAACCAAAATATGCATATGTCACTGCACATGACGAAAGAATTTCACTTCATCTGGTCAACATTGAAAATGCATAACACGAGTCACAAATGGTCAGAGGGGAAAACAATGGATTGGGAACACTAGTTATCAACTAGGAAGTACAAAGATATCCAATAAGCAGTGGCACGGTATGGCTAGCGTGCGCAGTGACCAACCACAGGCTGCATATGTCACTGACTACGAACGAATAAGTCCACTATGTGTGGTCAACAGTGACAACTCATAACACGAGTCACAAATGGTCAGAGGGAGAAACAATGGTTTGGGAAGCCTATGTATTGACTAGAAAGGACAAAGAACTTCAATACGTAGTGGCACAGTGTGGTTAATATTCACCCCAACCAACCAAACTAGGCATATGTCACTGATCATGACCACAGAATTTCAATATGGGTGGTCAACGTTGACCAACCATAACACGAGTCACAAACGGTGAGGACACGAAACAATGTTATGGGAATACTGGTTCTAAACTACCAAGTACAACGACCTTCATTCAGTAGTAGCACGGTGTGGCTACCATGTACAATGAGCGACCAAAGTAGGCATATGTACTGCCTTTGACCAAAGAAATCCGATGTGTGTGGTCACCGTTGACAACTCATAATACGAGTCACAAATGGTCAGAGGGGGAAGCAATGGTTTGGGAACACCAAGTATCACATAAAAAGCACAAGGGGCTTCAATCCGTTGTGGCACGGTGTGGAGACCATGCACGATGACCAACCAAAGTAGGCATATGTCACTGACCATGACCAAATAATGTCACTAAGTGTGGTGAACGTTGACAACTCACAACACGAGTCCCAAATGGTCAGGGTGGAAGGTAATGGTTTGTGAATACCAGTTATCTACTGGCATGTACAAATACCTTCAATATGTAGTGGGACAATGTGGCTTCAGTGCACAGTGACCAACCAAAGTATGCATATGTCACTGAACATGACGAAAGATTTTCACTTCATGTGGTCAACGTTGAAAACGCATAACACCAGTCACAAATGGTCAGAGGGGAAAACAATGGATTGGGAACACTAGTTATCAACTAGGAAGTACAATGACCTTCAACAAGCAGTGGCACGGTATGGCTAGCGTGCACAGTGACCAACCAAAGGATGCATACGTCACTGACTACGAACAAATAGGGCCACTATGTGTGGTCAACATTGACAACTCATAACACGAGTGACAAATGGTCAGAGGGAGAAACAATGGTTTTGGAAGCCTATGTATCGACTAGAAAGGACAAAGAACTTCAATACGTAATGGCACCGTGTGGCTAATATGCACACCAGACAACCAAACTAGGCATATGTCACTGATCATGACCACAGAATTTCAATATGGGTGGTCAACGTTGACCAACCATAACACGAGTCACAAATAGTGAGGACAGGAAACAATGCTATGGGAACATCGGTTCTCAACTACCAAGTACAACGACCTTAAGTCAGTATTAGCACGGTATGGCTACCATGCACAATGACCGACCAAAGTATGCATATGTACTGCCTTTGACCAAAGAAATCCGTTGTGTGTGGTCAACGTTGACAGCTCATAATACGAGTCACAAATGGTCAAAGGGGGAAACAATGGTTTGGGAACACCAAGTATCACACACCAGGCACAAGGGGCTTCAATACGTTGTGGCACGGTGTGGAGACCATGCACGATGACCAACCAAAGTAGGCATATGTCACTGACCATGACCAAGTAATGTCACTAAGTGTGGTAAACGTTGACAACTCACAACACAGGTCACAAATGGTCAGGGTGGAAGATAAGGGTTTGTGAATACTATTTATATACTAGCAAGTACAACTACCTTCAATATGTAGTGGCACAGTGTGGCTTCAATGCAGAGTGACCAACCAAAGTATGCTTATGTCACTAATCATGACAAACAAATTTCACTTCATGTGGTCAACGTT
This sequence comes from Penium margaritaceum, assembly GCA_023375785.1. Classification (NCBI taxonomy): domain Eukaryota; kingdom Viridiplantae; phylum Streptophyta; class Zygnematophyceae; order Desmidiales; family Peniaceae; genus Penium; species Penium margaritaceum. Next base: position 241,269 of record SZWC01000302.1, on the reverse strand, counting down.
GAAAACACATAACACGAGTCACGAATGGTCAGAGGAGAAAACAATGGATTGGGAAGCCTATGTGTTGGCTAGAAAGGACAAAGAACTTCAATACGTAGAGGCACGGTGTGGCTGACATGCACACCAATCAATCAGACTAGGCTTATTTAACTGATCATGACCAGAGAATTTCTATATGGGTGGTCAACGTCGACCAACCAGGAGAGGAAACAATGCTATGAGAATATATGTTCTCAACTACCACGTACAATCACCTTCAGTCAATGTAGCGTGCTGTGGCTACCATGCACAATGACCAACCAAAGTAGGCATTTTTACTACCTTTGACCAAAGAAATCCGCTGTGTGTGGTCCACGTTGACAACTCATAATACGAGTCACAAATGGTCAGAGGGGGGAAACAATGATCTGGGAACACCACGTATCACATAGCAAGCACAAGGGGCTTCAATACGTTGTAGCACGGTGTGGGGACCATGCACGATGACCAACCAAACTGGGCATATGTCACTGACCATGACCAGATAATGTCACTAAGTGTGGTAAACTTTGGCAACTCACAACACGAGTCACAAATGATCAGGGTGGAAGGTAATGGTTTGTGAATACTAGTTATGTACTAGCAAGTACAAATACCTTCAATATGTAGTGGCACAATGTGGCCTCAATGCACAGTGACCAACCAAAGTATGCATATGTCACTAACCATGACCAAATAATGTCACTAAGTGTGGTAAACTTTGGCAACTCACAACACGAGTCACAAATGATCAGGGTGGAAGGTAATGGTTTGTGAATACTAGTTATGTACTAGCAAGTACAAATACCTTCAATATGTAGTGGCACAATGTGGCCTCAATGCACAGTGACCAACCAAAGTATGCATATGTCACTAACCATGACGAACAGATTTAACGTATGTGGTCAATGTTGAAAATGCATAACACGAGTCACAAATGGTCAGAGGGGAAGATAATGGGTTGGGGACAATTGTTATCAACTAGCAAGTACAAAGACCTTCAACAAGCACTGGCACGGTATGGCTAGCGTGCACAGTGACCAACCAAAGGATGCATACGTCACTGACTACGACCGAATCAGTCCACTATGTGTGGTCAACATTGACAGCTCATAACACGAGTCACAAATGGTCACAGGGAGAGAAAATGGTTAAGGAAGCCCATGTATTGACTAGAAAAGACAAAGAACTTCAATACGTACTGGCACGGTGTAGCTAATATGCACACCAAACAACCAAACTAGGCATATGTCACTTATCATGGCCACATGATTTCAACATGGGTGGTCAACGTTGACCAGCAATAACACAAGTCACAAACGGTCACGACAGGAAACAATGCTATGGGAAAATCGGTTCTCAACTACCAAGTACAACGACCTTCATTCAGGGATAGCACAGTGTGGCTACCATGTACAATGACGGACCAAAGTAGGCATATGTACTGCCGTTGACCAAAGAAATCCGCTGTGTGTGGTCAACGTTTACAACTCATAATACGAGTCACAAATGGTCAGAGGGTGAGACAATGGTTTGGAAACACCAAGTATCACTTAGCAAGCACAAGGGGCTTCAATACGTTGTGGCACGGTGTGGAGACCATGCACGATGACCAACCAAAGTAGGCATATGTCACTGACCATGACCAAATAATGTCACTAAGTGTAGTAAACGTTGACAACTCACATCACGAGTCACAAATGGTCAAGGTGGAAGGTAATGGTTTGTGAATACTAGTTATCTACTAGCAAGTACAAATACCTTCAACATGTAGTGGCACAATGTGGCCTCAGTGCACAGTGACCAACCAAAGTATGCATATGTCAATATCCATGATGAACACATTTCACGTATGTGGTCAATGTTGGAAACGCATAACATAAGTCACAAATTGTCAGAGGGGAAAACAATGGGTTGGGGACTATAGTTATCAACTAGCAAGTACAAAGACCTTCAACAAGCAGTGGCATGGTATGGCTAGCGTGCAAAGTGGTCAACCAAAGGATGCATACGTCACTGACTACGACCGAATAAGTCCACTATGTGTGGTCAACATTGACAGCTCATATCACGAGTCACAAATGGCCAGAGGGAGAGAAAATGGTTTAGGAAGCCTGTTTATTGACTAGAAAGGACAAAGAACTTCAATACGTAGTGGCAGGGTGTGGCTAATATGCACACCAAACAATCAAACTTGGCATATGTCACTGATCATGACCACAGAATTTCAATATGGGTGGTCAACGCTGACCAACAATAACACGAGTCACAAACGGTAAGAAGAGGAAATTATTCTATGAGAACATCGGTACTCAACTACCAAGTACAATGACCTTCAGTCAGTAGTAACACGGAGTGCCTACCATGCACAATGACTGATTAAAGTAGGCATATGTACTGCCTTTGACTAGAGAAATCCGCTGTGTGTGGTCAACGTTGACAACTCATAATGCGAGTCACAAATGGTCATAGGGGGAAACAATGGTTTGGGAATACTTGGTATCGACTAGCAAGTACATAGACCTTCAATAAGTGGTAGCACGGTATGGCTACCATGCACAATGACCAACCAAAGTATTCTTGTGTCATTGAATATCATAAACAGAGTTTCACTGTGTCTTGTCAACACTCCTTCTTACGGCTGGTCAATCGCAGCAATGGTTGAGAGGTTATTCGAGCTCGAAGTTGCAAAACTCAAAACTTAGTCTACGTCAATTGTTTCCAAATGAACTGAAATTGTTATCATTCATACTTTTGAAAACTACCCTATAATCTTACACCGCCTTATTTTATGCCCTTTACCCATATGAACCCTTATAATGTCAATTGGACAACATATGAACACCATGTGAGTTGGCTTAGTGCTCATAGAGTTGGATTATGGAGCGATAGGTCCTGGTTTGAATCCTCGTACGCGCAATATAGAATAGACTCGCGACCTGGGGGGCGGGGGCGGCCATGTTGTGCTACCTCAACTCTACCTTGAAGCCTAAGCCGTGGGGGGGTAGGGGGGGTGTCATAATGCGGTTGCAAATCTGTCCTCTAGGTCGTCCACGGAACATCCCTATAAGGGGGTGGGAGGGAGTATTCCAGAGAAGGCACCTACGCGTAACAAATAAACAAAAACCGACCTGGTGTCAAAGGGATGAACCTTTTGTTATTCATTGAATAGCAAGCGCAAATACTTTCAACAAGTAGTGGAACGGTGTGGCTACCACGTACAATGACCAACCAGATAAGGGATGGGCTACTTACCATGACCAAACAATCTTGCTATGTGTGGTTAACGTTGACAACCCATACTATGGGCCACGAATTGTCAGAGGGGGAAACAATGGGTTGGGAGCACCAAGTATCACATAGCAAGCACAAGGGGTTTCAATACGTTGTGGCACGGTGTGAAGACCATGCACGATGACCAGCCAAAGTAGGCATATGTCACTCACCATGACCAAATGATGCCACTAAGTGTGGTAAACATTGACAACTCATAACACGAGTCACAAATGGTCAGGGTGGAAGATAATGGTTTGTGAATACTAGTTATCTACTAGCAAGTAAAAATACCTTCAATATGTCGTGGCCCAATGTGGCTTTGATGCACAGTGACCAACCAAAGTATGCATATGTCACTGAACATGACGAAAGAATTTCACTTCATGTGGTCAACAATGAAAACGCATAACACGATTCAAAAATGGTCAGAGGGGAAAAAAATGGATTGAGAGCACTAGATATCAACTAGGAAGAACAAAGACCTTCAACAAGAAGTGGCACGGTATGGCTAGCGTGCACAGTGACCAACCAAAGGATGCAAACGTCACTGACTACGACCGAATAAGTCCACTATGTGTGGTCAACATTGACAACTCATAACACGAGTCACAAATGGTCAGAGGGAGAGACAATGGTTTGGGAAGCCTATCTATTGACTAGAAAGGACAAAGACCTTCAATACGTAGTGGCACGGTGTGGCTATTATGCACACCAAACAACCAAACTAGGCAGACGTCACTGATCATGACCACAGAATTTCAATATGGGTGGTCAACGTTGGCCAACCATAACACGAGTCACAAACTGTCAAGACAGGAAACAATGCTATGGGAATATCGGTTCTCAACTACCAAGTACAACGACCTTCAGTCAGTACTAGCACGGTGTGACTACCATGCACAATGACCGACCAAAGTAGGCAGATGTACTGCCTTTGACCAAAGAAATCCGCTGTGTGTGGTCAACGTTGACAACTCATAACACGAGTCACAAATGGTCAGAGGGGGAAACAATGGTTTGGGAACACCAAGTATCACATAGCAAGTATAAGGGGCTTCAATACGTTGTGGCAAGGTGTGAAGACCTTGCACGATGACCAACCAAAATAGGCATATGGCACTGACCATGACCAAATAATGTCATTAAGTGTGGTAAACTTTGACAACTAACAACACGAGTCACATATGGTCAGGGTGGAAGGTAATGGTTTGTGAATACTAGTTATCAACTAGCAAGTACAAATACAATCAATATGTAGTGGCACAATGTGGCTTCAATGCACAGTGACCAACAAAATTATGCATATGTCACTGAACATGACGAAAGAATTTCACTTCATGTGCTCAACGTACAAAACGCATAACCCGAGTCACAAATGGTTAGAGGGGAAAACAATGCATTGGGAACACTAGTTATGAACTAGGAAGTACAAAGACCTTCAACAAGCAGTGGCACGGTATGGCTACCGTGCACAGTGACCAACCAAAGGATGCATACGTCACTGACTAGGACCGAATATGTCCACTATGTGTGGTCAACATTGACAACTCATAACACGAGTCACCAATGGTCAGAGGGAGAGAAAATGGTTTGGGAAGCCTATGTATTGACAAGAAAGGACAAAGAACTTCAATACGTAGTGGCACGGTGTGGCTGATATGCACACCAAACAACCAAACTAGGCAAATGTCACTGATCATGACCACAGAATTTCAATATGGGTGGTCAACGTTGACCAACCATAACACGAGTCACAAACGATTAGCACAGGAAACAATGCTATGGGAATATTGGTCCTCAACTACCAAGTACAACGACCTTAAGTGAGTAGTAGCACGGTGTGGCTACCATGCACAATAACCAACCAAAGTAGGCATATTTACTGCCTTTGACCAAAGAAATCCGCTGCGTGTGGTCCACATTGTGAACTCATAAAGCGAGTCACAAATGGTCAGAGGGGGAAACAATGGTTTAGGAACACCACGTATCAAACAGAAATCACAAGGGGCTTCAATACGTTGTCGCACGGTATAGGGACCATGCACGATGACCAACCAAAGTAGGCATATGTCACGGACAATGACCAAATAATGTCACTAAGTGTTGTAGACTTTGACAACTCACAACACGAGTCACAAATGGTCAGGGTGGAAGGTAAGGGTTTCTGAATACTAGTTATCTACTAGCAAGTACAAATACCTTCAGTATGTAGTGGCACAATGTGGCTTCAATGCACAGTGACTACCTAAAGTATGCATATGTCACTGACCATGACGAAAGAATTTCACTTCATATGGTCAACGTTGAAAACGCATAACACGAGTCACAAATGGTCAGAGGGTAGAAGAATGGGTTGGGAACACTAGGTATGAACTAGCAAGTACAAAGGCCTTCAACAAGCAGTGGCACGGTATGGCTAGCCTGCACAGTGACCAACCAAAGGATGCATACGTCACAGACTACGACTAAATAAGTCCATTATGTGTGGTCAACATTGACAACTCATAACACGAGTCACAAATGGTCAGAGGGAGAGAAAATGGTTTGGGAAGCCTATTTATTGACTAGAAAGGACAAAGAACTTCAATACGTAGTTGCACGGTGTGGCTAATATGCACACTTAACAACCAAACTAAGCATTTGTCACTGAGGATGACCACATAACTTAAACATGGGTGGTCAACGTTGACCAACCATAACACGATTCACAAACTGTCAGGACAGGAAACAATGATATGGGAATATTGGTTCTCAACAACCAAGTACAACGACCTTCATTCAGTAGTAGCACGGTGTGGCTACCATGTACAATGACCGACCAAAGTAGGCATATGTACTGCCTTTGACCAACAAAATCCGTTGTGTTTGGTCAACGTTGACATCTCATAATACGAGTCACAAATGGTCAGAGGGAAAACAATGGGTTAGGAACACCAAGTATTACATAGCAAGCACAAGGGGCATGAATGCATTGTCGCACGGTGTGGAGACCATGCACGATGACCAACCAAAGTAGGCATATGTCACTGACGATGACCAAATCATGTCACTAAGTGTGGTAAACTTTGACAACTCACGACACGAGTCACAAATGGCCAGGGTGGAAGGTAATGGTTTGTGAATACTAGTTATCTACTAGCAAGTATAAGTACCTTCAATGTTTAGTGGCACAATGTGGCTTCAATGCACAGTGACCAACCAATTAATGCATATTTCACTGAACATGACCAAAAGAATTTTACTTCATGTGGTCAACGTTCAAAATGCATTACACGAGTCACAAATGATCAGAGGGGAAACAATGGATTGGGAACACTAGTTATCAACTAGTAAGTACAAAGACCTTCAACAAGTAGTGGCACGATATGGCTATCGTGCACAGTGACCAACCAAAGGATGCATACGTCACTGACTACGACCGTATAAGTCCACTATGTGTGGTCAACATTGACAACTCATAACACGAGTCACAAATGGTCAGAGGGAGAGACAATTGTTTGGGAACCCTATGTATTGACTAGAAAGGACAAAGAACTTCAATACGTAGTGGCACGGTGTGGCTAATATACACACCAAACAATCAAACTAGGCATATGTCAATGATCATGACGAGAGAATTTCAACATGGGTGGTATATGATCACCAACCATAACACAAGTCACAAACGGTGAGGAGAGGAAACAATGCTATGAGAATATTGGTTCTCAACTACCAAGTACAATGACCTTCAGTCAGGAGTAGCGTGGTGTGGCTACCATGCACAATGACCGACCAACGTAGGCATATTTACTGCCTGTGACCAAAGAAATCCGCTGTGTGTGGTCCATGTTGAGAACTCATAATACGAGTCACAAATGGTCAGAGGGGGAAACAATGGTTTGGGAACACCACGTATCACATAGCAAGCACAAGGGGCTTCAATACGTTTTGGCACGGTGTGGGGACCATGCATGATGACCAACCAAAGTAGGCATATGTCACTGACCATGACCAAATAATGTCACTAAGTGTGGTAAACTTTGACAACTCACAACACGAGTGACAAATGATCAGGGTGGAAGGTAATGGTTTGTGAATACTAGTTATCTACTAGCAAGTACAACTACCTTCAATATGTAGTGGCACAACGTGGCTTCAATGCACAGTGACCACCCAAAGTATGCATATGTCACTGACCATGACGAAAGAATTTCACTTCATGTGGTCAACATTGAAAACGCATAACACGAGTCACAAATGGTCAGAGGGGAAAACAATGG
>SZWC01000302.1:202169-229603 GCA_023375785.1 Penium margaritaceum | reverse complement strand
GAGTCACAAATGGTCAGGGTGGAAGGTAATGGTTTGTGAATACTAGTTATCTACTAGCAAGTACAAATACCTTCAATATGTAGTGGCACAACGTGGCTTCAATGCACAGTGACCAACCAAAGTATGCATATGTCACTGAACATGATGAAAGAATTTCACTTCATGTGGTCAACGTTGAAAATGCATAACACGAGTCGTAAACGGTCAGAGGGGAAAACAATGGGTTTGGAACACTAGTTATGAACTAGGAAGTACAAAGACCTTCAACAAGCAGTGGCACGGTATGGCTAGCGTGCACAGTGACCAACCAAAGGATGCATACCTCACTGACTACGACCGAATAAGTCCACTATGTGTGGTCAACATTGACAACTCATAACACGAGTCACAAATGATCAGAGGGAGAGACAATGGTTTGGGAAGACCATGTATTGACTAGAAAGGACTAAGAACTTCAAGACGTAGTGGCAAGGTGTGGCTAACATGCACACCACACAACCAAACTAGGCATATGACACCGATCATGATCACATAATTTCAATATGGGTGGTCAACCTTGACCAACCATAACACGAGTCACAAACGGTCGAGAGATGAAACAATGCTATGAGAATATCGGTTCTCAACTACCAAGTACAATGACCTTCAGTCAGTAGTAGCGCGGTGAAGCTACCATGAACAATGACCGACCAAAATAGGCATATTTACTGCCTTTGACCAAAGAAATCCGCTGTGTGTGGTCCACGTAGACAACTCATAATGCGAGTCACAAATGGTCAGAGGGGGAACAATGGTTTCGGAACACCAAGTATCACATAGCAAGCACAAGGGGCTTCAATCTGTTGTGGCACGGTGTGGAGACCATGCACGATGACCAACCAAAGGAGGCATATGTCATTGACCATGACCAAGTAATGTCACTAAGTGAGGTAAACTTTGACAACTCATACCACGAGTCACAAATGGCGAGGGTGGAAGGTAATGGGTTGTGAATACCAGTTATCTACTCGCAAGTACAGATACCTTCAATATGTAGTGGCACAATGTGGCTTCAATGCACAATGACTACCCAAGAAATGCATATTTCAATGACCATGACGAAAGAATTTCACTTCATGTGGTCAACGTTGAAAACGCATAACACGAGTCACAAATGGTTAGAGGGGAAAACAATGGTTTGGGAATACTAGTTATGAACTAGGAAGTACAAAGACCTTCAACAAGCAGTGGCACGGTATGGCTAGTGTGCACAGTGACCAACCAAAGGATGCATACGTCACAGACTACGACCGAATAAGTCCACTATGTTTGGTCAACATTGACAACTCATAACACAAGTCACATATGGTCACGGGGAGAGAAAATGGTTTGGCAAGCCTATGTATTGACTAGAAAGGTCAAAGAACTTCAATACGTAGTGGCACCGTGTGGCTAATATGCACACCAAACAACCTAACTAGGCATATGTCACCGATCATGACCTCATAGTTTTAATATGGGTGGTCAATGTTGACCAATCATAACACTAGTCACAAACGGTCAGGATAGGAAACAATGCTATGGGAATATCAGTTCTCAATTACCAAGTACAACGACCTTCATTGAGTAGTAGCATGGTGTGCCTACCATGTACAATGACCGACCAAAGTGGGCATATGTACTGCCTTTGACCAGAGAAATCCGTTGTGTGTGGTCAACGTTGACAACTCATAATACGAGTCACAAATGGTCAGAGGGGGAAACAATGGTTTGGGAACACCAAGTATCACATAGCATGCACAAGGGACTTCAATACATTGTGGCACGGTGTGGAGACCATGCACGTTGACCAACCAAAGTAGGCATATATAACTGACCATGAGTAAGTAATGTCACTAAGTGTGGAAAACTTTGACAACTCACAACACGTGTCACAAATGGTCAGGGTGGAAGGTAATGGTGTGTGAATATTAGTTAGCTACTAGCAAGTACAAATACCTTCAATATGTAGTGGCACAATGTGGCTTCAATGCACAGTGACCAACCAAGTTATGCATATGTCACTAACCATGACAAACAAATTTCACTTCACGTGGTCAACGATGAAAACGCATAACAGGAGTCACAACTGGTTAAAGGGGAAAACAATGGGTTGGGAACACTAGTTATGAACTAGGAAGTACAAAGACCTTCAACAAGCAGTGGCACGGTATGGCTAGTGTGCATAGTGACCAACCAAAGGATGCATACATCACTGACTACGACCGAATAAGTCCACTATGTGTGGTCAACATGGACAACTCATAACACGAGTCACAAATGGTCAGAGGGAGAGAAAATGGTTTGGGAAGCCTATGTAATGGCTAGAAAAGACAAAGAACTTCAATACGTAGTGGCACGGTGTGGCTAATATGCACACCAAACAGTCAAACCAGGCATATGTCACTGATCATGACCAGAGAATTTCAATATGGGTGATCAACGTTGACCAACCATAACACGAGTCACAAACGGCCAGGACAGGAAACAATGCTATGGGAATATCGGTTCTCAAGTACCCAGTACAACAACCTTCATTCAGTAGTAGCACGGTTTGGCTACCATGTACAATGACCGACCAAAGTAGGCATATGTCCTGCCTTTGACCAAAGAAACCCGCTGTGTGTGGTCAATGTTGAAAACTCATAAGAACAGTCACAAATGGTCAGAGGGGGAAACAGTGGTTTGGGAATACAAAGCATCACATAGCAAGCACAAGGGGCTTCAATACGTTGTGGCAGGGTGTGGGGACCATGCACGATGACCAACCAAAGTAGGCATATGTCACTGACCATGACCAAAAAATGTCACTAAGTGTGGTAAACTTTGACAACTCATAACACGAGTCACAAATGGTCAGGGTGGAAGGTAATGGTTTGTGAATACTAGTTATCTACTAGCAAGTACAAATACCTTCAATATTTAGTGGCACAATGTGGCTTCAATGCACAGTGACCAACCAAAGTATGGATATGTCACGGAACATGACAAAAGAATTTCACTTCATGTGGTCAACGTTGAAAAAAATAACAGGATTCACAAATGGTCAGAGGGGAAAACAATGGATTGGAAACACTTGTTATCGAATAGGAAGTACAAAGACCTTCAACAAGCAGTTGCACTGTATGGCTAGTGTGCAATGTGACCAACCAAAGGATGCATACGTCACTGACTACGACCGAATAAGTCCACTATGTGTGGTCAACATTGACAACTCATAAAACGAGTCACAATGGTCAGAGGGAGAGACAATGGTTTGGGAAGCCTACGTTTTGACTATAAAGGACAAAGAACTTCAATACGTAGTGGCACGGTGTGGCTAATATGCACAAAAAACAACCAAACTAGGCATACATCACTAATCATGACCACAGAATTTCAATATGGGTGGTCAACGTTGACCAACCATAACACGAGTCACAAACGGTCTGGACAGGAAACAATGCTATGGGAATATTGGTTCTCAACTACCAAGTACATCGACCTTCAGTTAGTAGTAGCACGGTGTCGCTACCATGCACAATGTCCAACCAAAGTATGTACTGCCTTTGACCAAAGAAATCCACTTTGTGTGGTAAATGTTGACAACACATAATACGAGTGACAAATGACCAGAGGGGGAAACAATGGTTTGGGAACATCAAGTATCACATAACAAGCACAAGGGCTTCAATATGTTGTGGCACAGTGTGGAGACTATGCACGATGACCAACCAAACTAGGCACATGTCACTGACCATGACCAAGTAATGTCACTAAGTGTGGTAAACTTTGACAACTCACAAAACGAGTACATATTGTCAGGGTGGAAGGTAATGGTTTGTGAATACTATTTATCTTATAGCAAGTACAAATGCCTTCAATATGTAGTGGCACAATGTAGCTTCAATGCACAGTGACCTACCAAAGTATGCATATGTCACTAACCATGACGAACAAATTTCACTTCATGTGGTCAACATTGAAAACGCATAACACGAGTCACAAATGGTCAGAGGGGAAAACAATGGATTGGGAAGCCTATGAATTGGCTAGAAAGGACAACAAACTTCAATACGTAGTGGCACGGTATTGCTAATATGCACACCAAACAATCAAACTAGGCATACGTCATCGATCATGACCAGAGAATTTCAATATGGGTGCTCAACATTGACCAACCATAACACAAGTCACAAACGTTAAGGAGAGGAAACAATGCTATGATAATATTGGTTCTCAACTACGAAGTACAATGACCTTAAGTCAGTTGTAGCGCGGTGTGGCTACCATGCACAATAACCGACCAAAGTAGGCATATGTACTGCCTTTTACCAAAGAGATCCGCTGTGAGTGGTCCACGTTGACAGCTCATAATAGGAGTCAGAAATGGTCAGAGGGGGGAAACAATGGTTTGGGAACACCACATATCACAGAGCAAGCACAAGGGGCTTCAATACGTTGTGGCACAGTGTGGGGACCATGCACGATGACCAACCAAAGTATGCATATGTCACTGACCATGACAAAATAATGTCACTAAGTGTGGTAAACCTTGACAACTCACAACACAAGTCACAAATGGTCAGGGTGGAAGGTAATGGTTTGTGAATACTAGTTATCTACTAGCAAGTACAAATACCTCCAATATGTAGTGGCACAATGTGGCTGCAATGCACAGTGACCACCCAAAGTATGCATATGTCAATGACCATGACGAAAGAATTTCACTTCATGTGGTCGACAAAAGCATAACATGCGTCACAAATGGTCGGAGGGGGAAACAATGGGTTGGGAACACTAGTTATCAACTATGAAGTACAAAGACCTTCAACAAGCAGTGGCACGGTATGGCTAGCGTGCACAGTGACCAACCAAAGGATGCATACGTCACTGGCTACTAGCAAAAAAGTTCACTATGTGTAGTCAACATTGACAGCTCATAGCACGAGTCACAAGTGGTCAGAGGGAGAGAAAATGGTTGGGAAGCCTATGTATTGACTAAAAAGGACAAAGAAATTCAATATGTAGTGGCACGGTGTTGATAATATGCGCACCAAACAACCAAACCAGGCATATGTCACTGATCATGACAACAAAATCTCAATATGTGTGGTCAACGCTGACCAACCATAAAACGAGTCACACACGGTCAGGACAGGAAACAATGATATGGGAATATTGGTTTTCAACTACGAAGTACATTGACCTTCATCCAGTAGTAGCACGGTGTGGCTACCATGTACAATGACCGACCAAAGTAGGCATATGTACTGCCTTTGACCGACGGAATCCGCTATGTGTGGTCAACGTTGACAACTCATAGATTGAGTCACAAATGGTCATAAGGGGAAACAATGGTTTGGGAACACCAAGTATCACATAGCAAGCACAAGCGGCTTCAATACGTTGTGGCACGGTGTGGAGACCATGCACAATGACCAACCAAAGTAGGCATATGTCACTGACCATGACCAAATAATGTCACTGGGTGTGGTAAACTTTGATAACTCACAACACGAGTCACAAATGGTCAGGGTGGAAGGTAATGGTTTGTGAATACTAGTTATCTACTAGCAAGTACAAATACTTTCAATGTGTAGTGGCACAATGTGGCTTCAATGCACAGTGACCACCCAACGTATACATATGTCACTGACCATGACGAAATAATTTCACTTCATGCGGTCAACGTTGAAAACGCATAACTGGAGTCACAAATGGTCAGAGGGGAAAAGAATGGGTTGGTAACACTAGTTATCAACTAGGAATTACAAATACCTTCAACAAGCAGGGGCACGGTATGGCTAGCGTGCACGATGACCAACCAAAGGATGCATACGTCACTGACTACGACCGAATAAGTCCACTATGTGTGGTCAACATTGACAACTCATAACACGAGTCACAAATGGTCAGAGGGAGAGAAAATGGTTTGGGAAGCTTGTGTATTGACTAGAAAGGACAAAGAAATTCAATACGTAGTGGCACGGTGTGGCTAATATGCACACCAAACAACCAAACTAGGCATATGTCACTAATCATGACAACAAATTTTCAATATGGTGGGTCAACGCTGACCAACCATAACACGAGTCACAAACGGTCAGGACAGGAAACAATGCTATGGGAATACTGGTTCTCAACTACCAAGTACAACGACCTTCAGTCGGTAGTAGCACGGTGTGGCTACCATGTACAATGACCGACCAAAGTAGGCATATGTCCTGCCTTTCACCAAAGAAATCCGCTGTGTGTGGTCAACGTTGACAACTCATAACACGAGTCACAAATGGTCTGAGGGGGAAACAATGGTTTGGGAACACCAAGTATAACATACCAAACACAAGCGGCTTCAACACGTTGTGGCACAGTGTGGGGACCATGCACGATGACCAACCAAAGTAGGCATATGTCACTAACCATGACCAAATAATGTCACTAAGTGTGGTAAATCTTAACAACTCACAACACGAGTCACAAATAATCAGGGTGGAAGGTAATGGTTTGTGAATACTTGCAATCTACTAGCAAGTACAAATGCGTTCAATATGTAGTGGCACAATGTGGCTTCAATGCACAGTGACCACCCAACGTATGCATATGTCACTAACCATGACGAACAAATTTCACTTCATGTGGTCAACGTTGAAAACACATAACACGAGTCACAAATGGTCAGAGGGGAAAACAATGGATTGGGAAGCCTATGTATTGTCTAGAAAGGACAAAGAACTTCAATACGTAGTGGCACGGTGTGGCATATATGCACACCAAACAACCAAACCAGGCATATGTCACTGATCATGACCACAAAACCTCAATATGGGTGGTCAACGCTGACCAGCCATAAAACGAGTCACACGCGGTCAGGACAGGAAACAATGCTATGGGAATATTGGGTCTCAACTACCAAGTACAACGACCTTCATTCAGTAGTAGCACGGTGTGGCTACAATGACCGACCAACGTAGGCATATGTACTGCCTTTGACCAACAAAATCCGCTGTGTGTGGTCAACGTTGACAACTCATAAAATGAGTCACAAATGATCAGAAGGGGAAACAATGGTTTGGGAGCACCAAGTATCACATAGCAAGCACAAGCGGCTTCAATACGTTGTGGCACGGTGTGGAGACCATGCACAATGACAAACCAAAGTAGGCATATGTCACTGACCATGACCAAATAATGTCACTAGGTGTGGTAAACTTTGACAACTCACAACACGAGTCACAAATGGTCAGGGTGGAAGGTAATGGTTTGTGAATACTAGTTATCTACTAGCAAGTACAAATACTTTCAAAATGTAGTGGCACAATGTGGCTTCAATGCACAGTGACCACCCAACGTATACATATGTAACTGACCATGACGAAAAAACTTCACTTCATGTGGTCAACGTTGAAAACGCATAACTGGAGTCACAAATGGTCTGAGGAGAAAAGAATGGGTTGGTAAGACTAGTTATCAACTAGGAATTACAAATACCTTCAACAAGCAGTGGCATGGTATGGCTAGCGTGCACAATGACCAACCAAAGGATGCATACGTCACTGACTACGACCGAATAAGTCCATTATGTGTGGTCAACATTGACAACTCATAACACGAGACACAAATGGTCAGAGGGAGAGAAAATGGTTTGGGAAGCTTATGTATTGTCTAGAAAGGACAAAGAACTTCAATACGTAGTGGCACGGTGTGGCTAATATGCACATCAAACAACCAAACTAGGCATATGTCACTGACCATGACCACAGAATTTCAATATGGGTCGTCAACGCTGACCAACCATAACAGGAGTCACAAACGGTCAGGACAGGAAACAATGCTATGGGAATATTGGTTCTCAACTACCAAGTACAACGACCTTCAGTGAGTTGTAGCACGGTGTGGCTACCATGTACAATGACCGACCAAATAAGGTATATGTCCTGCCTTTGACCAAAGAAATCCGCTGTGTGTGGTCAACGTTGACAACTCATAACACGAGTCACAAATGGTCAGAAGGGGAAACAATGGTTTGGGAACACCAAGTATAACATAGCAAGCACAAGCGGCTTCAACACGTTGTGGCACAATGTGGCGACCATGCACGATGACCAACCAAAGTAGGCGTATGTCACTGACCATGACCAAGTAATTTCACTAAGTGTGGTAAACTTTAACAACTCACAACACAAGTCACAAATGGTCAGGGTGGAAGGTAATGGGTTTTGAATACTAGCTATCTACTAGCAAGTACAAATGCGTTCAATATGTAGTGGCACAACGTGGCTTCAATGCACAGTGACCACCGAACGTATGCATATGTCACTAACCATGACGAACAAATTTCACTTCATGTGGTCAACGTTGAAAATGCATAACACGAGTCACAAATGGTCAGAGGGGAAAACAATGGATTGGGAAGCCTATGTATTGTCTAGAAAGGACAAAGAACTTCAATACGTAGTGGCACGGTGTGGCTAGTATGCACACCAAAAACCCAAACCAGGCATATGTCACTGATCATGACCACAAAATCTCAATATGGGTGGTCAACACTGACCAACCATAAAACGAGTCACACAAAGTCGGGACAGGAAACAATGCTATGGGAATATTGGTTCTCAACTACCAAGTACAACGACCTTCATTCAGTAGTAGCACGGTGTGGCTACCACGTACAATGACCGACCAAAGTAGGCATATATAATGCCTTTGACCAACGAAATCCGCTGTGTGGTCAACGTTGACAACTCATAAAATGAGTCACAAATTGTCAGAAGGGGAAACAATGGTTTAAACCACCAAGTATCACATAGCAAGCACAAGCGGCTTCAATACGTTGTGGCACGGTGTGGAGACCATGCACAATGACCAACCAAAGTAGGCATATGTCACTGACCATGACCAAATAATGTCACTTGGTGTAGTAAACTTGGCAACTCACAACACGAGTCACAAATGGTGAGGGTGGAAGGTACTGGTTTGTGAATACTAGTTATCTACTAGCAAGTACAAATACCTTCAATATGTAGTGGCACAATGTGGCTTCAGTGCAGAGTGACCACCCAAAGTATGCATATGTCACTCACCATGACGAAAGAATTCAACTTCATGTGGTCAACGTTGAAAACGCATGACACGAGTCACAAATGGTCAGAGGGGAAAAAAATGGATTGGGAACACTAGTTATCAACTAGCAAGTACAAACACCTTCAACAATCAGTGGCACGATAGGGCTAGCGTGCACAGTGACCAACCAAAGGATGCATACGTCACTGACTACAATCGAATAAGTCCACTATGTGTGGTCAACACTGACAACTCATAACACGAGTCACAAATGGTGAGAGGGAGAGACAATGGTTTGGGAAGCCTATGTATTTACTAGAAAGGATAATAAACTTCAATACGTAGTGGCACGGTGTGGCTAATATGCACACCAAACAACCAAACTAGGCATATGTCACTGATCCTGACCAGATGATTTCAATATGGGTGGTCAACGTTGACCAGCCATAACACGAGTGACAAACATTCAGGACAGGAAACAATGCTATGGGAATATCGGTTCTCAACTACCAAGTTCAACAACCTTAAGGCAGTAGTAGCACGGTGTGGGTACCATGCACAATGACCGACCAAAGTAGGCATATGTAATGCCTTTGACCAAAGAAATCCGCTGTGTATGGTCAACGTTGACAACTCATAATACGAGTCAGAAATGGTCAGAGGGGGAAACAATGGTTTAGGAACACCAAGTATCACATAGCAAGCACAAAGGGGCTTCAATACATTGTGGCACGGTGTGGAGACCATGCACGATGACCAACCAAAGTAGGCATATGTCACTGACCATGACCACGTGATGTCACTAAGTGTGGTAAACTTTGACAACTCACAACACGAGTCACAAATGGTCAGGGTGGAAGGTAATGATTTGTGAATACTACTTATCTACTAGCAAGTACAAGTACCTTCAATATGTAGTGGCACAATGTGGCTTCAATCCACAGTGACCACCCAAAGTATGCATATGTTACTGACCATGACGAAAGAATCTCACTTCATGTGGTCAACGTTGAAAACGCATAACACGAGTCAAAAATGGTTAGAGAGGAAAACAATGGGTTGGGAATACTACTTATCAAGTAGGAAGTACAAAGACCTTCAACAAGCAGTGGCACGGTATGGCTAGCGTGCACAGTGACCAACCAAAGGATGCATACGTCACTAACTACAACCGAATAGGTCCACTATGTGTGGTCAACACTGACAACTCTTAACACGAGTCACAAATGGTCAGAGGGAGAGAAAATGGTTTGGGAAGCCTATGTATTGACTAGAAAAGACAAAGAACTTCAATACGTAGTAGCACGGTGTGGCTAATATGCACACCAAACAATCAAACTAGGCATATGTCACTGATCATGACCACATAATTTCAATATGGGTGGTCAACGTTGACCAACCATAACACGAGTCACAAACGGTCAGGAGAGGAAACAATGCTATGAGAATATCGGTTCTCAACTACCAAGTACAATGACCTGCAGTCAATTGTACCGCGATGTGGCTACCATGCACAATGACGGACCAAAGTAGGCATATTTACTGCCTTTGACCAAATAAAACCGTTGTGTGTGGTCCACGTTGACAACTCACAATACGAGTCACAAATGGTCAGAGGGGGACACAATGGTTTGGGAACACCACGTATCACATAGCAAGCACAAGGGGCATCACTACGTTGTGGCACGGTGTGGGGACCATGCACGATGACCAACCAAAGTAGGCATATGTCACTGGCCATGACCAAATAATGTCACTAAGTGTGGTAAACTTTGACAACTCACAACACGAGTCACAAATGGTCAGGGTGGAAGGTAATGGTTTGTGAATACTAGTTATCTACTAGCAAGTACAAATACCTTCATTATGTAGTGGCACAATGTGGCTTCAATGCACAGTGACCACCCAAAGTATGCATATGTCACTGACCTTGACGAACAAATTTCACTTCATGTGGTCAATGTTGAAAATGCATAACACAAGTCACAAATGGTCAGAGGGGAAAACAATTGGTTGGGAACACTAGTTATCAACTAGGAAGTACAAAGACCTTAAAAAAGTAGTGGGACGGTATGGCTAGCGTGCAAAATGACCAACCAAAGGATGCATACGTCACTAACTAGGACTGAATAAGTCCACTATGTGTGGTCAACAGTGACAACTCATAACACGAGTCACAAGTTGTTAGAGGAAGAGAAAATGGTTTGGAAAGCCTATGTATTGACTAGAAAGGACAAAGAAATTCGATACGTAGTGGCACCATGTGACTTATATGCACACCAAACCACCAAACTAGGCATATGTCACTGATCATGAGCACATAATTTAAATATAGGTGGTCATCATTGACCAACCATAACACGAGCCACAAACAGTCAGGACAGGAAACAATGCTATGGGAATATCGGTTCTCAACTACCAAGTACAACGACCGACCAAACTAGGCATATGTACTACCTTTGACCAAAGAAATCCACTGTGTGTGGTCAACGTTGACAACTCATAATACGAG
This sequence comes from Penium margaritaceum, assembly GCA_023375785.1. Lineage (NCBI taxonomy): Eukaryota > Viridiplantae > Streptophyta > Zygnematophyceae > Desmidiales > Peniaceae > Penium > Penium margaritaceum. The sequence goes on along the minus strand of SZWC01000302.1, from coordinate 218,031 downwards.
TCACAAATGGTTAGAGGGGGAAACAATGGTTTGGGAACACCAAGTATCACATAGCAAGCACAAGGGGCTTCAATACGTTGTGGCACGGTGTGGAGACCATGCACAATGACCAACCAAAGTAGGCATATGTCACTGGCCATGACCAAATAATGTCACTAAGTGTGGTAAACTTGGACAACTCACAACACGAGTCACAAATGGTCAGGGTGGAAGGTAATGGGTTTTGAATACTAGTTATCTACTAGCACGTACAAATACCTTCAATATGTAGTGGCACAATGTGGCTTCTATGCACAGTGACCAACCAAAGTATGCATATGTCACTGAACATGACGAAAAAATTTCACTTCATGTGGTCAACGTTGAAAATGCATAACACGAGTCACAAATGGTCAGAGGGGGAAACAATGGTTTGCGAACACCAAGTATCACATAGCAAGCACAAGGGGCTTCAATACGTTGTGGCACGGTGTGGAGACCATGCACAATGACCAACCAAAGTAGGCATATGTCACTGACCATGACCAAGTAATGTCACTAAGTGTGGCAAACTTTGACAACTCACAACACGAGTCACAAATGGTCAGGGTGGAAGGTAATGGTTTATGAATACTAGTTATCTACTAGCACGTACAAATACCTTCAATATGTAGTGGCACAATGTGGCTTCTATGCACAGTGACCAACCAAAGTATGCATATGTCACTGAACATGACGAAAAAATTTCACTTCATGTGGTCAACGTTGAAAATGCATAACACGAGTCACAAATGGTCAGAGGGAAAAACAATGGACTGGGAACACTAGTAGTAAACTAGGAAGTACAAAGACCTTCAACAAGCAGGGGCACGGTATGGATGGCGTGCACAGTGACCACCCAAAGGATGCATATGTCACTGACTCCGACCGAATAAGTCCACTATGTGTGGCCAACATTGACAACTCATAACACGAGTCACAAATGGTCAGAGGGAGAGAAAATGGGTTGGGAAGCCTATGTATTGACTAGAAAGGACAACGAACTTCAATGCGTAGTGGCACGGTGTGGCTAATATGGACACCAAACAACCAAACCAGGCATATGTCACTGATCATGACAACATAACTTCAATATGGGTGGTCAACGCTGACCAGCCATAACACGAGTCACAAACGGGCAGGACACGAAACCATGCTATGGGAATATCGGTTCTCAACTCATAATACGATCCACAAATGGTCAGAGGGGGGAAACAATGGTTTGGGAACACCAAGTATCACATAGCAAGCACAAGGGGCTTCAATACGTCGTGGCACGGTGTGGAGACCATGCACGATGACCAACAAAAGTAGGCATATGTCACTGACCATGACCAAATAATGTCACTAAGTGTGGTAAACTTGGACAACTCACAACACGAGTCACAAATGGTCCGGGTGGAAGGTAATGGTTTTTCAATACTAGTTATCTACTAGCAAGAACAAATACCTTCAATATGTAGTGGCACAATGTGGCTTGAATGCACAGTGACCAACCAAAGCATGCATATGTCACAGAACATGACGAAAGAATCTATCTTCATGTGGTCAACGTTGAAAACGCATAGCACGAGTCACAAATGGTCAGAGGGGAAAACAATGGATTGCGAACACTGGTTATCAACTATGAAGTACAAAGACATTCAACAAGCAGTCGCACGGTATGGCTTACGTGCACAGTGACCAACCAAAGGATGTATACGTCACTGACTACAGCCGAATAAGTCCACTATGTGTGGTCAACATTGACAACTCATAACACAAGTCACAAATGGTCAGAGGGAGAGACAATGGTTTTGGAAGCCTATGTATTGCCTAGAAAGGACAAATAACTTCAATACGTAGTGGCACGGTGTGGCTTGTATGCACACCAAACAACCAAACTAAGCATATGTCACTGATCATGACCACAGAATTTCAACATGGGTGGTCAACGTTGACCAACCATAACACGAGTCACAAACGTTCAGGACAAGAAACAATGCTATGGGAATATTGGTCCTCAACTACCAAGTACAACGACCTTCAGTCAGTAGTAGCACTCTGTGGCTACCATGCACAATGACCGACCAAAGCAGGCATATGTACTGCCTTTGACCGAAGAAATCCGCTACGTGTGGTCAACGTTGACAACTCATAATAGGAGTCACAAATGGTCAGAGAGGAAACAATGGTTTGAGAACACCAAGTATCACATGGTATCCACGAGGGGCTTGAATACGTTGTGGCACGGTGTGGAGACCATGCACGATGACCGACCAGAGTAGGCATATGTCACTGACCATGACCAAGTAATGTCACTAAGTGTGGTAAACTTTGACAACTCACAACTCGAGTCACAAATGGTCAGGGTGGAAGGTTATGATTTGTGAATACTAGTTATCTACTAGCAAGTACAAATACCTTCAACATGTAGTGGAACAATGTGGCTTCAATGCACAGTGACCACCCAAAGAGTGCATATGTCACTGACCATGACGAAAGAATTTCACTTCATGTGGTCAACATTGAAAATGCATAACACGAGTCACAAATGGTCAGAGGGGAAAACAATGGGTTGGGAACACTAGTTATCAACTAGCAAGTACAAAGACCTTCAACAAACAGTGGCACCGCATGGCGAGCAATCACAGTGACCAACCAAAGGATGCACACGTCACTGACTACGACTGAATAATTCCACTATGTGTGGTCAACATCGACAACTTATAACACGATTCACAAATGGACAGAGGGAGATACATTGGTTTGGGAAGCCTATGTATTGACTAGAAAGGACAAAGAACTTCAATACGTAGTGGCACGGTGTGGCTAATATGCACACCAAACAACCAAACTAGGCATATGTCACTGATCATGACCACAGTTTTTGAATATGGGTGGTCAACGTTGACCAACCATAACATGAGTGACAAACGGCCAAAACAGGAAACAATGCTATGGGAATATTGGTTCTCAACTACCAAGTACAATGACCTTCATTCAGTAGTAGCACGGTGTGGCTACCATGTACAATGACCGACCAAAGTAGGCATATGTTCTGCCTTTGACTAGAGAAATCCGCTGTGTGTGGTCAACGTTGACAACTCATAATACGACTCACAAATGGTCAGAGGGGGAAACAATGGTTTGGGAACACCAAGTATCACAAAGAAAGCACAAGGGGCTTCAATACATTGTGGCACGGTGTGGAGACCATGCACGATGACCAACCAAAGTAGGCATGTGTCACTGACCATGACCAAATAATGGCACGAAGTGTGGTAAACTTTGACAACTCACAACACGAGTCACGAATGGTCAGGGTGGAAGGTAATGGTTTGTGAATACTAGTTCTCTACTTGCAAGTACAAATACCTTCAGTATGTAGTGACACAATGTGGTCTCAATGCACAGTGACCAGCCAAAGTATGCATATTTCACTAACCATGACGAACAGATTTCACGTATGTGGTCAATGTTGAAAACGCATAACACGAGTCACAAATGATCAGAGGGGAAAGCAATGGATTGGGAACACTAGTTATGAACTAGCAAGTACAACGACCTTCAACAAGCTGTGGCACGGTATGGCTAGTGTGCACAGTGACCAACCAAAGGATGCATACGTCACTGACTATGACCGAATAAGTCCACAATGTGTGGTCAACATTGACAACTCATAACACGAGTCACAACTGGACAGAGGGAGATACATTGGTTTGGGAAGCCTATGTATTCACTAGAAAGGACAAATAACTTCAATACGTAGTGGCTTGGTGTGGCTAATATGCACACCAAACAACCAAACTAGGCATATGTTACTGATCATGACCACAGAATTTCAACATGGGTGGTCAACTTTGACCAACCATAACACGGGTCACAAACAGGCAGGACAGGAAACAATGCTATGGGAATATCGCTTCTCAACTACCAAGCACAACGACCTTCAGTAAGTAGTAATTTGGTGTGGCTACCATGCACAATGACCGACCAAAGTAGGCATATGTACTGCGTTTGACCAAAGAGATCCGCTGTGTGTGGTCAACGTTGACAACTCATAACACGAGTCACAAGCGGTCAGAAGGGGAAACAATGGTTTGGGAACACTAAGTGTCACATAGCAAGCACAAGGGGCTTGAATACGTTGTGGCACGGTGTGGAAACCATGCACGATGACCAACCAAAGTAGGCATATGTCACTGACCATGACCAAATAATGTCACTAAATGTGGTAAACTTTGACAACTCACAACACGAGTCACAAGTGGTCAAGGTTGAAGGTAATGGTTTGTGCATACTAGTTTTCTACTAGCAAGTACAAATACCTTCAATATGTATTGGCACAATGTGGCTTTAATGCACAGTCACCACCCAAAGTATGCATATGTCACTAACCATGACGAACAAACTTCACTTCATGTGGTCAACGTTGAAAACGCATAACACGAGTCACAAATGGTGAGAGGGGAAAACAATGGATTGGGAAGCCTATGTATTGGCTAGAAAGGACAAAGAACTTCAATATGTAGTGGCACGATGTGGCGAATATGCATACCAAACAATGAAACTAGGCATATGTCAGTGATCATGACCAGAGAATTTCAATATGGATGGTCAACGTTGACAAACCATAACACGAGTCACAAACGGTCAGGACAGGAAACAATGCTATGAGAATATTGGTTCTCAACTACCAATTACAATGACCTTCAGTCAGTAGTAGTGTGGTGTGACTACCACGACAATGACGAACGGTAGGCATATTTACTGCCTTTGACCAAAGAAATCTGCTGTTTGTGGTCCACGTTGACAACTCATAATACGAGTCACAAATGGTCAGAGGGGGAAACAATGGTTAGGGAACACCATGTATCACATAGCAAGCACAAGGGGCTTCAATACGTTTTGGCATGGTGTGGGGACCATGCACGATGACCAACCAAAGTAGGCATATGTCACTGACCATGACCAAATAATGTCACTAAGTGTGGTAAACTTTGACAACTCACAACACGAGTCACCATTGGTCAGGGTTGAAGGTAATGGTTTGTGAATACTACTTATCTACTAGCAAGTTCAAATACCTTCAATACGTAGTGGCACAATGTGGCTTCAATGCACAGTGACCACCCAAAGTATGCACATGTCACTGACCATGACGAAATAATTCAACTTCATTTGGTCAGCGTTGAAAACGCATAACACGTGTCACAAATGGTCAGAGAGGAAAACAATGGGTTGGGAATACTAGTTATCAACTTGGAAGTACAAAGACCTTCAACAAGCAGTGGCACGGTATGGCTAGCGTGCACACTGACCAACCAAAGGATGCATACGTCACTGACTACGACCGAATAAGTCCACTATGTGTGGTTAACATTGACAACTCACAACACGAGTCACAAATGGTCAGAGGGAGAGAAAATGGTTTGGGAAGCCTATGTACTGACTAGAAAGGACACCAAACTTCAATACGCAGTGGCACGGTGTGGATAATATGCACACCAAACAACCAAACTAGGCATATGTCACTTATCATGACAACATAATTTCAATATGGATGGTCAAAGTTGACCAACCATAACACGAGTCACAAATGGGTAGGACAGGAAACAATGCCATGGAAATATTTATTCTCAACTACCAAGTACAATGACCTTCATTCAGTAGTAGCACGGTGTGGCTACCATGCACAATGACCGACCAACGTAGGCATATGTACTGCCTTTGACCAAATAATTCCGCTGTATGTGGTCAACGTGGACAACTCCTTGTACGAGTCACAAATGGCCAGAGGAGGAAACAATGGTTTGGGAACATCAAGTACCACATAGCAAGCACAAGGGGCTTCAATACGTTGTGGCGCGGTGTGGAGACCATGCACGATGACCAACCAGAGTAGACATATGTCAGTGACCATGACCAAATAATGTCACTAAGTGTGGGGAACTTTGACAACTCACAACATGAGTCACAAATGGTCAGGGTGGAAGGCAATGGTTTGTGAATACTAGTTATCTAATAGCAAGTACAAATACCTTCAATATGTATTGGCACAATGTGGCCTCAATGCACAGGGACCGACCAAAGTATGCATATGTCACTAACCATGAAGAACAAATTTCACGTATGTGGTCAATGTTGAAAACGCATAACACGAGTAACAAGTGGTCAGAGGGGAGAGCAATGGATTGGGGACGCTGGTTATCAACTAGCAAGTTCAAAGACCTTCAAGAAGCAGTGGCACGGTATGGCTAGCGTGCACAATGACCAACCAAAGGATGCATACGTCACTGACTACGACCGAATAAGTCCACTATGTGTGGTCAACATTGACAGCTCATAACAGGAGTAACAGATGGTCAGAGGGAGATACAATGGTTCGGGAAGCCTATGTATTGACTAGAAAGGACAACGAACTTCATTACGTAGTGGCACGGTGTGGCTAATATGCACACCAAACAATCAAACAAGGCATATGTCACTGATCATGACCAGAGAATTTCAATATGAGTGGTCAACGTTGACCAACCATAACACGGGTCACAAACGGTCAGGAGAGGAAACAATTCTGTGAGAATATCGGTTCTCAACTTCCAAGTACAACAACCTTCAGTCAGTAGTAGCACCGTGTGGCTGAATGTACAATGACCGACGAAAGTAGGCATATGTACTGCCTTTGACCAAAGAAATCCGCTGTGTGTAGTCCACGTTGACAACTCATAATACGAGTCACAAATGGTCATATGGGGAGACAATGGGTTGGGAACACCACAAATCACATAGCAAGCACAAGGGGCTTCAATGCGTTGTGGCACAGTGTGGAGACCATGCACGATGACCAACCAAAGTAGGCATATGTCACTGACCATGACCAAATAATGTCACTAAGTGTGGTAAACTTTGACAACTCACAACACAAGTCACAAATGGTCAGGGTGGAAGGTAATGATTTGTGAAAACTAGTTATCTACTATCAAGTACAGATGCCTTCAATATGTACTTGCACAATGTGGCTTTAATGCACACTGACCAACCAAGGTATGCATATGTCACTGAACATAACGAAAGAATTTCACTTCACGTGGTCAACGTTGAAAACGCATAACACGAGTCACTGATGGTCAAAGGGGAAAACAATGGGCTGGGAACACTAGCTATCAACTAGGAAGTACAAAGACCTTCAACAAGCAGAGGCATGGTATGGCTAGCGTGCACAGTGACCAACCAAAGGACGCATACGTCACTGACTACGACCGAATAAGTCCACTATGTGTGGTCAACATTGACAACTCATAACACAACTCACAAATGGTAAGAGGGAAAGACAATGGTTTGGAAAGCCTATGTATTGACTAGAAAGGACAAAGAACTTCAATACGTAGTGGCACGGTGTGGCTAATATGAACACCAAACAACCAAACTAGGCATATGTCACTGATCATGACCACAGAACTTCAATATGGGTGGTCAACGTTGACCAACCATAACACGAGTCACAAGCGGTCAGGACAGGAAAAAATGCTATGGGAATATCGGTTCTCAACTACCAAGTACAACGACGTTCAGTTCGTAGTAGCACGGTGTGGCTACCATGCACAATGACCAACCAAAGTAGGCATATGTACTGCCTTTGACTAAAGAAATCCGCTGTGTGTGGTCAATGTTGACAGATCATAAAACGAGTCACAAATGGTCAAAGGGGGAAAACAATGGGTTGGGAACACCAAGTATCACATAGCAAGCACAAGGGGCTTCAATACGTTGTTGGACGGTGTGGAGACCATGCACGATGACCAGCCAAAGTAGGCATATGTCACTGACCATGACCAGGTAATGTCACTAAGTGTGGTAAACTTTGGCAACTCACAACACGAGTCACAAATGGTCAGGGTGGAAGGTAATGGTTTGTGAATACTAGTTATCTACTAGCAAGTACAAATACCTTCAATATATAGTGGCACAATGTGGCTTCAATGCACAGTGACCAACCAAAGTATGCATATGTCACTAAACATGAAGAAATAATTTCACTTCATGTGGTCAACGTTGAAAACGCATAACACGAGTCACAAATGGTCAGAGGGGAAAACAATGGATTGGGAACACTAGTTATGAACTAGGAAGTACAAAGACCTTCAACAAGCAGTGGCAAGGTATGTCTAGCGTGCATAGTGACCAACCAAAGGATGCATATGTCACTGACTACGACCGAATAAGTCCACTATGTGTGGTCAACATTGACAACTCATAACGCCAGTCCCAAATGGTCAGAGGAAGAGACAATGGTTTTGGAAGAATATGTATTGACTAGAAAGGACAACGAACTTCAATACGTAGTGGCACGGTGTGGCTAATATGCACACCAAACAATCAAACTTGGCATATGTCACTGACAATGACCACAGAATTTCAATATCGGTGGTCAATGTTGACCAACCATAACACGAGTCACAAACGGTAAGAAGATGAAACAATGCTATGAGAATATCGGTTCTCAACTACCAAGTACAATGACCTTCAGTCAGTGGAAGCACGGTGTGCCTACCATGCACAATGACCAACCAAAGTAGGCATATGTACTGCCTTTGACCAAAGAAATCCGCGGTGTGTGGTCAACGTTGACAACTCATAATATGAGTCACAGATGATCACATGGGGAAACAATGGTTTGGGAGTACTTGGTATCGACTAGCAAGTACAAAGACCCTCGATAAGTGCTGGCACGTTGTGGGGACCATGCACGACGACGAACCAAAGTAGGCATATGTTACTCACCATTGCCAAATAATGTTACTAAGTGTGGTAAACTTTGACAACTCACAACACGAGTCACAAATGGTCAGGGTGGAAAGTAATGGTTTGTGAATACTAGTTATCTACTAGCAAGTACAAATGCCTTCAACGTGTAGTGGCATAATGTGGCTTAAGTGCACAGTGAGCAACCAAAGTATGCATATGTCACTGACCATGACGAAAGAATTTCACTTCGTGTGGTCAACGCTGAAAACGCATAGCACGAGTCACAAATGGTCAGAGGGGAAAACAGTCGAGTGGGAACACTTGTTATCAACTAGGAAGTATAAAAACCTTCAACAAGCAGTGGCACGGTATGGCTAGCGTGCACAATGACCAACCAAAGGATGCATACGTCAGTGACTACGACCGAATAAGTCCACTATGTGTGGTCAACATTGACAACTCATAACACGAGTCACAAATGGTCAGAGGGAGAGAAAATGGTTTGGGAAGCCTATGTATTGACTAGAAAGGACAAAGAACTTCAATACGTAGTGGCACGGTGTGGCTAGCATGCACAGTGACCAACCAAAGGATGCATACGTCAGTGACTACGACCGAATAAGTCCACTATGTGTGGTCAACATTGACAACTCATAACACGAGTCACAAATGGTCAGAGGGAGAGAAAATGGTTTGGGAAGCCTATGTATTGACTAGAAAGGACAAAGAACCTTAATAAGTGGTGGCACGGTGTTGCTTATCTGCACACCAAACAACCAAACTAGGCATATGTCACTGATCATGACCACATAGCTTCAATATGTGTGGTCAACGTTGACCAACCATAACACGAGTCACAAACGTTCAGTACAGGAAACAATGCTATGGGAATATCGGTTCTCAACTACCAAGTACAACGACCTTCATTCAGTAGTAGCACGGTGTGGCTACCATGTACACTAACCGACCAAAGTAAGCATATGTATTGCATTTGACCAAAGAAATCCACTGTGTGTGGTCAACGTTGACAAATCATAATACGAGTCACAAATGGTCCAAGGGGGAAACAATGGTTTGGAAACACCAAGCATCACATAGCAAGCACACGTGGCTTCAGTACGTTGTGGCACGGTGTGGAGACCATGCACGATGACCAACAAAAGTAGGCATATGTCACTAACCATGACCAAACAATGTCACTAAGTGTGGTAGATTTTGACAACTCACAACACGAGTCACAAATGGTGAGGGTGGAAGGTAATGGTTTGTGAATACTAGTTATCTACTAGCAAGTACAAATACCTTCAATATGTAGTGGCACAATGTGGCTCAATGCACAGTGACCAACCAAAGTATGCATATGTCACTGAACATGACAAAAGAAGTTCACTTCATGTGGTCAACGTTGAAAACGCATAACACGAGTCACAACTGGTCAAAGGGGAAAAACATGGGCTGGGAAGGCTAGTTATCAACTAGGAAGTACAAAAACCTTCAACAATCAGTGGCACGGTATGGCTAGCGTGCACAGTGACCAACCAAAGGATGCATACGTCAGTGACTACGACCAAATAAGTCCACTATGTGTGGTCAACATTGACAACTCATAACACGAGTCACAAATGGTCAGAGGGGAAAACAATGGGTTGGGAACACTAGTTATCAACTAGGAAGTACAAAAACCTTCAACAATCAGTGGCACGGTATGGCTAGCGTGCACAGTGACCAACCAAAGGATGCATACGTCAGTGACTACGACCAAATAAGTCCACTATGTGTGGTCAACATTGACAACTCATAACACGAGTCACAAATGGTCAGAGGGAGAGAAATGGTTTGGGAAGCCTATGTATTGACTATAAAGGACAAAGAACCTTAATATGTAGTGGCACGGTGTTTCGTATCTGCACACCAAACAACCAAACTTGACATATGTCACTGATCATGACCACATAATCTCAATATGGGTGGTCAAAGTTGACCAACCATAACACGAGTCACAAATATCAGGAGATGAAACAATGCTATGGAAATATCGGTTCTCAACTACCAAGTACAATGACCTTCATTCAGTAGTAGCACGGTGTGGCTACCATGTACACTGACCGACCAAGTAAGCATATGTATTGCCTTTGACCAAAGAAATCCGCTGTGTGTGGTCAACATTGACAACTCATAATACGAGTCACAAATGGTCACAGGGGGAAACAATGGTTTGGAAACACCAAGCATCACATAGCAAGCCCAAGGGGCTTCAATACGTTGTGGCACGGAGTGGAGACCATACACGATGACCAACCAAAGTAGGCATGTGTCACTGACCATGACCAAAGAATGTCACTAAGTGTGGTAAACGTTGACAACTCACAACACGAGTCACAAATGGTCAGGGTGGAAGGTACTGGTTTGGTACTAGTTATCTAGTAGCAAGTGTAAAAGCCTTCAATATGTAATGGCACAATGTGACTTCAATGCACAGTGACCAACCAAAGTATGCATATGTCACTTAACATGACGAAAGAATTTCACTTCATGTGGTCAACATTGAAAACGCATAACACGAGTCACAAATGGTCAGAGGGGAAAACAATGGATTGGGAACACTAGTCATCAAGAAGGAAGTACAAAGACCTTCAACAAGCAGTGGCACGGTATGGCTAGCGTGCACAGTGACCAACCAAAGGATGCATACGTCACTGACTACGACCGAATAAGTCCACTATGTGTGGTCAACATTGACAACTCATAACACGAATCACAAATGGTCAGAGGGAGAGACAATGGTTTGGGAAGCCTATGTATTGACTAGAAAGGAAAAAGAACTTCAATACGTAGTGGCACCGTGTGGCTAACATGCACACCAAACAACCAAACAAGGCATGTGTCACTGATCATGACCACAGAATTTCAATATGGGTGGTCAACATTGACCAACCATAACACGAGTCACAAACGGCCAGGACATGAAACAATGCTATGGGAATATCCGTTCTCAACTACCAAGTACAACAACCTTCACTCAGTAGTAGCACGGTGTAGCTACCATGTACAATGACCGACCAAAGTAGGCATATGTACTGCATTTGACCAAAGAAGTGCGGTGTGTGTGGTCGACGTTGACAACTCATAATACGAGTCACAAATGGCCAGAGAGGGAAACAATTGTTTGGGAACACCAAGTAACACATAGCAAGCACAAGGGGCTTCAATACGTTGTGGCACGGTGTGGAGACCATGCACGATGACCAACCAAAGTAGGCATATTCACTGACCATGACCAAGTAGTTTCTCTAAGTGTGGTAAACTTTGACAACTCACAACACGAGTCACAAATGGTCAGGGTGTGAGGTAATGCTTTGTGAATACTACTTATCTACTAGCAAGTACAAACACCTTCAATATGTAGTGGCACAATGTGGCTTCAATGCACAGTGACCAACCAAAGTATACACATGTCACTGAACATGACAAAAGAAGTTCACTTCATGTGGTCAACGTTGAAAACGCATAACACAAGTCACAACTGGTCAAAGGGGAAAACAATGGGCTGGGAACGCTAGTCATCAACTAGGAAGTACAAAGACCTTCAACAAGCAGTAGCACGTTACGGCTAGCGTGCACAGTGACCAACCAAGGGATGCATACGTCAATGACTACGACCGAATAAGTCCATTATGTGTGGTCAACATTGACAACTCATAACACGAGTCACAAATGGTCAGAGGGAGAGACAATGGTTTGGGAAGCCTATGTATTGACTAGAAAGGACAAAGAACTTCAATACGTAGTGGCACGGTGTGGCTAATATGCACACCAAACAACCAAACTAGGCATATGTCACTGATCATGACCACAGAATTTCAATATGGGTGGTCAACGTTGACCAACCATAACACGAGTCACAAACGGCCAGGACAGGAAACAATGCTATGGGAATATCGGTTCTCAACTACCAAGTACAACGACCTTCAGTCAGTAGTAGCACGGTGTGGCTACCATGCACAATGACCGATAAAAGTAGGCATATGTACTTCCTTTGACCAAAGAAATACGCTGTGTGTGGTCAACGTTGACAACTCATAATACGAGTCACAAATGGTCAGGGGGGGGAAGCAATGGTTTGGGAATACCAAGTATCACATAGCAAGCACAAGGGGCTTCAATATGATGTGGCACGGTGTAGAGACCATACACGATGACAAACCAAAGTAGGCATGTGTCACTCACCATGACCAAAAAAAGTCACTAAGGGTGGTAAACGTTGACAACTCACAACACGAGTCACAAATGGTCAGGGTGGAAGGTAATGGTTTGTGAATACTAGTAATCTACTAGCAAGTTCAAAAGCCTTCAATATGTAGTGGCTCAATGTGGCTTCAATGCACAGTAACCAACCAAAGAATGCATATGTCACTGAACATGACGAAAGAATTTCACTGCATGTGGTCAACGTTGAAAACGCATAACACGAGTCACAAATGGTCAGAGGGGAAAATAATGGATTGGGAACACTAGTTATCAAGAAGGAAGTACAACGACCTTCAACAAGCAGTGGCACGGTATGGCTAGCGTGCACAATGACCAACCAAAGGATACATACGTTACTGACTACAACCGAATAAGTCCACTATGTGTGGTCAACATTGACAACTCATAACAGGAGTCACAAATGGTCAGAGGGAGAGAGAATGGTTTGGGAAGCCCATGTATTGACTAGAAAGGACAAATAACTTCAAAACGTAGTGGCACGGTGTGGCCAATATGCACACCAAACAAGCAAACTAGGCATGTGTCACTGATCATGACCTCAGAATTTCAATATGGGTGGTCATCATTGACCAACCATAACACGAGTCACAAACAGTCAGGACAGGAAACAATGCTATGGGAACATCGGTTCTCAACCACCAAGTACAACAACCTTCAGTCAGTAGTAGCATGGTGTGGCGACCATGTACAATGACCGACCTAAGTAGGCATATGTAGTGTATTTGACCAAAGAAGTGCACTGTGCGTGGTCGACGTTGACAGCTCATAATACGAGTCACAAATGGCCAGAGAGGGAAACAATTGTTTGGGAACACCAAGAAACACATAGCAAGCACAAGGGGCTTCAATACGTTGTAGCATGGTGTGTAGACCATGCATGATGACCAACCACAGTAGGCATATGCACTGACCATGACCAAGTAAAGTCACTAAGCGTGGTAAACTTTGACAACTCAAAACACGAGTCACAAATGGTCAGGGTGGAAGGTAATGCTTTGTGAATACTAGTTTTCTACTAGCAAGTACAAATACCTTCAATATGTGGTTGCACAATGTGGCTTCAATGCACAGTGACCAACCAAAGTATGCATATGTCACTGAACATGACAAAAGAAGTTCACTTCATGTGGTCAACTTTGAAACGCATAACATGAGTCACAACTGGTCAGAGGGGAAAAAAATGGGCTGGAAACGCTAGTTATCAACTAGGAAAATCAAAGACATTCAACAAGCAGTGGCACCGTATGGCTAGCCTGCACAGTGACCAACCAACGGATGCATACATCAATGACTACGACGGAAGAAGTCCATTGTGTGTGGTTAACATTGACAACTCATAACACGAGTCGCAAATGGTCAGAGGGAGAGACAATGGTTTGGGAAGCCTATGTATTGACTAGAAAGGACAAAGAACTTCAATACGTAGTGGCACAGTGTGGCTAATATGCACACCAAACAACCAAACTAGGCATATGTCACTGATCATGACCACAGAATTTCAATATGGGTGGTCAGCGTTGACCAACCATAACACGAGTCACAATCGGTCTGGACAGGAAACAATAATATGGGAATATCGGTTCTCAACTGCCACGTACAACGACCTTCAGTTCGTAGTAGCACGGTGTGGCTACCATGCACAATGACCAACCAAAGTAGGCATATGTACTGCCTTTGACTAAAGAAATCCGCTGTGTGGGGTCAACGTTGACAACTCATAGTATAAGTCACAAATGGTCAGAGGGGGAAACAATGGTTTGAGGACACCAAGTATCACATAGCAAGCACAAGGGGCTTGAATACGTTGTGGCACTGTGTGGAGACCATGCACGATGACCAACCAAAGTAGGCATATGTCACTGACCATGACCAAATAATGTCACTAAGTGTGGTAAACTTTGACAACTCACAACACGAGGCACAAATGGTCAGGGTGGAAGGTAATGGTTTGTGAATACTAGTTATCTACTAGCAAGTACAAATACCTTGAGTATGTATTGGCACAATGTGGCTTCAATGCACAGTGACCAACCAAAGTATGCATATGTCACCGAACATGACGAAAGAATTTCACTTCATGTGGTCAATGTTGAAAACACATAACACGAGTCACAAATGGTCAGAGGGTAATACAATGGGTTGGACAAGCTAGTTATCAACTGGGAAGTACAGAGACCTTCAACAAGCAGTAGCACGGTATGGCTAGCGTGCACAGTGACCAACCAAAGGATGCATACGTCACTGACTACGACCGAATAAGTCCACTATGTGTGGTCAAGATTGACAACTCATAACACGAGTCACAAATGGTCAGAGGGAGAGACAATG
This sequence comes from Penium margaritaceum, assembly GCA_023375785.1. NCBI lineage: Eukaryota > Viridiplantae > Streptophyta > Zygnematophyceae > Desmidiales > Peniaceae > Penium > Penium margaritaceum. Next base: position 202,689 of record SZWC01000302.1, on the reverse strand, counting down.
GTTTAGGAAGCCTATGTATTGACTAGAAAGGACATCAAACTTCAATACGTAGTGGCATGGTGTGGCTAATATGCACACCAAACAACCAAACTAGGCATATGTCACTGATCATGACCACAATACTTCAATAGAGGTGGTGAATGTTGACCAACCATAACACGATTCACAAACGGTCAGGCCAGGAAACAATGCTATGGGAGTATCGGTTCTCAACTACCAAGTACAATGACTTTTAGTTAGTAGTAGCAAGGTGTGGCTACCATGCACAATGACTGACCAAAGTAGGCATATGTATTGCCTTTGACCAAAGAAATCCGCCGTGTGTGGTCAACGTTGACAACTCATGATACAAGTCACAAATGGACAGAGGGGTAAACAATGGTTTGGGAACACCATGTATCACATAGCAAGCACAAGGGGCTTCAATACATTGTGGCACGGTGTGGAGACCATGCACGATGACCAACCAAAGTAGGCATATGTCACTGACCATGACCAAATAATGTCACTAAGTGTGGTA
>SZWC01000302.1:189388-201831 GCA_023375785.1 Penium margaritaceum | reverse complement strand
GTATCACATAGCAAGCACAAGGGGCTTCAATACATTGTGGCACGGTGTGGAGACCATGCACGATGACCAACCAAAGTAGGCATATGTCACTGACCATGACCAAATAATGTCACTAAGTGTGGTACACCTTGACAACTCACAACACGAGTCACAAATGGTCAGGGTGGAAGATAATGGTTCGTGAATACTAGTTATCTACTAGCAAGTACAAATACCTTCAATATGTAGTGGCACAATGTGGCTTCAATGCACATTGACCAACCAAAGTATGCATAAGTCACTGAACATGACGAAAGAATTTCACTTCATGTGGTCAACGTTGAAAACGCATAACACGAGTCACAAATGGTGAGAAGGGCAATCAATCAATTGGGAACACTAGTTATCAAATAAGATGTACAAAGACCTTCAACAAGCAGTGGCACGGTATGGCTAGCGTGCACAGTGACCAACCAAAGGATGCATACGTCATTGACTACGACCAAATAAGTCCACTATGTGTGGTCAAGTTTGACAACTCATAACACGAGTCACAAATGGTCAGAGGGAGAGACAATGGTTTGGGAAGCCTACGTATTGACTAGAAAGGATAAAGAACTTCAATACGTAGTGGCACGGTGGGGCTAATATGAACACCAAACAACCAAACCAGAAGTATTTCACTGATCATGACCACATGATTTCAAAATGGGTGGTCAACGTTGACCAACCATAACACGAGTCTCAGACGGTCAGGACAGGAAACAATGCTATGGCAATATCAGTTCTCAACTACCAAGTACAACGACCTTCAGTCAGTATTAGAACGGTGTGGCTACCATGCACAATGACCGACCAAAATAGGCATATGTACTGCTTTTGACCAAAGGAATCCGCTATGTGTGGTCAACGTTGACAACTCATAATACGAGTCACAAATGGTCAGAGGGGGAAACAATGGTTTGGGAACACCAAGTATCACATAGCAAGCACAAGGGGCTTCAATCGTGTGGCACGGTGTGGAGACCATGCACGATGACCAACCAAAGTAGGCATAAATCACTGACAATGACCAAGTAACGTCACAAAGTGTGGTAAACTTTGACAACTCACAACGCTATTCACAAATGGTCATGGTGGAAGGTAATGGTTTGTGAATACTAGTTATCTACTAGCAAGTACAAATACCTTTCATATGTAGTGGCACAATGTGGCTTCAATGCACAGTGACCAACCAAAGTATGCATATGTCACTGAACATCACGAAGGAATTTCACTTCATGTGGTCAACGTTGAAAACGCACAACACGAGTCACAAATGGTCAGAGGGGAAAACAATGGGTTGGGAACTCTAGTTATCAACTAGGAAGTACAAAGGCCTTCAACAAGCAGTGGCACGGTATGGCTAGCGTGCACAGTGATCAACCAAAGGATGCATACGTCACTGACTACGACCTAATAAGTCCACTATGTGTGGTCAACGTTGACAACTCATAACACGAGTCACAAATGGTCAAAGGGAGAGACAATGGTTTGGGAAGCCTATGTATTGACTAGACAGGACAAAGAACTTCAATACGTAGTGGCACGGTGTGGTTAATATGCACATTAAACAACCAAACTAGCTATATGTCACTGATCATGACCACAGAATTTCAATCTGGGTGGTCAACGTTGACCAACCATAACACAATGCACAAACGGTCAGGACAGGAAACAATGCTATGGGAGAATCGGTTCTCAACTACCAAGTACAACGACCTTCAGTCAGTAGTAGCACAGTGTGGCTACCATGCACAATGACCGACCAAAGTAGGCATATGTACTGCCTTGGACCAAAGAAATCCGCTGTGTGTGGTCAACGTTGACAACTCATAAAAGGAGTCACAAATGGACAGAGGGGGAAACAATGGTTTTGGAACACCAAGTATAACATAGCAAGCACAAGGGGCTTTAATACGTTGTGGCACGGTGTGGAGACCATGCACGATGACCAACCAGAGTAGGCATATGTCACTGACCATGACCAAATAATGTCACGAAGTGTGGTAAACTTTGACAACTCACAACACCAGTCACAAATGGTCAGGGTGGAAGGTAATGGTTTGTGAATACTAGTTATCTACTAGCAAGTACAAATACCTTCAATATGTAGTGGCACAATGTGGCTTCAATGCACAGTGACCAACCAATGTATGCATATGTCACTAACCATGACGAACAAATTTCACTTCATGTGGTCAATGTTGAACACGCATAACACGAGTCACAAATGGTCAGAGGGGAAAACAATGGGTTGGGAACACTAGTTATCAACAAGCAAGTACAAAGACCTTCAACAAGCAGTGGCACGGTATGGCTAGCGTGCACAGTGACCAACCAAAGGATGCATACGTCACTGACTACGACCGAATAAGTCCACTTTGTGTGGTCAACATTGACAACTCATAACACGAGTCACAAATGGTCAGAGGGAGAGAAAATGGTTTGGGAAGCCTATGTATTGACTAGAAAAGACAAAGAACTTCAATACGTAGTGGCACAGTGTGGCTAATATGCACACCAAACAACCAAGGTAGGCATATGTCACTGATCCTGACCACAGAATTTCAATATGGGTGGTCAACATTGACCAACCATAACACGCGTCACAAACGGTCAGGACAGGAAACAATGCTATGGGAATATCGGTTCTCAACTACCAAGTACAACGACCTTCATTCAGTAGTAGCACGATGTGGCTACCATATACAATGACCGACCAAAGTGGGCATATGTACTGCCTTTGACCAACGAAATCCGCTGTGTGTGGTCAACGTTGACAACTCATAATACGATAACAAATGGTCAGAGGGTGAAACAATGGTTTGGGAATACTTGGTATCCACTAGCAAGTACAAAGACCTTCGATAAGTGGTGGCACGGTATGGCTACCATGCACAATGTCCAACCAAAGTATTCTTGTGTCATTGAATATCATAAGAAGAGTTTCACTGTGTCTTGTCAACTTTCCTTCTTACGGCTGGTCAATCGCAGCAATGGTTGAGAGGTTGTTCAAGCTCAAAATTGCAAAACTCAAAACTTAGTCTGTGTCAATTGTTTATGAATAAACTGAAATTGTTATCATTCATACATTTGAAAACTACCATATAATATTACACCCCCTTATTTTTTACCCATTTACCCATAGGAATACTTATAATGTCATTTGGACAACATATGAACACCATGTGAGTTGGCTTAGTGCTTATAGATTCTGGAGCGATAGGTCATGGATTGAATCCTCGTATGTGCAATATAGACTAGGCTTGTGACCTGGGGGGAGGGAGGGGGGGCGGCCGTGTTGTGCTACCTGAACTCTACATTTGAGCCTAAGCCGTGGGGGGGAGGGGGGGAGGGGGGGGGGTAGGGGGGGTGTCATAATGTGGTCGCAAATCAGTAATCCAGGTCGTCCATGGAAAATCCCTCTAGGGGGGTGGGAGGGAGTATTCTAATGAAGGCACCTACGCATAACAAATAAACAAAAACCGGCCTGGTTTCAAAGGGAGAAGCCTTTTGCTATTCATTGAATAGCAAGTGCAAATACTTTCAACAAGTAGTGGAACGGTGTGGCTACCATGTAAAATGACTAACCAGATTAGGCATGTGCCAGTCACCATGACCAAATAGTATTACTATGAGTGGTTAACGTTGAAAACCCATACTATGGGCCACGAATTGTCAGGGGGGGAACAATGGGTTGGGAACACCAAGTATCACATAGCAAGCACAAGGGGCTTCAATACGTTGTGGCATGGTGTGAAGACCATGCACGATGACCAATTAAAGTAGGCATATGTCACTGACCATGACCAAATAATGTCACGAAGTGTGGTAAACTTTGACAACTCATAACACGAGTCACAAATGGTCAGGGTGGAAGATAATGGTTTGTGAATACTAGTTATCTACTATCAAGTACAAATACCTTCAATATGGCATGGCACAATGTGGCGTCAATGCATAGTGACCAACCAAAGTATGCATATGTCACTGAGCATGACGAAAGAATTTCACTTCATGTGGTCAACATTGACAACACATAACACGAGTCACAAATGGTCAGAGGGGAAAACAATGGATTGGGAACACTAGTTATCAACTAGGAAGTACAAATACCTTCAACAAGCAGTGGCACGGTACGGCTAGTGTGCACAGTGACCAACCGATGGATGCATACGTCACTGAATACGACCATATAAGTCCACTATGTGTGGTCAACATTGACAACTCATAACACGAGTCACAAATGGTCAGATGGAGAGACAATGGATTGGGAACACTAGTTATCAACTAGGAAGTACAAATACCTTCAACAAGCAGTGGCACGGTACGGCTAGTGTGCACAGTGACCAACCGATGGATGCATACGTCACTGAATACGACCATATAAGTCCACTATGTGTGGTCAACATTGACAACTCATAACACGAGTCACAAATGGTCAGATGGAGAGACAATGGTTTGGGAAGCCAAGGTATTGACTGTGAAGGACAAAGAACTTCAATACGTAGTGACACGGTGTGGCTAATATGTACACCAAACAACAAAAGTAGGCATGTGTCAGTGACCATGACCACTGAATTTCAATATGGGTGGTCAATGTTGACAAACCATAACACGAGTCACAAACGGCTAGGACAGGAAACAATGCTATGGGAATATCGTTTCTCAACTACCAAGTAAAACAACCTTCAGTCAGTAGTAGCACGGTGTGGCTGCCATGCACAATGACCGACCAAAGTAGGCATGTGTATTGCCTTTCACCAAAGAAATCCGCTGTGTGTGGTCAACATTGACAACTCATAATACGAGTCAAAAATGGTCAGACGGGGAAACAATGGGTTGGGAACACAAAGCATCACATAGCAAGCACAAGGGGCTTCAATACGTTGTGGCACGGTGTGGAGACCATACACCATGACCAACCAAAGTAGGCATATGTCACTGACCATGAGCAAGTAATGTCAGTAAGTGTGGTAAACTTTGACAACTCACAACACGAGTCACAAATGGTCAGGGTTGAAGATAATGGTTTGTGAATACTAGTTGTCTACTATCAAGTACAAATACCTTCAATATGGCGTGGCACAACGTGGCGTCAATGCACAGTGACCAACCAAAGTATGCATATGTCACTGAGCATGACTAAATAATTTCACTTCATGTGGTCAACATTGAAAATGCATAACACGAGTCACAAATGGTCAGAGGGGAAAACAATGGATTGGGAACACTAGTTATCAACTAGGAAGTACAAATACCTTCAACAAGAAGTGGCACGGTACGGCTAGCGTGCACAATGACCAACCGATGGATGCATTCGTCACTGAATACGACCATGTAAGTCCACTATGTGTGGTCAACATTGACAACTCATAACACGAGTCACAAATGGTCAGATGGAGAGACAATGGTTTGGGAAGCCTAGGTATTGACTAAAAAGGACAAAGAACTTCAATACGTAGTGGCACGGTGTGGCTAATATGTACACCAAACAACAAAACTAGGCATGTGTCACTGACCATGACCACAGAATTTCAATGTGGGTGGTCAACGTTGACCAACCATAACACGAGTCACGAACGGCTAGGACAGGAAACAATGCTATGGGAATATCGGTTCTCAACTACCAAGTACAACAACCTTCAGTCAGTAGTAGCACGGTGTGGCTGCCATGCACAATGACTGACAAAAGTAGGCATATGTATTGCCTTTGACCAAAGAAATCCGCTGTGTGTGGTCAACGTTGACAACTCATAATACGAGTCACAAATGGTCAGAGGGGGAAACATTGGTTTGGGAACACCAAGTATCACATTGCAAGCACAAGGGGCTTCAATACGTTGTGGCACGGTGTGGAGTCCATGCACGATGACCAACCAAAGTAGGCATATGTCACTGACCATGACCAAGTAATGTCACTAAGTGTGGTAAACTTTGACAACTCAAAACACGAGTCACAAATGGTCAGGGTGGAAGATAATGGGTTGTGAATACTAGTTATCTGCTATCATGTACAAATACCTTCAATATGGCGTGGCACAATGTGGCGTCAATGCACAGTGACCAGCCAAAGTATGCATATTTCACTAAGCATGACGAAAGACTTTCACATCATGTGGTCAACATTGACAACGCATAACACGAGTCACAAATGGTCAGAGGGGAAAACAATGGATTGAGAACACTAGTTATCAACTAGGAAGTACAAATACCTTCAACAAGCAGTGGCACGGTACGGCTAGCGTGCACAGTGACCAACCGATGGATGCATACGTCACTGAATACGACCAGATAAGTCCACTATGTGTGGTCAACATTGACAACTCATAACACGAGTCAAAAATGGTCAGATGGAGAGACAATGGTTTGAGAAGCCTAGGTATTGACTAGAAAGGACAAAGAACTTCAATACGTAGTGGCACGGTGTGGCTAATATGTACACCAAACAACAAAACTAGGCACGTGTCACTGACCATGACCACAGAATTTCAATATGGGTGGTCAACGTTGACCGACCATAACACGAGTCACAATCAGCTAGGACAGGAAACAAGGCTATGGGAATATGGGTTCTCAACTACCAAGTACAACGACCTTCAGTCAGTAGTAGCACGGTGTGGCTGCCATGCACAATGACCGACCAAAGTAGGCATATGTATTGCCTTTCACCAAAGAAATCCGCTGTGTGTGGTCAACGTTGACAACTTATAATACGAGTCACAAATGGTCAGAGGGGGAAGCAATGGTTTGGGAACACCAAGTATCACATTGCAAGCACAAGGGGCTTCAATACGGTGTGGGACAGTGTGGAGACCATGCACGATGACCAACCAAAGTAGGCATATGTCACTGACCATGACCAAGTAATGTCACTAGGTGTGGTAAACTTTGACAACTCACAACACGAGTCACAAATGGTCAGGGTGGAAGATAATGGTTTGTGAATACTAGTTATCTACCATCAAGTACAAAACCTTCAATATGGCGTGGCACAATGTGGCGTCAATGCACAGTGACCAACCAAAGTATGCATATGTCACTGAGCATGACAAAAGAATTTCACTTCATGTGGTCAACATTGAAAACGCATAACACGAGTCACAAATGGTTAGAGTGGAAAAGAAAGGATTGGGAACACTAGTTATCAACTAGGAAGTACAAATACCTTCAACAAGCAGTGGCACGGTACGGCTAGCGTGCACAGTGACCAACCGATGGATGCATACGTCACTGAATACGACCATGTAAGTCCACTATGTGTGATCAACATTGACAACTCATAACACGAGTCACAAATGGTCAGATGGAGAGACTATGGTTTGGGAAGCCTAGGTATTGACTAGAAAGGACAAAGAACTTCAATACGTAGTAGCACGGTGTGGCTAATATGTACACCAAACAACAAAACTAGGCATGTGTCGCTGACCATGACCACAGAATTTCAATATGGGTGGTCAACGTTGACCAACCATAACACAAGTCACAAACGGCTAGGACAGGAAACAATGCTATGGGAATATCGGTTCTAAACTACCAAGTACAACGACCTTCAGTCAGTAGTAGCACGGTGTGGCTGCCATGCACAATGACCGACCAAAGTAGGCAAAGGTATTGCCTTTCACCAAGGAAATCCGCTGTGTGTGGTCAACGTTGACAACTCATAATACGAGTCACAAATGGTCAGAGGGGGAAACAATGGTTTGGGAACACCAAGTATCACATTGCAAGCACAAGGGGCTTCAATACGGTCTGGCACGGTGTGGAGACCATGCACGATGACCAACCAAAGTAGGCATATGTCACTCACCATGACCAAGTAATGTCACTAAGTGTGGTAAACTTTGATAACTCACAACACGAGTCACAAATGGTCAGGGTGGAAGATAATGGTTTGTGAATACTAGTTATCTACTACCAAGTACAAACACCTTCAACATGGCGTGGCACAATGTGGCGTCAATGCACAGTGACCAACCAAAGTATGCATATGTCACTGAGCATGACGAAAGAATTTCACTTCATGTGGTCAACATTGAAAACGCATAACACGAGTCACAAATGGTCAGAGGGGAAAACAATGGATTTGGAAGCCTGTGTATTGGCTAGAAAGGACAAAGAACTTCAATACGTAGTGGTACGGTGTGGCTAATATGCACACCAAACATTCTAACTAGGCATATGTAACCGATCATGACCAGAGAATTTCAATATGGGTGGTCAACGTTGACCAACCATAACACAAGTCACAAATGGTAAGGAGAAGAAACAATGCAATGAGAATATTGGTTCTCAACTACCAAGTACAATGACCTTCATTCAGTAGTAGCGCGGTGTGGCTACCATGCACAATGACCGGCCAAAGTAGGCATGTTAAGTGCCTTTGACCAAAGAAATCCGCTGTGTGTGGTCCACGTTGACAACTCATAATACGAGTCACAAATGGTCAGAGGGGGAAACAATGGTTTGGGAACACCACACATCACATAGCAAGAACAAGGGGCTTCAATGCATTGTGGCACGGTGTGGGGACCATGCATGATGACCAACCAAAGTACGCATATGTCACTGACCATGACCAAATAATGTCACTAAGTGTGGTAAAAATTGAGAACTCACAACACGAGTCACAAATGGGCAGGGTGGGATGTAAGGGTTTGTGAATACTAGTTATCTACTAGCAAATACAAATACCTTCAATATGTAGTGGCACAATGTGGCTTCGATGCACAGTGACCACCCAAAGTATGCATATGTCACTGACCATGACGAAAGCATTGCACTTCATGTGGTCAACATTGAAAACGCATAACACGAGTCACAAATGGTCAGAGGGGAAAACAATGGGTTGGGAACACTAGTTATCAACAAGCAATTACAAAGACCTTCAACAAGCAGTGGCACGATATGGCTAGCGTGCACAGTGACCAACCAAAGGATGCATACGTCACTGACTACGACCGAATAAGTCCACTATGTGCGGTCAACATTGACAACTCATAACACGAGTCACCAAATGGTCAGAGGGGGAGAAAATGGTTTGTGAAGGCTATGTATTGACTGGACATAACAAAGAACTTCAATACGTAGTGGCACGGTGTGGCTAATATGCACACCAAACGATCAAACTAGGCATATGTCACTGATCATGACCAGAGAATTTCAAGATGGGTGGTCAACGTTGACCAACCATAACACGAGTCACAAACGGTCAGGACAGGAAACAATGCTATGGGAATATCGGTTCTCAACTACCAAGTACAACGACCTTCAGTCAGTAGTAGCACGGTGTGGCTACCATGCACAAGACCGACCAAAGTAGGCATATGTACTGCCTTTGACCAAAGAAATCCGTTGTGTGTGGTCCACGTTGACAACTCATAATACGAGTCACAAATGGTCAGAGGGGAAAACAATGGATTGGGAAGCCTATGTATTGGCTAGAAAGGACAAAGAAGTTCAATACGTAGTGGCACGGTGTGGCTAATATGCACACCAAACAACCAAACTAGGCATGTATCACTGATCATGACCACATAATTTCAACATCGGTGGTCAACGTTGTCCAACAATAACACGAGTCACAAACGGTCAGAACAGGAAACAATGCTATGGGAATATTGGTTCTCAACTACCAAGTACAACGACCTTCATTGAGTAGTAGCAGAGTGTGGCTACCATGCACAATGACCGACCAAAGTAGGCATATGTACTGCCTTTGGCCAAAGAAATCCGCTGTGTGTGGTCACCGTTGACAACTCATAATACGAGTCACAAATGGTCAGAGGGGGAAACAATGGTTTGGGAACACCAAGTATCACATAGCAAGCACAAGGGGCTTCAATACGTTGTGGCACAATGTGGAGACCATGCACGATGTCCAACCAAAGTAGGCATATGTCACTGACCATGACCAAGTAATGTCACTAAGTGTGGTAAACTTTGACAACTCACAACACAAGTCACAAATGGTCAGGGTGGAAGGTAATGGTTTGAGAATACAAGTTATCTACTAACATGTACAAATACCTTCAATATGTAGTGGCACAATGTGGCTTTAATGCACAGTGACCAACCAAGGTATGCATATGTCACTGAACATGAGGAAAGCATTTCACTTCATCTGGTCAACGTTGAAAACGCAGAACACGAGTCACAAATGGTCCGAGGGGAAAACAATGGATTGGGAACACTAGTTATCATCTATGAAGTACAAAGACCTTCAACAAGTAGTGGCACGGTATGGCTAGCGTGCACAGTGACCAACCAAAGGATGCATACGTCACTGACTACGACCGAATAAGTCCACTATGTGTGGTCAACATTGACAGCTCATAACACGAGTCACAAATGGTCAGAGAGAGAAACAATGGTTTGGGAAGCCTATGTATTGACTAGAAATGACAAAGAACTTCAATACGTAGTGGCACGGTGTGGCTAATATGCACACCAAACAACCAAACTAGGCATGTGTCACCGACCATGACCACAGAATTTCAATATGGGTGGTCAACGTTGACCAACCATAGCACGAGTCACAAATGGCGAGGACATGAAACAATGCTATGGGAATATCGGTTCTCAACTACCAAGTACAGCGACCTTCAGTCAGTAGTAGCACGGTGTGGCTTCCATGCACAATGACGGGCCGAAGTAGGCATATGTACTGCCTTTGACCAAAGAAATCCGCTGTGTGTGGTCACCGTTGACAACTCATAATACGAGTCACAAATGGTCAGAGGGGGAAAAAATGGTTTGGGAACACCAGGTATCACATTGCAAGCAAAAGGGGCTTCAATGCGTTGTGGCACGGTGTGGGGACCATGCATGATGACCAACCAAAGTAGGCATATGTCACTGACCATGACCAAATAATGTCACTAAGTGTGGTAAACTTTGACAACTCACAACACGAGTCAGAAATGGTCAGGGTGGAAGGTAATGGTATGTGAATACTAGTTATCTACTAGCATGTACAAATACCTCAACATGTAGTGGCACAATGTGGCTTCAATGCACAGTGACCAACCAAAGTATGCATATGTCACTAACCATGACGAACAAATTTCACTTCATGTGGTCAACGTTTAAAACGCATAACACGAGTCACAAATGGTCAGAGGGGGAAAAAATGGTTTGGGAACACCAGGTATCACATTGCAAGCAAAAGGGGCTTCAATGCGTTGTGGCACGGTGTGGGGACCATGCATGATGACCAACCAAAGTAGGCATATGTCACTGACCATGACCAAATAATGTCACTAAGTGTGGTAAACTTTGACAACTCACAACACGAGTCAGAAATGGTCAGGGTGGAAGGTAATGGTATGTGAATACTAGTTATCTACTAGCATGTACAAATACCTTCAACATGTAGTGGCACAATGTGGCTTCAATGCACAGTGACCAACCAAAGTAAACATATGTCACTGAACATGACGAAAGAATTTCACTTCATCTAGTCAACGTTGAAAACACATAACATGAATCAGAAATGGTCAGAGGGGAAAACAATGGATTGGGAACACTAGTTATCAACTAGGAAGTACAGAGACCTTCAACAAGCAATGGCACCGTATGGCTTGCGTGCACGGTGACCAACCAAAGGATGCATACGTCACTGAATACGAACGAATAGGTCCACTATGTGTGGTCAACATTGACGACTCATAACGCGAGTCACAAATGGTCAAAGGGAGAAACAATGGTTTGGGAAGCCTATGTATTGACTAGAAAGGACAAATAACTTCAATACGTAGTGGCACGGTGTGGCTAATATGCACACCAAACAACCAAACTAGGCATATGTCACTAATCATGACCACAGAATTTCAATATTGGTGGTCAACGTTGACCAACCATAACACGAGTCGCAAACGGTGAGGACAAGAAAATGCTATGCTTATATCGGTTCTCAACTACCAAGTACAATAATCTTAAGTCAGTAGTAGCATGGTGTGGCTACCATGCAGAATGACTGACCAAAGTATGCATATGTACTGCCTTTGACCAAAGAAATCCGCTGTGTGTGGTCAACGTTGACAACTCATAATACGAGTAACAAATGGTCAGAGGGGGAAACAATGGTTTGGGAACACCAAGTATCACACAGCAAGCATGAGGGGATTCAATACGTTGTGGCACGGTGTGGAGACCGTGCACGATGACCAACCAAAGTAGGCATATGTCACTGACCATGACCAAGTAATCTCACTAAGTGTGGTAAACTTTGACAACTCACAACACGAGTGACAAATGCTCAGGGTGGAAGGTAATGGTTTGTGAATAATAATAATCTACTAGCAAGTACAAATACCTTCAATATGTAGTGGCACAATGTGGCTTCAATGCACAGTGACCAACCAAAGTATGCATATGTCACTAACCATGACGAACAAATTTCACTTCATGTGGTCAACGTT
>SZWC01000302.1:155633-169783 GCA_023375785.1 Penium margaritaceum | reverse complement strand
CAAGTACAAATACCTTCAATATGTAGTGGCACAATGTGGCTTCAATGCACAGTGACCAACGAAAGTATGCATTTGTCACTAACCATGACGAACTGAATTCACTTCATGTGGTCAACGTTGAAAACGCATAACACGGGTCACAAATGGTCATAGGGGTAAACAATGGATTGGGAAGCCTATGTATTGACTAGAAAGGACAAATAACGTTAATACGTAGTGGCACGGTGTGGCTAATATGCACACCAAACAATCAAACTAGGCATATGTCACTGATCATGACCAGAGAATTTCAATATGGGCGGTCAACGTTTACCAACCATAACACGAGTCACAAACGGTCAGGAGAGAAAACAATGCTATGAGAATATCAGTTCTCAAGTACCAAGTACAATGACCTTTAGTCGGTAGTAGCGCGATGTGGCTACCATGCACATTGACCGACCAAAGTGGGCATATTTATTGCCTTTGACCAAAGAAATCCGCTGTGTGTGGTCCACGTTNACAACTCATAATACAAGTCACAAATGGTCAGAGGGGGAAACATTGGTTTGGGAACACCACGTATCACATAGCAAGCACAAGGGGCTTCAATTTGTCATGGCATGGTGTGGGGACCATGCACGATGACCAACCAAAGTATGCATATGTCAGTGTTCATGACCCAAAAATGTCACCAAGTGTGGTGAACTTTGACAACTCACAACACGAGTCACAAATGGTGAGGGTGGAAGGTAATGGTTTGTGAATACTAGTTATCTACTAGCAAGTACAAATAACTTCAATATGTTGTGGCACAATGTGGCTTCAATGCATAGTGACCACTCAAACTATGCATATGTCACTGACCAGGACGAAATTATTTCACTTCATGTGGTCAACGTTGAAAACGCATAACACAAGTCACAAATGGTCAGAGGGGAAAACAATGGGTTGAGAACACTATTTATCAACTAGGAAGTACAAGACCCTCAACAAGCAGCAGCACGGTATGGCTAGCGTGCACAGTGACCAACCAAAGGATGCATACGTCAATGACTACGACCGAATGAGTCCACTATGTGTGGTCACCATTGACAAATCATAACACGAGTCACAAATGATCAGAGGGATAGAAAATGGTTTGGGAAGCATATGTATATACTAGAAATGACAAAGAACTTCAATACCTATAGGCACGGTGTGGCTAATATGCACACCAAACAACCAAACAAGCATATGTCACTGATCATGACCACATAATTTCAATATTGGTGGTCAACGTTGACCAACCATAACACGAGTCACAAACGGTGAGGACTAGAAGCAATGATATGGGAATATCGTTTCTCAACTACCAAGTACAACGACCTTCAGTCAGTAGTAGCACGGTGTGGCTACCATGCACAATGACCGACCAAAGTAGGCATATGTACTGCCTTTGACCAAAGAAGTCCGCTGTGTGTGGTCAACGTTGACAACTCATAATATGAGTCACAAATGGTCGGAGGGGAAAACAATGGGTTGGGAACACCATGTATCACATAGCAAGCACAAGGGGCCTCAATATGGTGTGGCACGGTGTGGAGACCATGCACGATGACCAACCAAAGTAGGCATATGTCACTGACCATGACCAAGTAATGTCACTAAGTGTGGTAAACTTTGACAACTCACAACACGAGTCACAAATGGTCAGGGTGGAAGGTAATGGTTTGTGAATAATAGTTATCTACTAGCAAGTACGAATAGCTTCAATATGTAGTGGCACAATGTGGCTTCAATGCACAGTGACCAACCAAAGCATGCATATGTCACTAACCATGACGAACAGATTTCACTTCACGTGGTCAACGTTGAAAACGCATAACACGAGTCACAAATGGTCGGAGGGGAAGACAATGGATTGGGAAGCCTATGTACTGGCTAGAAAGGACAAAGAACCTCAATACGTAGTGGCACACTGTGGCTCATATACAGACGAAACAATCAAACTAGGCATATGTCACTGATCATGACCGGATAATTTTAATATGGGTGGTCAGCGTAGACCAATCATAACACGAGTCACAAACGGTCAGGAGAGGAAGCAATGCTATGAGAATATCGGTTCTCAAGTACCAAGTACAATGACCTTCAGTCAGTAGCAGCGCAGTGTGGCTAGCATGCACAATGACCGACCAAAGTAGGCATATTTACTGCCTTTGACCAAAGGAATCCGTTGTGTGTAGTCTACATTGACAACTCATAATACGCGTCACAAATGGTCAGAGGGGGGGAACAATGGTTTGGGAACACCACGTATCACATAGCAAGTACAGGAGGCTTCAATACGTTGTGGCACGGTGTCGGGACTATCCATGATGACCAACCAAAGTAGGCATATGTCACTGACCATGACCAAGTAATGTCACTAAGTGTGGTAAACTTTGACAACTCACAACACGAGTCACAAATGGTCAGGGTGGAAGGTAAAGGTTTGTGGATAATAGTTATCTACTGGAAATTACAAATACCTTCAATATGTAGTGGCACAATGTGGCTTCAATGCACTGTGACCACCCAAAGTATGCATATGTCACTGACCATGACGAAAGAATTGCACTTCATGTCGTCAATGTTGAAAACGCATAACACGAGTCACAAATGGTCAAAGGGGAAAACAATGGGTTGGGAACAATACTTATCAACTAGGAAGTACAATGACCTTCAACAAGTAGTGGCACGGTATGGCTAGCGTGCACATTGACCAACCAAAGGATGCATGCGTCACTGACTACGACCGAATAAGTCCACTATGTGTGGTCAACATTGACAACTCATAACACGAGTGAAAAATGGTCAAAGGGAGAGAAAATGGTTTGGGAAGCCTATGTATTGACTAGAAAGGACAAAGAACTTCAATACGTAGAGGCACGTTGTAGCTAATATGCACACCAAACAACCAGACTATGCATATGTCACTGACCATAACCACATAATTTCAATATGGGTGCTAAATGTTGACCAACCATAACACGAGTCACAAACGGTCAGGACAGGAAACAATGCTATGGAAATATCGGTTCTCAACTACCACGTACAACGACATTCAGTCATTAGTAGCACAGTGTGGCTACCATGCACAATGACCCACCAAACTAGGCAACTGTACTGCCTTTGACCAAAGAAATCCGCTGTGTCTAGTCAAAGTTGACAACTCATAATACGAGTCACAAATGGTTAGAGGAGGAAACAATGGGTTGGGAACACCAAGTATCACATAGCAAGCACAAGGGGCCTCAAAATGGTGTGGCACGGTGTGGAAACCATGCACGATGACCAACCAAAGTAGGCATATGTCACTGACCATGACCAAGTAATGTCACGAAGTGTGGTAAACTTCGACAGCTCACAACATGAGTCACTAATGGTCAGGGTGGAAGGTAATGGTTTGTGTATATAATTATCTACTAGCAAGTACAAATACCTTCAATATGTAGTGGCGCAATGTGGCTTCAATGCACAGTCACCAACCAGAGTATGCATATGTCACTAACCATGACGAAGAAATTTCACTTAATGTGTCAACGTTGAAAACGCATAACACGAGTCACAAATGGTCAAAGGGGAATATAATGGATTGGGAAGCCTATGTATTGGCTAGAGAACACAAAGAAGTTCAATACGTACTGGCACGGTGTGGCTAATATGTACATCAAACAATCAAACTGGACATATGTCAATGATCATGACCAGAGAATTTCAATATGGGTGGTCAACGTTGACCAACCATAACACGAGTCACAAATGGTCAGTAGAGGCAACAATGCTATGAGAATATCGGTTCTCAACAACCAAGTACAATGACCTTCAGTCAGTAGTAGCGCGGTGTGGCTACCATGCACAATGACCGACCTAAGTAGGCATATTTATTGCCTTTGACCAAAGAAATCCCCGGTGTGTGGTCCACGTTGACAACTCATGATACGAGTCACAAATGGTCAGAGGGGGGAACAATGGTTTGGGAACACCACCTATCACATAGCAAGCACAAAGGGCTTCAATACGTTGTGGCACGATGTGGGGACCATGCACGATGACCAACCAAAGTAGGCATATGTCACTCACCATGACCAAATAATGTCAGTAAGTGTGGTGAACGTTGACAGCTCACAACATGAGTCACAAATGGTCAGGGTGGAAGGTAATGGTTTGTGAATACTAGTTATCTACTAGCAAGTGCAAATACCTTCACTATGTAGTGGCACAATGTGGCTGCCATGCACAGTGACCACCCCGAGCATGCATATGTCACTGACCATGACGAAAGAATTGCACTTCATGTGGTCAACGTGAAAACGCATAACACAAGTCACAAATGGTCAGAGGGGAAACCAATGGGCTGGGAACACTAGTTATCAACTAGGAAGTACAAAGACCTTCAACAAGCAGTGGCACGGTATGGCTAGCGTGCATAGTGACCAACCAAAGGATGCATACGTCACTGACTACGACTGAATAAGTCCACTATGTGTGGTCAATATTGACAACTCATAACACGAGTCACAGATGGTCAGGGGGAGAGAAAATGGTTTGGGAAGCCTATGTATTGACTAGAAAGGACAAAGAACTTTAATACGTAGTGGCACGGTGTGGCTAATATGCACACCAAACAACCAAACTAGGCATATGTCACTGATCATGACCACATAATTTCAATATGGGTGGTCAACATTGACCAACATTAACACGAGTCACAAACGGTCAGGACAGGAAAGAATGCTATGGGAACATCGGTTCTCAACTACCAAGTACAACAACATTCAGTCAGTAGTAGCACCTTGTGGCTACCATGCAGAATGACCGAGAAAAGTAGGCATATGTACTACCTTTGACCTAAGAAATCCGCTGTGTGTGGTCAACGTTGACAACTCATAATACGAGTCACAAATCGTCAGAGGGAGAAACAATGGGTTGGGAACACCAAGTATCGCGTAGCAAGCCCAAGGGGCTTCAATACGTTGTGGCACGGTGTGGAGACCATGCACGATGACCAACCAAGGTAGGCATATTTCAGTGGAGTTATGCCGGGGCTGGGGCTTTTGTGTGCTCATGGTTGTTTCTCTCTCCGTGGCTCCGCGACCGCTCCCTCTTCCGCCCTCCTCTTTCCTTTCGAAGCAGGAGTTGTTTCCTCCAAGGAAGTCTGCACTTGCTCCTCATTTCGGCTGGTGTCTACCGGCACTGTTATTCTGGTGTGACTCAACGTCGCTGCTGCTTTTCGCACCACTGCCGCCGCTCGGGCCTGAAGTTGTGCCTTCCGCCAGAGGGAGCCAGCGGATGGCTCCGCCGTGTGTTTCTGACCACTGCTTTTTAAACCACTGTGTTTCTGACCAGTGTGTGTATGACCAGTGTGTTTCTGACCACTGTGTTTCTGACCACTGTGTTTCTGACCACAGTGTGTCTGACCAGCGTGTTTCTGACGAGTGTGTTTCTTAGCAGAGTGTTTCTGACCACTTTGATTCTGACCAGTGTGTTTCCGATCATTGTGTTGCTGCCGAGTGTGTTTCTGACCAGTGTGTTTCTGGCCATTGTGTTCTGACGAGTGTGTTTCTAGTCTGAAACACACGAAATATGTGCCTTCCGCTAGAGGGAGCCAGCGGATGGCGGTGGCGCTTGGCGCCAACTTTGTATCTCTTCCCCATCTTCTCTTCTCCTTCTGCTCCTGCCTGCCCCGCCGCGGCCCTATCTACTGTTGCGTCCCTTGCTGCCTTCGTCAATGTACTTCCTACTCCTACTCTAACCGCCTCCGCGGTTGCCCGTGTTTTTGTTGCTACATGTGCCTCCGTGGCTGCTGCTCTTGTTCCCTTGTCTATCGCTGCTGTTGTTGCCTCCACTACCGCTACTGCTGCTACCTCTGCCTTTGCTTTTGCTGCTTCTGCTGCTGCTGCTGCTACCTTTACCTCCGCCACTTCTGCTGCTATTGATGCTGCCTTTGCCCCAGCCGCTACCGCCGCTGCTTCTGCTTCCCCCATGATTTCCCGTGTGAATTCTTCCGCAGCTTCCTTATCTGCCTTAGCCACCGCTTCCCGTTCCTGAGCCAATCGGGCCTCTTTCTCCGCGGCCTCTGCGGCCACCCGTTCTGTCTCGGCCGCCTTGTCCTCCCATTCTTTTCGCAGGCATTCGTGCATCTGCTACAACTAAGGGGAGGGCTGGGTGGTTTCACAGGCCTCTTCAACCTCCGCATCCCTCCTGCTCTTGTCCTCTCGGCATACTTCCGTTGCCTCCTTGGTCCTGTGTCACACCTCTTCTTGCTTGAGGCGCAATTGTCTTTCCCGCACCACGGTCCAGTGTGCCTCTGCAACCGTTGTCGCTACCCTAGTGCGTATCACATATGGAGCGTCAACGTCCAGCACTTTTCCATGGCTTCCATCCAGCGTTCCTCAGACACTAGGGTGTCAACAAGCCGCAATCTTTCTTCTTGCAGACACCAAACGCTCCATCTGGCATAGACGAGGTTGAGCAAATATCCCCACCTCCACTCGTCTGCTGCGGATCTTCGCCATGATGCTTCCGCCGATCGGGGTCACGTTATACAAAATGAGGGCTCTGGCCCTCTCCTGGAGCAGATGCACGTACCGTCTCTCCGGCCTGCTCCGCTGGTCCTTCCGCACCCTCTTCCACCACACTCTAGCAACTTCCAGTGATGGGTCTGCCCGCTTGGTGTCCAGTAGTTCCGCGACGCCAGTCATATTAGTGGCCACCCTTGGTTTGATGCCCAGGCTGTCCCGTAATGCCAATACAAGGCGCTCCGTGTCAGCTGTTTCCAGCAAGAGCACCTGCCTCTCGTGCACTCTGAGGGCTAGCACCCCCGTGGCTGCACCCTTTAGCACTAGCTGCCACACCTTGCCAAACAGTGAATAATCGAACCCCGCGCGGATCACTTCCAGAATCTCTCTCAGCAATTGGAGCATGACGCTGCTCACTACTTCCAACAGTAGGGCTTCCTTGGGCTGCTCCCCACTATCCCTTGAGCTTTCCTTGAGGTACGTCCTCCCCCCTTCCAACATTGTTCCCGTGCCCAGTAGGGGGCGTGCGGGTTGCCGAGTTGGGCTACCGCGCGAGGTCGACGGCGAGTGAGAGAGCGTCGTCGTGGCTGGGGAGGGGACTGGGGTAACCAGGATCCAAACCCCATCTTGCGGGCCTGGTGTTGGGGTACCGGTTGTTCTTGCGGCTGCCTGCGTGGCTCCTATTGCTGGCTCCATGCGTCTGAGGGTCCGCATCGGTGTGCTTATGGCCGGGCTCTGTTGTGAAGGAACTGGTGTTTTGGCCGCAAGCGGCGTGACCTACATTGGTGTTCCTTCCGCGGGACTGGACCGTGGTTGGATTGCCGCTGCCGGTGTTGTGGTAGGTGTCAAGGTCATTCCTGCGGCCGGGCTGGGCCGCGGTGAGGACGCAGCCGCTGCTAGGGTTGCTGTCACCGGTGTTGGCGGAGTTCTCGTCGCCGAGCCAGGTTGGGACATGCCTGTTGCGGCCGTGGGTGGTGCTGGTGCCCTTGCATGCGCATTCCTTGTCGTGGGGCCCTGCCGCGGTAGAGCCTCTGTTCCCATTGGTGGTGTTGGTGTCCGTGCTGGGCGGTGCCTCGCGCCCGTGTTAAGAGGAGGACGACGTAGCTGCCACCGGGAGGATCCATCCCCCCGCGACGAAGGCGCGGACCCCGTGCCTTGATTGCGTGTCATGTCGGATGTTCCGCGGGCGAGAGCCCAGCTGCGCGTTATCCGCAGAGTGTGTCGGGCGCATGTGAGAGCTGAGTCGAAAGTGGAGAGGACCGCGCTCAGAGATGGTCAATGCGAGGTAAAAAGCAGGATGAATGATCGAATGCCGGAACTGGAAATGAGACTGAGGACGCCTGCACCGATCAATACATCCGCTTGGCGCGACGCGAGCCAGTCCGCCGCGAGCAGAATGTCGTACATGCGGACATCGCACACCTGGACAGTTTGTGCCGCACGTACATTCGCCACCTGCATGGGGAGGCCCGCAATTTGTCCGAGCGGCGCGTCAATGTCGCCGGTGGAGATAGAGAAGCGAAGTCGAGTGGGTTGGATGAGGTGCTGCATGTGGAGCGAGCGGACCATCCGGAGCGCAATCGTTGTATGGGTGGCGCCGGTGTCCACGATGGCCAAAAACCTGCGGCCACATATCCACACGTAACACCATACCACGTGGACATCGGAGGGTGTGGGCGGTCCGGGGGTCAGGGCCGCGGGTGCCCAGGTGCGTGAGGTACGTCCAGCGGCACCGCGTACACTAGAGTGAGTGAGAATGATGTTGCGGGATAACAGGCGGATGCCGGTCAAGCTGTCTCGCGTGCATGAGAGTCGGATGCCAAGAGGGGAAAGCGAGGTATTGTGAGTGTTGAAGAGGGCGCGGAGACTTTCTGCAGAATCAAGGGAGTGAAGGAGGAAGTCTACCAGAGTGAGGGGATGGCGGTTCGCAAGGAGTGGTGTGGCGGGAGCATGAGAGTTCTGGTCGCTTAACGGACAGGTCTGTGGTGGAGTAGCGGGCGGTCGCGAGGTTCGCGGGGTTGCATGTCATGGGGGGAGGTGGGGTGTAATTTCCTCCAACGTCCAACCGCGGATGGTAGAGTTGTACCTGCGAGCAAGCTGTAGGCCAGATACGGAGAGGGCTGGTAGGGTCTCCGCGACGGCCCACTCCGCGGTGGGGTTGAATTCATTCAAGAGTTGCAAGGCAATCTCCTGTTCCTCCTCATCAAATTCCCTTGCCACTCCCTCCCATTCCGCTTCAGTGGGTGGAGGTGGTGTCCCGACATCTGGGACAGGTCCCGCATCATTTAGGGGTGCCTCCGCTATATCAGCGGTGCCTGGTCAGGGTCTGGCCAGCTAGTGCGCGGAACTCGGCTCAGGGCATCACGTTGCAGTTTGCAAGTGCCGGCTCGTACTTGATCTTCATGTTGTAACCCTGGAGAAGGAGTTCCCACTTGGATAGGATGCCCTCATGGAACTGAGTAGGTAGGAGCCACTGAAGTACCTGATGGTCTGTGAAAACCGTGAACAGCTTGCCATTCTTTATGTAATCGCGTAAGTGTTGGAGTGCCCAAAGGACAGCTAAGCATTTGCACCTCACTGGATTGTACTTCCGCTTCCCTTCAGTGAGTGCACGACTAGCGTAGGCAATCACCTTCTGTGTGGGTTCCCGCACCGTCTGGGAGAGGATGGCCCCAAGCCCGTACGCGACCAGTCGGTGGTGATGGAGAATGGGAGGTTGAAGTCGGGGAACTCGAGCATGGGCGCGGTAACGAGGCGGTGCTTGATTTCCTTCCAGGCGTCCACGCAAGCTGTTGTCCATTCAAACGGCACGTCTTGGTGCGTCAACTACTGGAGCGGCTTGATGATACGCGCGTGGTCACGCACAACCTTCTGGTAGAATGAGACGAAGCCCAGGAAGATCTTGACTTGCCCCGCCGAAGTGAGCTGACGCCATTCCTGTACTGCTGCGATCTTCTCTCGATCGGTCTTGATGCCATCCGCGCTCATCACGAAACCCAGGAACTCCATTTGCGCGGCTCCCATAGAGAATTTGGCTGCCTTGAGCTTCAGGTTGGCCCTGCAAAGGGCAGCAAAGACAGCGGCCAGGGAGGAGAACAGTTCCTCGAATGTGTAACCCGCGACCATGATGTCGTCAATGTAGCAGTTGACATTGGGGATTTTGCGGAGGGTGGAGTTTATGGCCCGCTGAAATGTTGCGCTGGCGTTGCGGAGTCCAAAGGGCATTTGTGTAAACGCATGTAGTCCTTCAGGTGTCACAAACTCAGTCTTGGGGATGGAGTCCGGTGCATGGGAACAGCGTGAAAGGCATCCTTTAAATCAAGTTTCGCAAACCATCCGCGACCCTGATAGCGTTCCTGTATGTCGACAATTAGTAGCATGGTATACGCGTCCTCCTCAGTCACACTGTTGTGGTTGCGAAAGTGAACGCAAAATCGCTTGGATCCGTCCGGTTTCCCCATGATGACCAAGTTGGCACACCAGGGACTGACGATTGGGACAATCACCCCTTGCGCCTTGAGCTCCGCGAGCCCGTATGTGATACTGTTCTCTTGCTCTGGAAGAATGCGCCGCACCTTCTGTTTTGTGGGCGTGGAGTTTCCCTTGGAGATGACGTGAAAGGCCTCCACGGCCCCCAGATCAACTGTGGACCCAGCAAAGATGTCCGCGAATGCGTCCAACAAGTCGCTGAAATCCTGTTCTTGTGCGGGAGAAAGTCCTGAGTGGAGCATGTGATCCCATCGCGGGGGTGGTGGTGGCACTTTTTCGCGGAGTGGGTAAAACTCTTCCTTGTCCTCGAGTGGATGTCCATCCCATAGGACTCGTTGTGCCCTCTGCCACAATCCCAGGAGGTTGGTCTGTACTCTGGGCTCAATGGACTCCTTCGCCATTTCTTGCTAGTCGCGTGCTGTCACCTCTTCCGCGTCTGGTACATTGGCTGTAATAGGTGGCAATCTGTTGTCTCGTGCCTGGGAGTCCTATGCCGCAGCATCCAGGAGGGAGAAGGATTCGCCACCGATTATAGTTACTGCCATCCTCTCGCCAATGGTGACTAGGCAAAACGCTTCTTCCCCGGAGGCGGAGCTGAGTTGCATGATGCCGAGGGAGAAAAGAAGGTTGGCCCGTCGCGGTACCAAGTAATCCATGCCCAAGAGTACGTCAAACGTCCTGGCCTGCGTGACTTGGAAGTTCAATGGTTCATGAAGGGATCCCACCTGCATGGGTACGCCATGAACCTCCCCATCTCCATAATCCATGCCGCCCGCTGAGTTGGTAAAAAGACGGTGCGTAGGGAGGAAGCGGTCTGCCCATCCAACTACCAGCAGGACGCGGAACGCCACTGTGGTGTGAGTGGCTCCTGTGTCGATGATGGCTAAGAACTTCCTCCCACATATCCAAACCATGCAGCAGGTGACCTCGTAGTGGTTGTCATCCCGTTGAGGGGGCTCCAAGGGTTGCGGTGCCCACCCCCACTCATCTTCCGCGATACTCAATGCTAGGGAAGTGTCGGGTACCGCACGGCGGGTGTTCTGTCCGCCATGGGTAGGCACAGTACAGTCGAGAGAGATGCCCACAGCTTGGAGTCGTTGATTGGCTCTTGAGAACACCTCCTTCAGCCGCGGTGCGATCTCTGGGTGAATGCGGAGGAACTCAAAGAAGTTAACTTCCGCAACGGGAGTGGTAAATAGACGTAGGATGGGATCAGTGCTTCCCTCCGCGGCCGCTTGAGCTGTTGTTGGTACCGGTGAAGGTGAGGCGGGTTGCCTTTCCTCTGCGGGTGGTGGTTTCGTCTGTCTTCGTTTTCCTAAGACGACGGTACAATTGGCAACTGCCTCTTGGAAGCGTTCCTCCGCGGCCTTTGCCTTGTGCCGTATATCTTCCTGTACTCTGGCTGCCATCTGTAAATCCCATACGTGCAAGCCTAACTCTTGGGCTTGTGTAATGACAGTGGTCTCCTCTGCGCTGGGAGGCAACTCTTTAGTCTCGTCCTCCGCCATCGACAGCCCAAGCTTGACGTTGCAGGCTCCGCTCGTAGAGTTTGCGGGTGCCAGTGGGCTGGGCAGAATGCCCTGCCCTCCTGGGGCAGCCTGGGTTTGATGGTCCGGTGCCTGCCTCCTAACTTGCGTCTGCTGCTAAGGCTGCTGATCCTGCCATGGTTGATTATAATACCGCTGCCACTGCTGCACCATAGGGTCCTGCTGCATGGGATCGGTTCGCGGAACACCCTGTTTTTTCCGCGGACAGTCTCGAGCGATATGCTCCAGGCTCTGGCAAGTGTAGCATGCCTTCGGTTTGGGTTGGGAGGCCTGTGCTGCTGGTGCTAGAGTATGAAAATGCCCACCCTGGTTCTACCGCGTCGACCGCTGCCGTGTGGAAATGGCCGTGGCATCCTGCACCGCATCCTGCAGCGACTGGTAGCGCTCAGGGATCATCAAACTGCTGATCTCATCGGGAAGTGCGCGGATGAGATTTTGCGGGAGGACCCACAGCGGCAGTCCTTCCCCTTGAGGGTTCTTTGCGATTGATGCCCAAGTGAGGAATTGATCCAAAAACCTTCGGATGTTGGTGTCCTTCTGCATGGCTTCCTTTTCAATTTTGCGGAGTGCTTCTTCCTTGGTCAGTAGCTTGAACCGCTCTATCAGCGCGTTGCCAAAATCCTCGAAGGAGTTGAACGGCGCTCGTGCATTGTACCAGTCCTCCGCTGCGCCTTGAAGATGGAGCTCCGCGGTAGCCAGAAAAAGGTCTGGTGGGATCCATCCTATGCTTGCATGTATCGTTATATGCTTCAACCATGTCCACGGGTCCTCTTCAGGAGTCCCCTTGAAGATCTCTAACCGCGAAATGTTAGCCGGTTGTGCGCGTACGTACTGTAGCTGGGGCACAGTATTTTGGTTGGCCATGGACGTCACCGCGGGGAGCAGGTATGAGGCTGCGACCGCCAAATAACCCACGTGGCTAGTTTGGGACTGCACCTTAGGTGCTGGTGTGGGGCCGCTTGTTGAAGCTGCTACCGGAAGGGTATAGTAGTGAGTTCCAGGGATTGCCGGTGTTGCATAGGGTGCGGAGTAGAAGGTAGTCCCAAGGGGCGGTGTCTATGTGCTCGGTGCAGCAGGGGCCGTCGGTCGTGGCAGCCAATAGCCCTGCGGTAAAGGGTGTGACACTATACAGTTGTAGAGCGAGGTGGCAGAAGATGCTGCAAGGGCCATGGTGGTTGCTGGATTCGGCGGGAGCGCAGGGTAGGTGGAGTGGGGCGCTGTCGTCTGCATCTGGGTGGTGGGTAGTGCTGGATGGACCGCGATTCCAGCTGGCGTAGTACCTATTGGCTGCTTGTGATAGGCTGGGTGTCCAACCATCACGGGCATCAATTGTGCCGTCATAGGGGCCGACTGTTGCTGTGGCGGCATCATAGGGGCCTGCGGCGTCACTCCCACCGCGGAGGGCGTGGCCCATGTGCCCATCATCATCCAACCTGACGGTGTTGTGGTGGAGAAGATTGTTGCATGCCCCGCGTAAGGCGGAGTCCCATGCCATCCTTGATTGAGCTAAGACTAGGGTCCTGTGAGGGGCTGCTAAGTTGTGTGCAGTGGCTGCGGGGCCAGTAGGGGTTGGTACACCATTCCCCCTCTCTGTTCCCTCTACGGTGTTTCTTGCCTTCCAGTGAGCTGTGGGTTGTGGCTCGCCGTTGCCCTCGCGCTTGGTGTTGCCGGGGTGTTCCCGTCAGTCAACCGTGGATTCATCTAGAGAGATACTTCTTTCATTGCGATGGGTGGTCCAACCCCAGCCGCCTGATCCACTACCGCCTGTTCTGCTGTGGGTGGGAGGGGCTGCTGCTCTGCTTCCAGCATGGCAAGCGGCATGCCCAACTGTTCGGTTGGTACACCCTACGGTGGCTACCTCATCCCCATTTCTTCTTTTGCTGAAAGTGGGCGTTCCGCGGGCAGGTGTCCCAGCTGTGGTTGATGTTAATGGGCAGTCCCCCAGGTTGACTCCCTGGATACATATAGGGGCGGAGCGGTCTCCATCTCTGCTAGGGGCGCGGACGGTAGGTAATCCTCTTCTGCCACCCCTTGCAGCTGCATTCCGCTGCGCAGCTGGTAGACTGGTCCTTGGTATGCCAGTGATCTCCAGGTCTCGGAGAGTCCGTCTGCTGGCGGTGGCACATTGGAAAACCACCTGTGCTCCATAAAGTCGTTGACCTGGAGCTGGTGGGTCCCGCGCACATCTTGGCTCTGTACGCTTTCGACCTCCATGCGGTCTTGCAGCGCGTTCATGATACGCCGCCAGTGTAGCTGTTATAGCCACTCGGTGACTCTTCGGTGCTGTCCCAGTGGGTCCGCGCCCGGCGATGAACTGACAGGTATGCAAGAGGGTGTGGGTGAGGTGTCTCTACTGCCCGCCTGCGTGGCTGCACGCCGCGGCAAGAAATGGCGTACAAAAGCTTGTTGTGGCTGGTGCCGCCTGCGCTTGTCCTGATGCACAAAGCTGGCCGCCGACATGTATGACCAAATCTAAAGGCTCGTGCAGTTCTGCTAGCAAAGAGCAAAGAACTGTCCACGCTCACCGCACCATGACACTGATACCCCTAATTTTGTTGCGCACAATCCTGCTTTCGCGCTCTCTAACTCC
>SZWC01000302.1:108920-135909 GCA_023375785.1 Penium margaritaceum | reverse complement strand
GACTCGTTCCTCCGCTACACTACTACTTTATACATACCTATCTAGGTATCTCAGACAACTTCCACCACTCTTTCCCTTGTTTTGGACTCCGCGCGGTCCGCCACACGCACCGCGGGTCTTGTCCTTGACACACACACACTTCACTTCTATATTTCCCTGTTCTACTCCTACATCTTCCTCTAGTCCGTGGCTTGGACGCTCGCCATCTTGTGTTCTTCCTTGAATCTTCGTCTTCGCGTGGTGCATCCTCCTGGTCTCCTCCTTGATTGCCGCTGCCCACCCTGAGCTCTCATTGGTCGAGCTCCTTCTTGACGTCTGGTTCTGCCGTGGTGTGTTATGCACACCCGATGCTCCCACTTATCCGCGGCTTGGTCCATGTTTTCTTCCCACCGCGGATTCTCACCCTGCCATCCCACCCGTCTTGGCTTCTCCGCGGCCATTCCTTCCAACAGCTATTGACAGAACATCGTCAATTCCTACTTCCTGGCAGCAACTTTCCCGCCTCTTTTCTTCATCACTGCTGGATTATGCGCCACCCCACGCTCTACCGCAATCTTACCACGGGAGCCAGCATGCCTTGCCCGTTCTCCGGTACTCCGCGGTCTCCCCTTTATCCTTCTCCGCGGATCCCTGGCCGCGGCCGCCCCTTCGCGGGGACTTCTGTGTCTCTGCGATGACCCTCCGCAGATCCATCTTCTCCTCGGCGGAGATGCGGTGGATCTCCGCCTGATATGCATACGTCACTGACTACAACCGAATAAGTCCACTATGTGTGGTCAACATTGACAACTCATAACACGAGTCACAGATGGTCAAAGGGAGAGAGAATGGTTTGGGAACACCAAGTATCACATAGGAAGCACAAGGGGCTTCAATACGCTGTGGCACGATGTGGGGACCATGCGTGATGACCAACCAAAGTAGGCATATGTCACTGACCATGACCAAATAATGTCACTGAGTGTGGTAAACTTTGACAACTCACAACACAAGTCACAAATGGTCAGGGTGGAAGGTAAAGGTTCGTGAATACTAGTTATCTACTAGCAAGTACAAATACCTTCAGTATGTAGTGGCACAATGTGGCTTCAGTGCACAGTGACCACCCAAAGTATGCATATGTGACTGACCATGACCAAGGAATTTCACTTCATGTGGTCAACATTGTAAACGCATAACACGAGTTACAAATGGTCAGAGGGGTACACAATGGGTTGGGAACACTAGTTATCAAATACCGAGTACAAAGACCTTCAACAAGCAGTGCCACGGTATGGCTAGCGTGCACAGTGACCAACCAAAGGAAGCATACATCACTGACTACGACCGAATAAGTCCACTATGTGTGGTCAACATTGACAATTCATAACACAAGTCACAAATGGTCAGAGGGAGAGAAAATGGTTTGGGAAGCCTATGTATTGAATAGAAAGGACAAAGAACTTCAATACGTAGTGGCACGGTGTGGCTAATATGCACAACAAACAACCAAACTAGGCATATGTCACTGATCATGACCACATAACTTCAATATGGGTGGTCAACGTTGACCAACCATAACACGAGTCACAAACAGTTAGGACGGGAAACAATGCTATGGGAATATCGGTTCTCAACTACCAAGTACAACGACCTTTATTCAGTAGTAGCACGGTGTGGCTACCATGTACAATGACCAACCAGAAGAGGCATATGTACTGCCTTTGACCAAAGAAATCCGCTGTGTGTGGTCAACATTGACAACTCATAATAGGAGTCACAAATGGTCAGAGGGGTAAACAATGGGTTGGGAACACCAAGTATCACATAGCAAGCACGAGGGGCTTCAATATGTTGTGGCACGGTGTGGAGATCATGCACGATGACCAACCAAAGTAGGCATATGTCACTAACCATGACCAAATAATGTCACTAAGTGTGGTAAACTTTGACAACTCACAACACGAGTCACAAATGGTCAGGGTGGAAGGTAATGGTTTGTGAATACTAGTTATCTACTAGCAAGTACAAATACCTGCAATATGTAGTGTTGCAATGTGGCTTCAATGCACAGTGACCAACCAAAGTAGGCATATGTCACTAACCATGACCAAATAATGTCACTAAGTGTGGTAAACTTTGACAACTCACAACACGAGTCACAAATGGTCAGGGTGGAAGGTAATGGTTTGTGAATACAAGTTATCTACTAGCAAGTACAAATACCTTCAATATGTAGTGTTGCAATGTGGCTTCAATGCACAGTGACCAACCAAGGTATGCATATGTCACTGAACATGACGAAAGAATTTCACTTCATGTGGTCAGCGTTGAAAACGCATAAAACGAGTCACAAATGGTCAGAGGGGAAAACAATGGATTGGGAATACTAGTTATCAACTAGGAAGTACAAAGACCTTCAACAAGCAGTGGCAATGTATGGCTAGCGTGCACAGTGACCAACCAACGGATGCATACGTCACTGAGTATGACCGAATAAGTCCACTATGTGTGGTCAACATTGACAACTCATAACACGAGTCGGAAATGGTCAGAGGGAGAGAAAACGGTTTGGGAAGCCTATGTAATGACTAGAAAGGACAAAGAACTTCAATACGTAGTGGTACGGTGTGGCTAATATGCTCACCAAATAACCAAACTAGGAATATGTCACTGATCATGACCACATTATCTCAATATGGGTTGTCAACGTTGACCAACCATAACACGAGTCAAAAACGGTCAGGACAGGAAACAATGCTATGGGAATATCGGTTCTCAACTACCAAGTACAGCGACCTTCAGTCAGTAGTAGCACGATGTGGCTACCATGCACAATAACCGACCAAAGTAGGCATATGTACTGCCTTTGACCAAAGAAATCCGCTGTGTATGGTCAACGTTGACACCTCATAACACGAGTCACAAATGGTCAGAGGGGGAAACAATGGTTTGGGAACAACAAGTATCACATAGCAAGCACAAGGGGCTTCAATACGTTGTGGCACGGTGTGGAGACCATGCACGATGACCATCATAGTAGGCATATGTCACTGACCATGACCAAGTAATGTCACTAAGTGTGGTAACCTTTGACAACTCACAACATGAGTCACAAATCGTCACGATGGAAGGTAATGGTTTGTGAATACTAGTTATCTACTAGCAAGTACAAATACCTTCAATATGTAGTGGTACAATGTGGCTTCAATGCACAGTGACCAACCAAAGCATGCATATGTCACTAACCATGACGAACAAATTTCACTTCATGTGGTCACCGTTGAAAACGCATAACGCTAGTCACAAATGGTCAGAGGGGAAAACAATGGATTGGGAAGCCTATGTATTCGCTAGAAAGGACAAAGAACCTCAATACATAGTGGCACGGTGTGGCTGAACTGCACACCAAACAATCAAACTAGGCATATGTCACTATTCATGACCAGAGAATTTCAATATGGGTCGTCAACGTCGACCAACCATAACACGAGTCAGAAACGGTCACGGGAGGAAACAATGCTATGAGAATATCGGTTCTCAACTACCAAGTACAATGACCTTCAGTCAGTAGTAGCGCGGTGTGGCTACCATGCACAATGACCGACCAAAGTAGGCATATTTACTGCCTTTGACCAAAGAAATCCGCTGTGTGTGGTCAACGTTGACAACTCATAATACAAGTCACAAATGGTCAGAGGGGGTAACAATGGTTTGGGAACACCACGTATCACATAGCAAGCACAAGGGGCTTCAATACGTTGTGGTACGGTGTTGGGACCATGCACGATGACCAACCAAAGTAGGCATATGTCACTGACCATGACCAAATAATGTCACTAAGTGTGGTAAACATTGACAACTCACAACACGAGTCACAAATGGTCAGGGTGGAAGGTAATGGTTTGTGAATACTAGTTATCTACTAGCAAGTACAAATACCTTCAAAATGTAGTGGCACAATGTGGCTTCAATGCACGGTGACCAACCAAAGTATGCATATTTCACGGAACATGACGAAAGAATTTCACTTCATGTGGTCAACGTTGAAAACGAATAACATGAGTCACAAATGGTCAAAGGGGAAAAAAATGGGTTGGGAACGCTAGTTATCAACTAGGAGGTACAAAGACCTTCAACAAGCAGTGGCACGGTATGGCTAGCGTGCACAGTGACCAACCAAAGGATGCATACGTCACTGACTACGACCAAATAAGTCCACTATGTGTGGTCAACATTGACAACTCATAAGACGAGTCACAAATGGTCAGAGAGAGTGAAAATGGTTTGGGAACCCTGTGTATTGACTAGAAAGGACAAAGAACTTCAATACATAGTGGCACGACGTGGCTAATATGCACACCAATCAACCAAACTAGGCATATGTCACTGATCATGACCACAAAAATTTAATATGGGTGGTCATTGTTGACCAACTATAACACAATTCACAGACGGTCAGGACAAGAAACAATGCTATGGGAATATCGGTTCTCAACTACCAAGTACAATGACCTTCATTCAGTAGGAGCACGGTGTGGCTACCATGTACAATGACCGTCCAAATTAGGCATATGTACTGCCTTTGACCAAAGAGATCCGCTGTGTGTGGTCGACGTTCACAACTCATAAAACGAGTCACAAATGGCCAGAGGGGGGAAACAATGGTTTGGAAACACCAAGTACTGCATGGCAAGCACAAGGGGCTTCAATACGTTGTGGCACGGTGTGAAGACCATGCACGATGACCAACCAAAGTAGGCATATGTCACTGACCATGATCAAATAATGTCACTTTTTGTGGTAAACTTTGACAACTCACAACACGAGTTACAAATGGTCAGAGTGGAAGGTAATGGTTTGTGAATACTAGTTATCTACTAGCAAGTACAAATACCTTCAATATGTAGTCGCACAATGTGGCCTCAATGCACAGTGACCAACCAAAGTATGCATATGTCACTAGCCATGACGAACAAAATTCACGTATGTGGTCAATGTTGAAACGCAGAACACGAGTCACAAATGGTCAGAGGGGAAACCAATAGATTGGGGAAACTAGTTGTCGACTAGCAAGTACAATGACCTTTAACAAGCAGTGGCACGGTATGGCTAGTGTGCACAGTGACCAACCAAAGGATGCATGCGTCACTGACTACGACCGAATAAGTCAACAATGTGTGGTCAACATTGACAACTGATAACGCCAGTCCCAAATGGTCAGAGGGAGAGACAATGGTTTTGGAAGCATATGTATTGACTAGAAAGGACAAAGAACTTCAATACGAAATGGCACGGTATGGCTAGTATGCACACCAAAAAATCAAACTTGGCATATGTCACTGATGATGACCACAGAATTTCAATATGGGTAGTGAATGTTGACCAACCATAACACAAGCCACAAACGGTAAGAAGAGGAAACAATGCTATGGGAATATTGGTTCTCAACGACCAAGTACAACGACCTTCAGTCAGTAGTAGCACGGTGTGCCTACCATGCACAATGACCGACCAAAGTAGGCATATGTACTGCCTTTGGCCAAAGAAATCCGATGTGTGTGGTCAACGTTGACAGCTCAATATACGACTCACAAATGGTCAGAGGGGGAAAAAATGGTTTGGGAACACCAAGTATCACATAGCAAGTACAATGGGGCTTCAATACGTTGTGGCACGGTGTGGAGACCATGCACAATGACCAACCAAACTAGGCATATGTCACTGACCATGACCAAGTAATGTCACTAAGTGTGGTAAACTTTGACAACTCACAACACGAGTCACAAATGGTCAGGGTGGAAGGTAATGGTTTGTGAATACTAGTTTTTTACTATGAAGTACAGATACCTTCAATATGTAGTGGTACAATGTGGCTTCAATGCACAGTGACCAACCAAAATATGCATATGTCACTAACCATGACGAACAAATTTCACTTCATGTGATCAACGTTGAAAATGCATAACACGAGTCACAAATGGTCAGAGGGGAGAAGAATGGATTGGGAACACTAATTATCAACTAGGAAGTACAAAGACCTTCAACAAGCAGTAGCACAGTATGGCTAGCGTGCACAGTGACCAACCAAAGGATGCATACGTCTCTGACTACGACCGAATAAGTCCACTATGTGTGGTCAACATTGACAACTCATAACACGAGTCACAAATGGTCAGAGGGAGATACAATGGTTTGGGAAGCCTATGTAATGACTAGAAAGGACAAAGAACTTGAATACGTAGTGGCACGGTGTGGCTAATATGCACACCAAATAACCCAACTAGGCATATGTCACTGATCATGATCACATAACTTCAATATGGGTGGTCAACGTTGACCAACCATAACACGAGTCACAAACAGGCAGGATAGGAAACAATGCTATGGGAATATCGGTTCTCAACTACCAAGTACAACGACATTCAGTCAGTAGTAGCACGGTGTAGCTACCATGCACAATGACCGACCAAAGCAGGCATATGTACTGCCTTTGACAAAAGAAATCCGCTGTGTGTGGTCAACGTTGACAACTCATAACATGAGTCACAAATGGTCAGCGGGGGAAAAATGGTTTGGGAACACCAAGTATCACATAGCAAGCACAAGGGGCTTCAATACGTTGTGGCACAGTGTGGATACCATGCACGATGACCAACCAAAGTAGGCATATTTTACTGACCATGACCAAGTAATGTCACTATGTGTGGTAAACTTTGACAACTCACAACAAGAGTCACAAATGGTTAGGGTGGAAGGTAATGGTTTGTGAATACTAGTTTTTTACTATGAAGTACAGATACCTTCAACACGTAGTGGTACAATGGGGCTTCAATGCACAGTGACCAACCAAAATATGCATATGTCACTAACCATGACGAACAAATTTCACTTCATGTGGTCAATGTTGAAAACGCATAACACGAGTCACAAATGGTCAGAGGGGAAAACAATGGATTGGGAACACTAATTATCAACTAGGAAGTACAAAGACCTTCAACAAGCAGTGGAACGGTATGGCTAGCGTGCACAGTGACCAACCAAAGGATGCATACGTCTCTGACTACGACCGAATAAGTCCACTATGTGTGGTCAACATTGACAACTCATAACACGACTCACAAATCGTCAGAGGGAGATACAATGGTTTGGGAAGCCTATGTAATGACTAGAAAGGACAAAGAACTTAAATACGTAGTGGCACGGTGTGGCTGATATGCACACCAAATAACCCAACTAGGCATATGTCACTGATCATGATCACATAACTTCAATATGGGTGGTCAACGTTGACCAACCATAACACGAGTCACAAACAGGCAGGACAGGAAACAATGCTATGGGAGTATCGGTTCTCAACTACCAAGTACGACATTCAGTCAGTAGTAGCACGGTGTGGCTACCATGCACAATGACCGACCAAAGTAGGCATATGTACTGCCTTTGACAAAAGAAATCCCCTGTGTATGGTCAACGTTGACAACTCATAATATGAGTCACAAATGGTCAGAGGGGAAAAAATGGGTTGGGAACACCAAGTATCACATAGCAAGCACAAGGGGCTTCATTATGTTGTGGCACGGTGTGGATACCATGCACGATGACCAACCAAAGTAGGCATATGTCACTGACCATGACCAAGTAATGTCACTATGTGTTGTAAACTTTGACAACTCACAACACAAGTCACTAGTCGTCAGGGTGGAAGGTAATGGTTTTTGAATACTAGCTATCTACTAACAAGTACAAATACCTTCAATATGTAGTGGCACAATATAACTTCAATGCAGAGTGACCAACCAAAGTATGCATATGTCACTAACCATGACGAACAAATTTCACTTCATGTGGTCAACGTTGAAAATGCATAACACTAGTCACAAATGGTCAGAGGGGAAAACAATGGATTGAGAAGCCTATATATTGGCTAGAAAGGAGAAAGAACTTCAATACGTAGTGGCACGGTGTGGCTAATACGCACACAGAACAATCAAAGTAGGCATATGTTACTGATCATGACCAGAGAATTTCAATATGGGTGGTCAACTCTGACCAACCATAACACGAGTCATAAACGGTCAGGAGAGGAAACAATGCTATGAGAATATCGATTCTCAACTACCAAGTACAATGACCTTCAGTCAGTAGTAGCGGGGTGTGGCTATCATGCACAATGACCGACCAAAGGAGGCATATTTACTGCCTTTGACCAAACAAATCCGCTGTGTGTGGTCCACGTTGACAACTCATAATACAAGTCACAAATGGTCAGAGGGGAAAACAAT
The DNA here is from genome assembly GCA_023375785.1 of Penium margaritaceum. Classification (NCBI taxonomy): domain Eukaryota; kingdom Viridiplantae; phylum Streptophyta; class Zygnematophyceae; order Desmidiales; family Peniaceae; genus Penium; species Penium margaritaceum. The sequence goes on along the minus strand of SZWC01000302.1, from coordinate 127,645 downwards.
GGTTATGGAACACCAAGCATCACATAGCAAGCACAAGGGGCTTCAATACGTCGTGGCACGGTGTGGTGACCATGCACGATGACCAGCCACAGTAGGCATATGTCACTGACCATGACCAAATAATGTCACTAAGTGTAGTAAACTTTGACAAATCACAACATGAGTCACAAATGGTCAGGGTGGAAGGTAATGGTTTGTGCAAACCAGTTTTCTACTATGAAGTACAGCTTCAATATGTAGTGGCACAATGTGGCTTCAATGCACAGTGACCAACCAAAATATGCATGTGTCACTAACCATAACAAACAAATTTCACTTCATGTGGTCAACGTTGAAAACGCATAACACGAGTCACAAATGGTCAGAGGGGAAAACAATGGATTGGGAACACTAGTTATCAACTAGGAAGTACAAAGGCCTTCAACGAGCAGTGGCACGGTATGGCTAGCATGCAGAGTGACCAACCAAAGGATGCATATGTCTCTGACTACGACCGAATAAGTCCACTATGTGTGGTCAACATTGACAACTCATAACACGAGTCACAAATGGTCAGAGGGAGAGACAATGGCTTGGGAAGCCTATGTAGTGACTAGAAAGGACAATGAACTTCAATACGCAGTGGCACGGTGTGGCTAATATGCACACCAAACAACCAAAGCAGGCATATGTCACTGATCATGACCAGAGAATTTCAATATGCGTGGTCAACGTTGACCAACCATAACACGAATCACAAACGGCCAGGACACGAAACAATGCTATGAGAACATCGGTTCTCAACTACCAAGTACAACGACCTTAAGTCAGTAGAAGCACGGTGTGGCTACCATGCATAGTGACCGACCAAAGTAGGCATATGTACTGCCTTTGACCAAAGAAATCCGCTGTGTGTGGTCAACGTTGACAACTCATAATACGAGTCACAAATGGTCAGAGGGGGAAACAATGGTTTGGGAACACCAATTGTCACATAGCAAGCACAAGGGGCTTCAATACACTGTGGCACAGTGTGGAGACCATGCACAATGACCGACCAAAGTAGGCATATGTACTGCCTTTGACCAAAGAAATCCGCTGTGTGTGGTCAACGTTGACAACTCATAATACGAGTCACAAATGGTCAGAGGGGGAAACAATGGTTTGGGAACACCAATTGTCACATAGCAAGCACAAGGGGCTTCAATACACTGTGGCACAGTGTGGAGACCATGCACAATGACCAACCAAAGTGGGCATATGTCACTGACCATGACCAAGTAATGTCACTAAGTGTAGTAAACTTTGACAGCTCACAACACGAGTCACAAATGGTCAGGGTGGAAGGTAATGGTTTGTGAATACTAGTTATCTAATAGCAAGTACAAATACCTTCAATATGTAGTGGCATAATGTGGCTTCAATGCTTAGTGACCAACGAAAGTATGCATATGTCACTAACCATGACGAACAAATTTCACTTCATGTGATCAACGTTGAAAATGCATAACACGAGTCACAAATTGGTCAGATGGGATAACAATGGATGTGGAAGCCTATATATTAGCTAGAAAGGACAAAGAACTTCAATAAGTAGTGGCACGGTGTGGCTAATATGCACATTAAACAACCAAACTAGGCATGTGTCACTGATCATGACTAGCGAATTTCAATATGGGTGGTCAAGGTTGACCAACCATAACACGAGTCACGAACGTTCAGGAGATGAAACAATGCTATGAGAATATCAGTTCTCAACTACCAAGTACAATGACCTTCAGTTAGTAGTAGCGCGGTGTGGCTACCATGCACAATGACCGAACAACGTAGGCATATGTACTGCCTTTGACGAAAGAAATCTGCTGTGTGGTCCACCTTGACAAGTCATAATAGGAGTCACAAATGGTCAGAGGGGGAAACAATGGTTTGGGAACACCACGTATCACATAGAAAGCACAAGGGGCTTCACTATGTTGTGGCACGGAGTGGGGACCATGCACGATGACCAACCAAAGTAGGCATATGTCACTGATCATGACCAAATAACATCACTAAGTGTGATAAGCTTTGACAACTCACAACACGAATCACAAATGGTCAGGGTGGAAGGTCATGGTCTGTGAATACTAGCTATCTACTAGCAAGTACAAATACGTGAAATATGTAGTAGCACAATGTGGCTTCAATGCGCAGTGACCAACCAAAGTATTCATATCTCACTGACCATGACGAAAGAAATGTGGTCAACGTTGAAAACACATAACACGAGTCACAAATGGTCAGAGGGAAAAACAATGGTTTGGGAACACTTATTATCAACTAGGAAGTACAAAGACCTGCAGTGGCACGGTATGGTTAGCGTGCACAGTGACCAACCAAAGGATGCATACGTCACTGGCTATGACCGAATAAGTCCACTATGTGTCGTCAACATTGACAACTCATAACACGAGTCACAAATGGTCAGAGGGAGAGGAAATGGTTTGGGAAGCCTATGTATTGACTAGAAAGGACAAAGAACTTCAATACGTAGTGGCACGGTGTTGCTAATATGCACTCCAAACAACCAAACTAGGCATATGTCACTCATCATGACCACATAATTTCAATATGGGTGATCAACGTTGACCAACCATAACACGAGTCACAAATGGTGAGGACAGGAAACAATGCTATGGGAATAATGGTTCTCAACTACCAAGTACAACAACCTTCATTCAGTAGTAGCACGGTGTGGCTACCATGTACAATGACCGACCAAACTTTGACAATTCACAACACAAGTCACAAATGGTCAGGGTGGGAGGTAATGGTTTGTGAATACTAGTTATCTTCTAGCAAGTACAAATACCTTCCATATGTAGTGGCAAAACGTGGCCTCAATGGACACTAACCAACTAGAATATGCATATGTCACTAACCATGACGAACAAATTTCACGTATGTGGTCAATGTTGAAAAGGCATAACACGAGTCACAAATGGTCAGATGGGAAAACAATGGATTGGGGACACTAGTTGTCAACTAGCAAGTAAAGAGTCCTTCAACAAGCAGTGGCACGGTATGGCTAGCGTGCACGGTGACCAACCAAAGGATGCATACGTCACTGACTACGACCGAATAAGTCCACTATGTTTGGTCAACATTGACAACTCGATACATGAGTCACAAATGGTCAGATGGAGATACAATGGTTTGGGAAGCCTATGTATTGACTAGAAAGGACAAGGAACTTCAAAACGTAGTGGCACGGTGTGGCTAATATGCACACCAAACAATCAAACTTGGCATATGTCACTGATCATGACCATTGAATTTCAATGTGGGTGGTCAACGCTGACCAACCATAACACGAGTCACAAACGGTAAGAAGAGGAAACAATGCTATGAGAATATCGGTTCTCAACTACCAAGTACAGTGACCTTCAGTCAGTTGTAGCACGGAGTGCCTACCATGCACAATGACCGACCAAAGTAGGCACATGTACTGCCTTTGACTAGAGAAATCCGTTGTGTGTGGTCAACGTTGACAACTCATAACACGAGTCACAAATGGTCAGAGGGGCAAACAATGGCTTGGGAATACTTGGTATCGACTAGCAAGTACAAATACCTTCGATAAGTGGTGGCACGGTATGGCTACCATGCACAATGACCAACCAAAATATCATTTTGTCATTGAATATCATAGAAAGAGTTTCACTGTGTCTTGTCAACTTTCCTTCTTACGGCTTGACAATCGCAGCAATGGTTGAGAGGTTATTCAAGCTCGAAGATGCAAAATTCAAAACTTAGTCTGCGTCAATTGTCTATTAATAAGCTGAAATGTTATCATTCATACTTTTGAAAACTACCCTATAATCTTACACCCCCTTCTTTTATGCCCTTTACCCATAGGAACCCTTATAATGTCATTTGGATAACATATGAACACCATGTGAATTGGCTTAGTGCTTATGGAGTTATATTCTGGAGCGATAGGTCGTGGGTTCGAATCCTCGTACGCGCAATATAGAATAGACTTGCGACCTGGGGGGTGGGGGGCGGCCATATTGTGCTACCTCAACTCTACCTTTGAGCCTAAGCCGTGGAGGGGGGGGGGGGGGGGGGGGGGGGATGTCTTAATGCGGTCGCAAATCTGTCCTCCAGGTCGTCCACGGAACATCCCTCTAGGGGGGTGGGAGGGAGTGTTCCAGTGAAGGCACCTTCGCATAACAAATAAACAAAAACCGACCTGGTGTCAAAGGGAGAAATCTTTTGCTATTCATTGAATAGCAAGTGAAAATACTTTCAACAAGTAGTGGAACGGTGTGGCTACCATGTACAATGACCAACCAGATTAGGCATGTGCCACTTACCATGACCAAATGATTTTACTATGTGTGGTTAACGTTGACGACCCATACTATGGGCCACAAATTGTCAGAGGGGGAAACAATGGGTTGGGCACACCAAGTATCACATAACAAGCACAAAGGATTCAATACGTTGTGGCGCGGTGTGGAGACCATGCACAATGACCAACCAAAGTAGGCATATGTCACTGACCATTACCAAATAATGTCACCATGTGTAGTAAGCTTTGACAACTCACAACACGAGTCACAAATGGTCAGGGTGGAAGATAATGGTTTGTGAATACTAGTTATCTACTAGCAATTACAGATACCTTCAATATGTAGTGGCACAATGTGGCTTCAATGCATAGTGACCAACCAAAGTATGCATATGTCACTGAACATGACGAAAGAATTTGACTTCATGTGGTCAACGCTGAAAACGCATAACACGAGTCACAAATGGTCAGAGGGGAAAACAATGGATTGGGAACACTAGATATCAGCTAGGAAGAACAAAGACCTTCAACAAGAAGTGGCACGGTATGGCTAGCATGCATAGTGACCAACCAAAGGATGCACACGTCACTGACTACGACCGAATAAGTCCACTATAGGTGGTCAACACTGACAACTCATAACACGAGTCACAAATGGTCAGAGGGAGAGACAATGGTTTGGGAAGCCTATGTATTGACTAGAAAGGACAAAGAACTTCAATACGTAGTGGCACTGTGTGGCTAATATGCACACCAAACAACCAAACTAGGCATATGACACTGATCATGACCACATAATATCAATGTGGGTGGTCAACGTTGACCAATCATAACACGAGTGACAAATGGTCACGACGGGAAAAAATGCTATGGGAATATCGGTTCTCAACTACGAAGTACAACGAACTTCAGTCAGTAGTAGCACGGTGTGGCTACCATGCACATGGACCGACCAAGGTAGGCATATGTACTGCCTTTGACCAAAGAAATCCGCTGTGTGTGGTCAACGTTGACAACTCATAGTACGAGTCACAAATAATCAGAGGGGAAAAAAATGGGTTGGGAACACAAAGTATCACATAGCAAGCACAAGGGGCTTCAGTCTGTTGTGGCACGGCGTGGAGACCATGCACAAGAAGAACCAAAGTAGGTATATGTCACTGACCGTGACCAAACAATGTCACTAAGTGTGGTAAACTTTGACCACTCACAACACGAGTTACAAATGGTCAGGGTGGAAGGTAATGGGTTGTGAATACTAGTTATCTACTAGCAAGTACAAATACCTTTAGTCTGCGTCAATTGTCTATGAATAAACTGAAATTTTTATCATTCATACTTTTGAAAACTACCCTTTAATCTTACACCCCCTTGTTTTATGCCCTTTACCCATAGGAACCCTTATAATGTCATTTGGACATCATATGAACACCATGTGAGTTGGCTTCATGCTTATGGAGTTAGATTCCGGAGCGATAGGTTCTGGGTTTGAATCCTCGTATGCGCAGTATAGAATAGGCTCGCGACCTGGGGGGGGGGGTGTCATAATGCGGTCGCAAATCTGTCCTCCAGGTCGTCCACGGAACATCCCTCTAGGGGGGTGGGAGGGAGTGTTCCAGTGAAGGCAGCTACGCGTAACAAATAAACAAAAACCGACCTGGTGTCAAAGGGATACATCTTTTGCTGTTTATAAAATAGCAAATGCAAATGCTTTCAACAAGTACTGGAACGGTGTGGCTACCATGTACAATGACAAACCATACTAGGCATGTGCCACTTACCATGACCAAATAAGTTTACTATGTGTGGTTAACGTTGACAACCCATACTATGGGCCACAAACTGTCAGAGGGGGAAACAGTGGGTTGGGAACACCAAGTATCACATAGCAAGCACAAGGGGCTTCAATATGTTGTGGCACGGTGTGGAGACCATGCATGATGACCAACCAAAGTAGGCATATGTCACTGACCATGACCAAATAATGTCACTAAGTGTGGTAAACTTTGACAACTCACAACACGAGTCACAAATGGTCAGAGGGAGAGACAATGGTTTGGGAAGCCTATGTATTGACTAGAAAGGACAAAGAACTTCAATACGTAGTGGCATGGTGTGGCTAATACGCACAGCAAACAACCATAATAGGCATATGTCACTGATCATGACCACAGAATTTCAATATGGGTGGTCAACGTTGACCAATCATAACACGAGTCACAAATGGTCAGAGGGGAAAACAATGGACTGGGAACCCTAGTTATCAACTAGGAAGTACAAAGACCTTCAACAAGCAGTGGCACGGTATGGCTAGCGTGCACCGTGACCAACCAAAGGATGCATACGTCACTGACTACGACCGAATACGTCCACTATGTGTGGTCAACACTGACAACTCATAACACGAGTCACAAATGGTCAGAGGGAGAGACAATGGTTTGGGAAGCCTATGTATTGACTAGAAAGGACAGAGAACTTCAATACGTAGTGGCATGGTGTGGCTAATACGCACAGCAAACAACCATAATAGGCATATGTCACTGATCATGACCACAGAATTTCAATATGGGTGGTCAACGTTGACCAACCATAACACGAGTCACAAACGGTCAGGACAGGAAACAATGCTATGGGAATATCGGTTATCAACTATCAAGTACAACGACCTTCTGTCAGTAGTAGCACAATGTGGCTACCATGCACAATGACCGACCAATGTAGGCATATGTACTGCCTTTGACCAGATAAATTTGTTGTGTGTGGTCAACGTCGACAACTCATAGTGCGAGTCAGAAATGGTCAGAGGGGGAAACAATGGTTCCAGAACACCAAGTATCACATAGCAAGCACAAGGGGCTTCAGTACGTTGTGGCACGGTGTGGAGAGCATGCATGATGACCAGCCAAAGTAGGCATATGTCACTGACCGTGACGAAATAATGTCACTAAGTGTGGTAAACTTTGACAACTCACAACACGAGTCACAAATGGTCAGGGTCAAAGGTAATTGTTTGTGAATACGAGTTATCTACTAGCAAGTACAAATACCTTTAATATGTAGTGGCACAATGTGGCTTCAATGCACAGTGACCAACCAAAGTATGCATATCTCACTGAACATGGCGAAAGATTTCACTTCATGTGGTCATCGTATAAAACGCATAACACAAGTCACAAATGGTCAGAGGGGAAAACAATGGACTGGGAACACTAGTTATCAACTAGGAAGTACAAAGACCTTCAACAAGCAGTGGCACGGTATGGCTAGCGTGCACAGTGACCAACCAAAGGATGCATACGTCACTGACTACGACCAAAGAAGTCCACTATAGGTGGTCAACATTGACAACTCATAACACGAGTCACAAATGGTCAGAGGGAGAGACATTAGTTTAAGAAGCCTATGTATTGACTAGAAAGGACTAAGAACTTCAATACGTAGTGGCACGGTGTGGCTAATAAGCACACCAAACAACCAAACCAGGCATATGTCACTGATCATGACCACATATTTTCAATATGGGTGGTCAACGTTGACCAACCATAACACGAGTCACAAACGATCAGGAGAGGAAACAACGATATGGGAATATTGGTTCTCAACTACCAAGTTCAACGACCTTCATTCAGTAGTAGCACGGTGTGGCTACCATGTACAGTGACGGACCAAAGTAGGCATTTGTACTGCCTTTGACCAAAGAAATCCGCTGTGTGTGGTCAATGTTGACAACTCATGATCCAAGTCACAAATGGTCAGAGGGGGAAACAATGGTTTGGGAACACCAAGTATCACATAGCAAGCACAAGGGGCTTCAATATGTTGTGGCACGGTGTGGAGACCATGCATGATGACCAACCAAAGTAGGCATATGTCACTGACCATGACCAAATAATGTCACTAAGTGTGGTAAACTTTGACAACTCACAACACGAGTCACAAATGGTCAGGGTGGAAGGTAATGGTTTGTGCATACTAGTTATCTACTAGCAAGTACAAATGCCTTCAATATGTAGTGGCAAGATGTGGCCTCAATGCACAGTGACCAACCAAAGCATGCATATGTCACTATCAATGGCGAATAGATTTCACATATGTGGTCAATGTTGAAAATGCATAACACGAGTCACAAATGGTCAGAGGGGAAAACAATGGATTGGGGACACTAGTTATTAACTAGCAAGTACAAAGACCTTCAACAAGCAGTGGCACAGTATGGCTAGCGTGCACAGTGACCAACCAAAGGATGCATACGTCACTGACCAAATAAGTCCACTATGTGTGGTTAACATTGACAACTCATAACATGAGTCACAAATGGTCAAAGGGAGACACAATGGTTTGGGAAGCCTATGTATTGACTAGAAAGGACAAAGAACTCCAATACGTGGTGGCACGCTGTGGCTAATATGCACACCAAACAACCAAACTAGGCATATGTCACTGATCATGACCACATAATTTCAGTATGGGTGGTCAACGTTGACCGACCATAACACGAGTCACAAACAGGCAAGACAGGAAACAATGCTATGGAAATATCGGTTCTCAACTACCAAGTACAACGACCTTCATTCAGCAGTAGCACGGTGTGGCTACCATGCACAATGACCGACCAAAGTAGGCATATGTACTGCCTTTGACCAAATATATCCGCTGTGTGTGGTCAACGTAGACAACTCAAAGGACGAGTCACAAATGGTCGGAGGGGGGAACAATGGTTTAAGAACACCAAGTATCACATAGCAGGCACAAAGGTCTTCAATACAATGTGATGCGGTATGGAGACCATGCACGATGACCAAATAAAGTAGGCATATGTCACTGACCATGACCAAATAATGTCACTAAGTGATGTAAACTTTGACAACTCACAACACGAGTCACAAATGGTCAGGGTGGAAGGTAATGGTTTGTCAATACTAGTTATCTACTAGCAAGTACAAATACCTTCAATATGTAGTGGCACAATGTGGCTTCAATGCACAGTGACCACCCAAAGTATGCACATGTCACTGACAATGACGAAAGCATTTCACTTCATGTGGTCAACGTTGAATACGCATAACACGAGTCACAAATGGTCAGGGTGGAAGGTAATGGTTTGTCAATACTAGTTATCTACTAGCAAGTACAAATACCTTCAATATGTAGTGGCACAATGTGGCTTCAATGCACAGTGACCACCCAAAGTATGCACATGTCACTGACAATGACGAAAGCATTTCACTTCATGTGGTCAACGTTGAAAACGCACAACACGAGTCACAAATGATCAGAGGGGAAAACAATGGATTGGGAACAGTAGTTATCAATTAGGAAGTACAAATGCCTTCAACAAGCAGTGGCACGGTATGGCTATCATGCACAGTGACCAACCAAAGGATGCATACGTCATTGACTACGACCAAATAAGTCCACTATGTGTGGTCAACATTGACACCTCATAACACGAGTCACACATGGTCAGAGGGAGAGTCAATGGTTTGGGAAGCCTGTGTACTGACTAGAAAGGACAAACAACTTCAATACATAGTGGCACGGTGTGGCTAATATGCACACCAAACAACCAAACTAGGCATATGTCACTGATCATGACCACATAATTTCAATATGGGTGGTCAACGTTGACCAACCATAACAAGAGTCACTAACGGTGAGGAGAGGAAACAATGCTATGGGAACATCTGTTCTCAACTACCAAGTACAACGACCTTAAGTCAGTAGTAGCACAATGTGGCTACCATGCACAATGACCGACCAAAGTAGGCATATGTACTGCCTTTGACCAAAGAAATCCGTTGTGAGTGGTCAACGTTGACAACTCATAATACGAGTCACAAATGGTCTGAGGGGGAAACAATGGTTTGGAAACACCAAGTATCACATAGCAAGCAGAGGGGGCTTCAATACGTTGTGGCACGGTGTAGAGACCATGCACGATGACCAACCAAAGTAGGCATATGTCACTGACCATGACCAAATAGTTACTAAGTGTGGTAAATATTGATAACTCATAACACGAGTCACAAATGGTCAGGGTGGAAGGTAATGGTTTGTGAATACAAGTTATCTACTAGCAAGTACAAATACCTTCAATATGTAGTGGCACAATGTGGCTTCAATACACAGAAACCAACCAGAGTATGCATATGTCACTGAACATGACGAAAGAATTTCACTTCATGTGGTCAACGTTGAAAACGCATAACACGAGTCACAAATGGTCAGAGGGGAAAACAATGGTTTGGGAACACTAGTTATCGACTAGGAAGTACAAAGTCCTTCAACTAGCAGTGGCACAGTATGGCTAGCGTGCACAGTGACCAACGAACGGATGCATACGTCACTGACTTCGACCAAAAAAGTCCACTATGTGTGGTCATCAAGGACAACTCATAACACGAGTCACAAATGGTCGGAGGGAGAGACAATGGTTTGAGAAGCCTATGTGTTGACTAGAAAGGACAAAGAACTTCAATATGTTGTGACAGTGTGGCTAATATGCACACCAAACAACCAAATTAGGCATATGTCACTGATCATGACCACAATACTTCAATATGGGTGGTCATTGTTGACCAACCATAGCACGAGTCACAAATGGTGAGGACAGGAAACAATGCTCTGGGAATATCGGTTCTCAAATACCAAGTACAACGACCTTAAGTCAGTAGTAGCACGGTGTGGCTACCATGCACAATGACCGACCAAAGTAGGCATGTGTACTGCCTTTGACCAAATGAATCCGCTGTGTGGTCAATGTTGACAACTCATAATACGAGTCACAAATGGTCAGAGGGGGAAACAATGGTTTGGGAACACCAAGTATCACATAGCAAGCACAAGGGGCCTGAATACGTTGTAGCACGGTGTGCAGACCATGCATGATTTTGAACCAAAGTGGGCATATGTCACTGACCATGACCAAGTAATGTCACTAAGTGTGGTTAACTTTGACAATTCACAATACGAGTCACAAATGGTCAGGGTGGAAGGTAATGGTTTGTGAATACTAGTTATCTACTAGCAAGTACAAACACCTTCAATGTGGCACAATGTGGCTTTAATGCACAGTGACCACCCAAAGAATGCATATGTCACTGACCATGACGAAAGAATTTCACTTCATGTGGTCAATGTTGAAAACGCATAACACGAGTCACAAATGGTCAGAGGGGAAAACAATGGGTTGGGAACAATAGTTATCAACTAGAAAGTACAAAGACCTTCAACACGTAGTGGCACGGTATCGCTAGCGTGCAAAATGACCAACCAAAGGATTTATACGTCACTGACTATGACCAAATAAGTCCACTATGTGTGGTCAACATTGAGAGCTCATAACACGAGTGAAAATGGTCAGAGGGAGATAAATGGTTTGGGAAGCCTATGTATTGACTAGAAAGGACAGAGAACTTCAATATGTGGTGGCAAGATGTGGCTAACATGCACACCAAACAACCAAACTAGGCACATGTCACTGATCATGACCACATAACTTGAATATGGGTGGTCAACGTTGACCAACCATAACACGAGTCACAAACGGTCAGGACAGGAAACAATGCTTTGGGAATATTGGTTCTCAACTACCAAGTACAACGACCTTCAGTCAGTAGAAGCACGGTGTTGCTACCATGCACAATGACCGATCAACGTAGGCATATGTACTTCCTTTGACCAAAGAAATCCGCTGTGTGTGGTCAACGTTGACAACTCATAATACAAGTCACAAATGGTCAGGGGGGAAAACAATGGGTTGGGAACACCAAGTATCACATAGCAAGCACAAGGGGCCTCAATAGGGTGTGGCACGGTGTGGAGACCATGCAGGATGACCAACCAAAGTAGGTATATGTCACTGACCATGACCAAGTAATGTTACCAAGTGTGGTAAACATTGACAACTCACAACATGAGTCACAAATGGTCAGGGTGGAAGGTAATGGTTTGTGAATACTAGTTATCTACTAGCAAGTAGAAATACCCTCAATATGTAGTGGCAGAATGTGGCTTCAATGCAGAGTGACCACCCCATGTATGCATATGTCACTGATCAAGGCGAAAGAATTTCACTTCATGTGGTCAACGTTGAATACGCATAACACGAGTCACAAATGGTCAGAGGGGAAAACAATGGGTTGGGGACATTAGTTATCAACTAGGTAGTACAAAGACCTTCAACAAGTAGTAGCACGGTATGGCTAGTGTGCACAGTGACCAACCAAAGGATGCATACGTCAGTGACTACGACCGAATAAGTCCACTATGTATGGTCAACATTGAAAACTCATAACACGAGTCACAAATGGTCAGAGGGAGAGAAAATGGTTTGGGAAGCCTATAAATAAACTATAAATGACAAAGCACTTCAATACGTAGTGGCACGGTGTGGCTAATATGCACACCAAACAACCAAACTAGGCATATGTCACTGATCATGACCACATGATTTCAATATGGATGGTCAACGTTGACCAACCATAACACGAGTCACAAATGGTCAGAGGGGAAAACAATGGATTGGGAAGCCTTTGTATTGGCTAGAAAGGACAAAGAACTTCAATACGTAGTGGCACGGTGTGGCTAATATGCACACCAAACAACCAAACTAGGCATATGTCACTGATCATGACCACATGATTTCAATATGGATGGTCAACGTTGACCAACCATAACACGAGTCACAAACGGTCAGGACACGAAACAATGCTATGGGAATATCGGCTCTCAACTACGAAGTACAACGACCTTCAGTCAGTAGTAGCATGGTGTGGCTACCATGCACAATGACCGACCAAAGTAGGCATATGTACTGCCTTTGACCAAAGATATCCGCTGTGTGTGGTCAACGTTGACAACTCATAATACGAGTCACGAATGGTCAGAGGGGGAAACAATGCGTTGGGAACACCATGTATCACATAGCAAGCACAAGGGGCCTCAATATGGTGTGGCACGGTGTGGAGACCATACACCATGACCAACCAAAGTAGGCATATGTCTGTGACCATGACCAAGTAATGTCACTAAGTGTGGTAAACTTTGACAACTCACAACACGAGTCACAAATGGTCAGGGTGGAAGGTAATGGTTTGTGAATACTAGTTATCTACTAGCAAGCACAAATACCTTCAATATGTAGTGGCACAATGTGGCTTCAATGCACAGTGACCAACCAAAGTATGCATATGTCACTAACCATGACGAACAACTTTCACTTCATGTGGTCAACATTGAAAACGCATAACACGAGTCACAAATGGTCAGGGTGGAAGGTAATGGTTTGTGAATACTAGTTATCTACTAGCAAGCACAAATACCTTCAATATGTAGTGGCACAATGTGGCTTCAATGCACAGTGACCAACCAAAGTATGCATATGTCATTAACTATGACGAACAAATTTCACTTCATGTGGTCAACGTTGAAAACGCATAACACGAGTCACAAATGGTAAGAGGGGACAACATATGAATGGGAAGCCTATGTATTGGCTAGAAAGGACAAATAACTTCAATACATAGTGGCACACTGTGGCTAATATGCACATCAAACAATCAAACTAGGCATATGTCTCTGATCATGACCAGAGAAGTTCAATATGGGTGGTCAACGTTGACCAACCACAACACAAGTCACAAACGGTCAGCAGAGGAAAGAATGCTATGAGAATATCGGTTCTCAACTACCAAGTACAATGACCTTCAATCAGTAGTAGCGCGGTGTGGCTACCATGCACAATGGCCGAATAAAGTAGGCATGTTTACTGCCTTTGACCAAATAAACCCGCTGTGTGTGGTTCACGTTGACAACTCATAATACGAGTCACGAATGGCCAGAGAGGGAAACAATGGTTCGGCAACACCACGTATCACATAGCAAGCACAAGGGGCTTCAATACGTTGTAGCACAATGTGGGGACCATGCACGATGACCAACCAAAGTAGTCATATGTCACTAACCATGACCAAATAATGTCACTAAGTGTGGTAAATGTTGACAACTCATAACACGAGTCACAAATGGTCAGGGTGGAAGGTAATGGTTTGTGAAAACTAGTTATCTGCTAGCAAGTACAAATACCTTCAATATGTAGTGGCACAATGTGGCTTCAATACACAGTGACCACCCAAAGTATGCATATGTCACTGAACATGACGAAAGAATTCCACTTCATGTGGTCAACGTTGAAAACGCATAACACGAGTCATAAATGGTCAGAGGGGAAAACAATGGGTTGGGAACACTAGTTATCAACTAGGAAGTACAAAGAACTTCAACAAGCAGTGACACGGTATGGATAGCGTGCACAGTGACCAACAAAAGGATGCATACGTCACTGACTACGACCGAATAAGTCCACTATGTGTGGTCAACATTGACAACTCATAACACGAGTAAAAAATGGTCAGAGGGTGAGAAAATGGTTTGGGAAGCCTATGTATTGACTATAAAGGACAAAGAACTTCAATACGTAGTGGCACGGTGTGGCTAATATGCACACCAAACAACCAAACTATGCATATGTCACTGATCATGACCACAGAATTTCAATATGGGTGGTCAACGTTGACGAACCATAACACGAGTCACAAACGGTCAAGACACGAAACAATGCTGTGGGAATATTGGTTCTCAACTACCAAGTACAACGCCCTTCAGTCAGTAGTAGCACTGTGTGGCTACCATGCAGAATGACCGAGAAACGTAGGGATATGTACTACCTTTGACCAAAGAAATCCGCTGTGTGTGGTCAAAATTGACAACTCATAATACAAGTCACAAATGGTCAGAGGGGGAAACAATGGTTTGGGAACACCAAGTATCACATAGCAAGCACAAGGGGCCTCAATATGTTGTGGCAAGGTGTGGAGACCATGCATGATGACCAACCAAAGTATGCATATGTCACTGACCATGACGAACAAATTCACTTCATGTGGTCAACGTTGAAAACGCGTAACACGAGTCCCAAATCGTCAGAGGGGAAAACAATGGATTGGGAAGCCTATGTATTTGCTAGAAAGGACAAAAAACTTCAATATGTAGTGGCACGGTGTGGCTAATATGCACACCAAGCAATCAAACTAGGCATATGTCACTGATCATGACCAGAGAATTTCAATATGGGTGGTCAACGTTGACCAACCATGACACGAGTCACAAACGGTCACGAGAGGACACAATGCTATGTGATATCGGTTCTCAAGTACCAAGTACAATGACTTCAGTCAGTAGTAGCGCGGTGTGGCTACCATGCACAATGACCGACCAAAGTAGGCATATTTATTGCCTTTGACCAAAGAAATCCGATGTGTGTGGTCCACGTTGACAACTCATAATACGGGTCACAAATGGTCAGAGGGGGAAACAATGGTTTGGGAACACCATGTATCAGATAGCAAGCACAAGGGGCTTCAATATGTTGTGGCACGGTGTGGGGACCATGCACGATGACCAACCAAAGTAGGCATATGTCACTGACCATGACCAAATAAGGTCACTAAGTGTGGTAAACTTTGACAACTCATAACACGAGTCACAAATGGTCAGGGTGGAAGGTAATGGTTTGTGAATACTAGTTATCTACTAGTAAGTACAAATACCTTCAATATGTAGTAGCACAATGTTGCTTCAATGCACAGTGACCAACCAAAGTATGCATTTGTCACTGAATATGACGAACGAATTTCACTTCATGTGGTCAACGTTGAAAAAAAATAACACGAGTCACAAATGGTCGGAGGGGAAAACAATGGATTGGGAACACTAGTTATCAACTAGGAAGTACAAAGACCTTCAACAAGCAGTGGCACGGTATGGCTAGCGTGCACAGTGACCAACCAAAGGATGCATATGTCACTGACTACGACTGAATAAGTACACTATGTGTGGTCAACATTGACAACTCATAACACGAGTCACAGATGGTCAGGTGGAGAGACAATGTTTTGGGAAGCCTATGTATTGTTTAGAAAGGACAAAGAACTTCATTACGTAGTGGCACGGTGTGGCTAATATGCACACCAAACAACCAAACCATGCATATGTCACTGATCATGACCACAGAATTTCAATATGGGTGGTCAATGGTGACCAACCATAACACGAGTCACAAACGGTCAGCACACGAAACAATGCTATGGGAATATCGGTTCTCAACTACCAAGTACAACGACCTTCAGTCAGTAGGAGCATGGCGTGGCTACCATGCAGAATGACCGAGAAACGTAGGCATATGTACTACCTTTGACCAAAGAAATCCGCTAATGTGGTCAACATTGACAACTCATAATACGAGTCACAAATGGTCTGGGAACACCAAGTATCACATAGCAAGCACAAGGGCTTCAATACGTTGTTGCACGGTGTGGAGACTATGCACAATGACCAACCAAAGCAGGCATATGTCACTGACCATGACCAAGTAATGTCACTAAGTGTGGTAAACGTTGACAACTCACAACACGAGTCACAAATTGTCAGGCTGGAAGGTAATGGTTTGTGACTACTATTCATCTACTAGCAAGTACAAATGTCTTCAATATGTAGTGGCACAATGTGGCTTCAATGCACAGTGACCACCCAACGTATGTACATGACATTGACCATGACGAAAGAATTTCACTTCATGTGGCCAACGTTGAAAACTCATAGCACGAGTCACAAATGGTCAGAGGGGAAAACAATGGGTTGGTAACACTAGTTATCAAATACGAATGACAAATACCTTCAACAAGCAGTGGCACGGTATGGCTATCGTGCACAATGACCAACCAAAGGATGCATACGTCAATGACTACGACCGAATAAGTCCACTATGTGTGGTCAACATTGACAACTCATAACACGAGTCACAAATGGTCAGAGGGAGAGACAATGCTTCGGGAAGCCTATGTATTGAATGGAAAGGACAAAGAGCTTCAATACATAGTGGCACGGTGTGGCTAATATGCACACCAAACAACCAAACTAAGCATATGTCACTGATCATGACCACAGAATTTCAATATGGGTGGTCAACTTTGACCAACCATAACATGAGTCACAAACGCTCAGGACAGGAAACAATGCTATGGGAATATCGGTTCTCAACTACAAAGTTCAACTACCTTCAGTCAGTAGTAGCACGGTGTGGCTACCATGCACAATGACCGAAAAAAGCAGGCATATGTACTGCCGTTGACCAAAGAAATCTGCTGTGTGTGGTCGACATTGAAAACTCATAATACGAGTCACAAATGGTCAGAGGGGGAAACAATGGTTTGGGAACACTAAGTATCACATAGCAAGCACAAGGGGCTTCAAAACGTTGTGGCACGATGTGCAGACCATGCACGATGACCAACCAAAGTAGACATACGTCACTGACCATGACCAAGTAATGTCACTAAGTGTGGTAAACTTGGACAACTCACAACACGAGTCCCAAATGGTTAGTGTGGGAGGTAATGGTTTGTGAATACTAGTTATCTACTAGCAAGTACAAATACCTTCAATATCTAGTGGCACAATGTGGCTTCAGTGCACAGTGACCAACCAAAGAATGCAAAGGTCACTAACAATGATCAACAAGTTTCACTTCATGCGGTCAACTTTGAAAACGCATACCACGATTCACAAATGGTCAGAGGGGAAAACAATGGATTGGGACGCCTATGTATTGGCTAGAAAGGACAAAGAACTTCAATACGTAATGGCACGGTGTGGCTTATATGCACACCAAACAATCAAACTAGGCATATGTCACTGACCATGACCAGAGAAGTTCAATATGGGTGGTCAAAGTTGACCAACTATAACACGAGTCACAAACGATCAGGAGAGGAAACAATGCTATGAGAATGTTAGTTTTCAACTACCAGGTACAATGACCTTCAGCAAGTAGTAGAGCGGTGTGGCTGCCATGCACAAGGACCGGCCAAAGTAGGCATGTTTAATGCCTTTGACGAAAGAAATCCGCTGTGTGTGGTCCACGTTGACAACTCATAATACGGATCACAAATGGTCAGAGGGGGAAACAATGGGTTGGGAACACCACGTATCACATAGCAAGCACAAGGGGCTTCAATACGTTGTGGCACGGTGTGGGGACCATGCATGATGACCAACCAAAGTAGGCATATGTCACTAACCATGACCAAATAATGTCACTAAGTGTGGTAAACTGACAACTCACAACACGAGTCACATATGGTCAGGGTGGAAGGTAATGGTTTGTGAATACTAGTTATCTACTAGCAAGTATAAATACCTTCAATATGTAGTGGCACAATGTGACTTATATGCACAGTGACCACCCAAAGTTTGCATATGTCACTGACCATGACGAAAGAATTTCGCTTTATGTGGTCAACGTTGAAAACGCATAACACGAATCACAAATGGTCATAAGGGAAAACAATGG
>SZWC01000302.1:41622-84824 GCA_023375785.1 Penium margaritaceum | reverse complement strand
AATGTCACTAAGTGTGGTAAACTTTGACAACTCACAACACGAGTCACAAATGGTCAGGGTGGAAGGTAATGGTTTGTGAATACTAGTTATGTACTAGCAAGTACAAATACCTTCAATACGTAGTGGCACAATGTGGCTTCAATGCACAGTGACAAACCAAAGTATGCATATGTCACTGAACATGACGAAAGAATTTCACTTCATGTGGTCAAAGTTGAAAACGCATAACACGAGTCACAAATGGTCAGAGGGGAAAACAATGGATTGGGAACACTAGCTATCAACTAGGAAGTACAAAGATCTTCAAGAAACAGTGGCACGGTATGGCTAGCGTGCTAAGTGACCAACCAAAGGTTGCAAACGTCACTGACTAAGACCAAATAAGTCCACTATGTGTGGTCATCATTGACAACTCATAACACGAGTCACAAATGGTCAACAGGAGAGACAATGGTTTGGGAAGCCTATGTATTGACTAGAAACAACAAAGAACTTCAAAACGTAGTGGCACGGTGTGGCTAATATGCACACCAAACAACCAAAGTAGGCATATGTCACAGATCATGACCACAGAATTTCAATATTGGTGGTCAACGTCGACCAACCATAACACGAGTCTCAAACGGTCAGGACACGAAACAATGCTATGGGAATATCGGTTCTCAACTACCAAGTACAACGATCTTAAATCAATAGTAGCACGGTGTGGCTACCATGCACAATGACCGACCAAAGTAGGCATGTGGACTGCTCTTGACCAAAGAAATCCACTGTGTGTGGTCAACGTTGACAACTCATAATACGAGTCACGACTGGTCAGAGGGGAAAACAATGGTTTGGGAACACCAAGTATCACAAAGCAAGCACAAGGGGCTTCAATACGTTGTGGCACAGTGTGGAGACCATGCACGAAAACCAACCAAAGTAGACATATGTCACTGACCATTACCAGGTAATGTCACTAAGTGTGGTAAACTCTGACAACTCACAACACGAGTCACAAATGGTCAGGGTGGAAGGTAATGGTTTGTGAATAATAGTTATCTACTAGCAAGTACAAATACCTTCAATATGTAGTGGCACAATGTGGCTTCAATGCACAGTGACCAACCCAAGTATGCATGTGTCACTAACGATGACGAACAAATTTCACTTCATGTGGTCAACGTTGAAAACGCATAACACGAGTCACAGATGGTCAGAGGGGAAAACAATGGGTCGGGAACAATAGTTATCAACTAGCAAGTAGAAAGACCTTCAACAAGCAGTGGAACAGTATGGCTAGCGTGCAAAGTAACCAACCAAAGGATACATACGTCACTGACTACAACCGAATAAGTCCACTATGTGTGGTCAACATTGACAACTCATAACATGACTCACAAATGGTCAGAGGGTGAGAGAATGGTTTGGGAATCCTATGTATTGGGAACAAAGGACAAATAACTTCAATACGTAGTGGCACGGTGTGGCTAATACTCACACCATACAATCAAACTAGGCATATGTCACTTATCATGACCACATAATTTCAATATGGGTGGTCAACGTTGACCAACCATAACACGAGTCACAAACAGTCGGGACAGGAAACAATGCTATAAGAATATCAGTTCTCAACTACCAAGTACAACGACCTTCATTCAGTAGTAGCACGGTGTGGCTACCATGCACAATAACTCATAATACGAGTCACAAATGGTCAGAGGGGGAAACAATGGTTTAGGAAACCCAAGTATCACATAGCAAGCACAAGGGGCTTCAATACTTTGTGGCACGGTGTGGAGACCATGCAAGATGACCAACCAAAGTAGGCATATGTCACTGACCATGACCAAATAATGTCACTAAGTGTGGTAAACTTTGACAACTCACAACACAAGTCACAAATGGTCAGGGTGGAAGGTAATGGTTTGTGAACACTAGTTTCTACTAGAAAGTACAAATACCTTCAATATATAGTGGCACAATGTGGCTTTAATGCATAGTGACCAACCAAAGCATGCATATGTCACTGAACATGACGAAAGAATTTCACTTCATGTGATCAACGTTGAAAACGCATAACACGAGTCAAAAAAAATCAGAGGGGAAAACAATGGATTAAGAACACTAGTTATCAACTAGGAAGTACAAAGACCTTCAACAAGCAGTGGCATGGTATGGCTAGCGAGCAGAGTGACCAACCAAAGAATGCATACATCACTGAATACGACCGAATACGTCCACTATATGTGGTCATCATTGACAACTCATAACTTGGGTCACAAATGGTCAGAGGGAGATACAATGGTTTGAGAAGTGTATGTTTTGACTATAACGGACAAAGAACTTCAATACGTAGTGGCAGGGTGTGGCTAATATGCACACCAAACAACCAAACTAGGCATATGTCACTGATCATGACCACAGAATTTCAATATGGGTGGTCAACGTTGACCAACCATAATACGAGTCACAAACGGGCAGGACAAGAAACAATTCTATGGGAATATGGGTTCTCAACTACCAAGTACAACGACCTTCAGTCAGTATAGGCACGGTGTGGCTACCATGCACAATGACCGACCAAAGTAGGCATCTGTACTGCCTTTGACCAAAGAAATCCGTTGTGTGTGGTTAACCTTGACAACTCAGAATACGAGTCACAAATGGTCAGAGGGGGAAACAATGGGTTGGGAAGACCAAGTATCACATAGCAAGCACAAGGGGCTTCAATACGTTGTGGCACAGTGTCGAGACCATGCACAATGACCAACCAAAGAAGGCATATGTCACTGACCATGACCAAGTAATGTCACTAAGTGTGGTAAACTTTGACAACTCACAACACGAGTCGCAGATGGTCGGGGTGGAAGGCAACAGTTTGTGAATACTAGTTATCTACTAGCAAGTACAAATACCTTCAATATGTAGTGGCACACTGTGGTTTCAATGCACAGTGATCAACCAAAGTATGCATATGTCACTAACCATGACGAACAAACTTCACTTCATGTGGTCAACGTTGAAACGCATAACACAAGTCACAAATGGTCAGAGGGGAAAACAATGGATTGGGAAGCCTATGAATTGGCTATAAAGAACAAACAAATCCAATATGTCGTGGCCCGGTGTGGCTGATATGCACACCAAACAACCAAACTAGGCATATGTCACTGATCATGACCACAGAACTTCAATATGGGTGGTCAACGTTGACCAACCATAACACGAGTCACAAACGGCCAGGACAGGAAACAATGCTATGGAAATATTGGGTCTCAACTACCAAGTACAACAAACTTCAGTGAGTAGTAGCATGGTGTGGCTACCATGCACAATGACCGACCAAAGTAGGCATATGTACTGCCTTCAACCATAGAAATATGCTGTGTGTGGTCAACGTTGACAACTCATAGTACGAGTCACAAATGGTCAGAAGGGGAAACAATGGTTTAAGAACACCAAGTATCATATAGCAAGCACAAGGGACTTCAATACGTTGTGGCACGGTGTGGAGACCATGCACGATGACCAACCAAAGTTGGCATATGTCACTGACCATGAACAAGTTACGTCACGAAGTGTGTTTAACTTTGACAACTCACAACACGAGTCACAAATGGTCAGGGTAGAAGGTAATGGTTTGTGAATACTAGTTATCTACTAGCAAGTACAAATACATTCAATGTGTAGTGGCACAACGTGGCTTCAATGCATAGTGACCAACCAAAGTATGCATATGTCACTAACCATGACGAACAAACTTCACTTCATGTGGTCAACGTTGAAACTCATAACACAAGTCACAGATGGTCACAGGGGAAAACAATGCATTGGGAAGCCTAAGTATTGGCTAGAAAGGACAAAGAACTTCAATATGTAGTGGCACGGTGTGGCTATTATGCACACCAAACAATCAAACTAGGCATATGTCACTGATCATGACCACATAATTTCAATATGGGTGGTCTACGTTGACCAACCACAACACGAGTCACAAACGGTCAGGGCAGGAAACAATGCTATGGGAATATCGGTTCTCAAGTACCAAGAACAACGACCTTCATTCAGTAGTATCACGGTGTGGCTACCATGTACAATGACCGACCAATGTAGGCATATGTATTGCCTTTAACCAAAGAAATCCGCTGTGTGTGGTCAACATTGACAACTCGTAATACGAGTCACAGATGGTCAGAGGGGGAAACAATGGTTTGGGAACACCAAGTATCACATAGCAAGCACGAGGGGCTTCAATACGTTGTGGCACGGTGTGGAGACCATGCACGATGACCAAGTAGGCATATGTCACTGACCATGACCAAGTAACGTCACTAAGTGTGGTGAACTTTGACAACTCACAACACGAGTCACACATGGTCAGGGTGGAAGGTAATGGATTGTGAATACTAGTTATCTACTAGCAAGTGCAAACACCTTCAATATGTAGTGGCACAATGTGGCTTCAATGCACAGTGACCAACCAAAGTATGCATATGTCACTAACCATGACGAACAAATTTCACTGCATGTGGTCAATGTTGAAAACGCATAACACGAGTCACAAACGGTCAGAGGGGAGAACAATGAATTGGGAAGCCTATGTTTTGGCTAAAAAGGACAAAGAACTGTAATACGTAGTGGAATGGTGTGGCTAATGTGCACACCAAATAATCAAACTAGGCATATGTCACTGATCATGACCAGAGAATCTCGATATGGGTGGTCAACGTTGACCAACCATAACACGAGGCACAAACGGTCAGGAGAGGAAACAATGCTTTGAGAATATTGGTTCTCAAGTACCAAGTACAATGACCTTCAGTCAGTACTAGCACGGTGTGGCTACCATGCACAATGACTGACCAAAATAGGCATATTTACTGCCTTTGACCAAAGAAATCCACTGTGTGTGGTCCACGTTGACAACTCTTCATGCGAGTCACAATTTGTCAGAGGGGGAAACAATTGTTTGGGAACACCACGTATCACATAGCAAGCACAAGGGGCTTCAATACCTTGCGGCATGGTGTGGGGACCATGCACGATGACCAACCAAAGTAGGCATATGTCACTAACCATGACCAAGTAATGTCACTAAGTGTGGTAAACTTTGACAACTCACAACACGAGTCACAAATGGTCATGGTGGAAGGTAATGGTTTGTGAATACTAGTTATCTACTAGCAAGTACAAATACCTTCAATATGTAGTGGCACAATGTGGCTTCAATGCACAGTGACCACCCAAAGTATGCATATGTCACTGACCATGCCGAAAGAGTTTTACTTCAGGTGGTCAACGTTGAAAACGCATAACACCAGTCACAAATGGTCAGAGGGGAAAACAATGGGTTGGGAACACAAGTTATCAACTAGGAAGTACAAAGAGCTGCAACAAGCAGTAGCACGATATGGCTAGCAAGCAAAGTGACCAACCAAAGGATGCATACGTCACTGACTACGACCAAATCAGTCCACTATGTGTGGTCAACATTGACAACTCATAACACGAGTCACAAATGGTGAGAGGAAGAGAATATGGTTTGGGAAGCATATGCATTGACTAAAACGGACAAAAAGCTTCAATATGTAGTGGCACGGTGTGGCTAATATGCACACCAAACAACCAAACAAGGCATGTGTCACTGATCATTACCACATAATTTCAATATGGGTGGTCAACGTAGACCAACCATAACATGAGTCACAAACGGTCAGGACAGGAAACAAAGCTTGGAGAGTATCGGTTCTCAACTACCAAGTACAACGACCTTCATTCAGTAGTAGCACGGTGTGGCTACCATGTACAATGACCGACCATAGTAGGCATATGTACTGCCTTTGACCAAAGAAATCCGCCGTGTGTGGTCAAGGTTGACAACTCATAAAACGAGTCACAAATGGTCAGAGGGGAAACAATCATTTGGGAACACCAAGTATCACATAGCAAGCACAAGGGGCTTCAATACGTTGTGGCTCGGTGTGGAGACCATGCATGATGACCAACCAAAGTAGGCATATGTCACTGGCCATGACCAATTAATGTCACTAAGTGTGGTAAACTTTGAGAACTCATAACACGAGTCACAAATGGTCAGGGTGGAAGGTAATGGTTTGTGAATACTAGTTATCTACTGGCAAGTACAAATACTTTCAATGTATAGTGGCACAATGTGGCCTCAATGCACAGTGACAAACCAAAGTATGCATAAGTCACTAACCATGACGAACAAAATTCACGTATGTGGTCAATGTTGAAAACGCATAACACGAGTCACAAATGGTCATAGGGGAAAACAATGGATTGGGAACACTAGTTATGAACTAGCAAGTACAACAACCTTCAACAAGCTGTGGCACGGTATGGCTAGCGTGCACAGTGACCAGCCAAAGGATGCATACGTCACTGACTATGACCGAATAAGTCCACCATGTGTGGTCAACATTGACAACTCATAACACGAGTCACAGGTGGACAGAGGGAGATACATTGGTTTGTGAAGCCTATGTATTGACGAGAAAGGACAAATAACTTCAATAAATAGTGGCACGGTGTGGCTGATAAGCACACCAAACAACCAAACTAGGCATATGTCACTGATCATGACCACAGAATTTCAATATGCGTTGTCAACGTTGACCAACCATAACACCAATCACGAACAGACAGGAAAGGAAACAATGCTATGGGAATATCGCTTCACAACTACCAAGTACAACAACCTTCAGTCAGTAGTAACTCATCGTGGCTACCATGCACAATGACCGACCAAAGTAGGCATATGTACTGCCTTTGACCAAAGAGATCCGCTGTGTGTGGTCAACGTTGACAGCTCATAACACGAGTCACAAATGGTCAGAGGGGGAAAGAATGGTTTGGGCACACCAAGTATCACATAGCAAGCACAAGGGGCTTGAATACGTTGTGGCACGGTGCAGAGACCATGCACGATGACTTACCAAAGTAGGCAAATGTCACTGACCATGATCAAATAATGTCTCTAAGTGTGGTAAACTTTGACAACTCACAACACGAGTCACAAGTGGTCAGGGTTGAAGGTAATGGTTTGTGAACACTAGTTAGCTACTAGCAAGTACAAATACCTTCAATATGTAGTGGCACAATGTGCCTTCAATGCACAGTGACCACCCTAAACATGCATATGTCACTAACCATGACGAACAAAATTCACTTCATGTGGTCAACGTTGAAGACGCATAACACGAGTCACAAATGGTCAGAGGGGAAAACAATGGATTGCGAAGCCTATGTATTGGCTAGACAGGACAAAGAACTTCAATACGTAGTGGCACGGTGTGGCTAATATGCATACCAAACAAAACAATCTAGGCATATGTCACTGATCATTACCATAGAATTTCAATATGGGTGGTCAACGTTGACCAACCATAGCACGAGTCACAAACGGTCAGGAGAGGAAACAATGCTATGAAAGTATTCGTTCTCAACTACCAAGTACAATGACCAACGGTAGGCATATCTACTACCTTTGACCAAAGAAATCCGCTGTGTGTGGTCCACGTTGACAACTCATAATACGAGTCACAAATGGTCAGAGGGGGAAACAATGGTTAGGGAACACCACGTATCACATAGCAAGCACAAGGGGCTTCAATACGTTGTGGCACGGTGTGGGGACCATGCACGATGACCAACCAAAGTAGGCATATGTCACTGACCATGACCAAACAATGTCACTAAGTGTGGTAAACTTTGACAACTCACAACACGAGTCACAAGTGGTCAGGGTTGAAGGTAATGGCTTGTGAATACTAGTTATCTACTAGGAAGTACAAATACCTTCAATGTGTAGTGGCACAATGTGCCTTCAATGCACAGTGACCACCCAAAGTATGCATATGTCACTTACCATGACGAAAGAATTTAGCTTCATGTTGTCAACGTTGAAAACGCATAACACGAGTCACAAATGGTCAGAGGGGAAAACAATGGATTGGGAACACTAGTTGTTAACTAGGAAGTACAAAGACCTTCAACAAGCAGTGGCACGGTATGGCTAGCGTGCACAGTGACCAACCAAAGGATGCATACGTCACTGACTACGACCGAATAAGTCCACTTTGTGTGGTCAACATTGACAACTCACAACACGAGTCACAAATGGTCAGAGGGAGAGAAAATGGTTTGGGAAGCCTATGTATTGACAAGAAAGGACAAAAAACTTCAATACGTAGTGGCACGGTGTGGATAAAATGCAGACCAAACAACCAAACTAGGCATATGTCACTGATCATGACCACATAATTTCAATATGGGTGGTCAACGTTGACCAACCATAACACGAGTCACAAACGGTCANTTGACAACTCACAACACGAGTCACAAATGGTCAGGGTAGAAGGTAATGGTTTGTGAATACTAGTTATCTACTAGCAAGTACAAATACCTTCAATATGTAGTGGCACAATGTGGCCTCAATGCATGCTGACCAACCAAAGTATGCAGATGCCACTAACCATGACGAACAAATTTCACGTATGAGGTCAATGTTGAAACGCAAAACATGAGTCACAAATGGTCAGAGGGAAAAACAATGGATTGGGAACACTAGTTATCAACTAGCAAGTACAAAGACCTTCAACAACCAGTGGCACGGTATGGCTAGCGTGCACAGTGACCAACCAAAGGATGCATACGTCACTGACTACGACCGAATAAGTCCACTGTGTTTTGTCAACATTGACAGCTCAGAACGCGAGTCAGAGCTGGTAAGAGGGAATACAATGGTTTGGGAAGCCCATGCATTGACTTGAAAGGACAAAGACATTCAATACATAGTGGGACGGTGTGGCTAATATGCACACTAAACAACCAAACTAGGCATATGTCACAGATCATGACCACAAAATCTCAATGTGGGTAGTCAACGTTGACCAACCAGAACACGAGTCACAAATGGTCAGGACAGAAAACAATGCTATGGGAATATCGGTTCTCAATTACCAAGTACAACGACCTTCATTCACTAATAGCACGGTATGGCTACCATGCACAATGACCAACCAAAGAAGGCATTTGTACTGCCTTTGACCAAAGAAATCCACTCTGTGTGGTCAACGTTGACAACTCATAATACGAGTCACAAATGGCCAGAGGGGGGAACAATGGTTTAGGAACACCAAGTATCACATAGCAAGCACAAGGGGCTTCAATACGTTGTGGCACGGTGTGGAGACCGTGCACGATGACCAATCAAAGTAGGCATATGACACTGACCATGACCAAGTAATGTCACTAAGTGTGGTAAACTTTGACAACTCACAACACGAGTCCCAATTGGTCAGGGTGGAAGGTAATGGTTTGTGAATACTACTCATCTACTAGCAAGTACAAATACCTTCAATATGTAGTGGCACAATGTGGCTTCAATGCACAGTGACCAACCACAGTATGCATATGTCACTAACCATGACGAGCAAAATTCACTTCATGTGGTCAACATTGAAAACGCATAACACGAGTCACAAATGGTTAGAAGGGAAAACAATTGATTGGGAAGCCTATGTATTGGCTAGAAAGGACAAAGAACTTCAATACGTAGTGGCACTGTGTGGCTAATGTGCACACCAAACAATCAATCTAGGCATATGTCAATGATCATGACCAGAGAATTTCTACATGGGTGGTCAACGTTGACCAACCACAACATAGGTCACAAACGGTCGGGAGAGGAAACAATGCTATGAGAATATCGTTTCTCAACTACCAAGTACAACGACCTTCAGTCAGTAGTAGCAAAGCGTGGCTACCATGCACAATTACCGGCCAAAGTAGGCATGTTTACTGCCTTTGACAAAAGTAATCCGCTGTGTGTGGTGCACGTTGACAACTCATAATACGAGTCACAAATGGTCAGAGGGGGAACAATGATTCCGGAACACCACATATCACATAGCAAGCACAAGGGGCTTCAATACGTTGTGGCACGGTGTGGGGACCATGCACGATGAGCAACCAAAGTAGGCATATGTCACTGACCATGACCAAATAATGTCACTAAGTGTGGCAAACTTTGACAACTCACAACACGAGTCACAAATGGTCAGGGTGGAAGGTAGTGGTTTGTGAATACTAGTTATCTACTAGCAAGTACAAATACCTTCAATATGTAGTGGCACAGTGTGGCTTCAATGCACAGTGACCACCCAAAGCATGCATATGTAGCTGACCATGACGAAAGAATTTCACTTCATGTGGTCAACGTTGAAAACGCATCACACAAGTCACAAATGGTCAGAGGGGAAAACAATGGGTTCGTAACACTAGTTTTCAACTAGCAAGTACGAACACCTTCAACAAGCAGTGGCACGGTATGGCTAGCGTGCACAGTGACCAACCAAAGGATGCATACGTCACTGACTATGAGGGAATAAGTCCACTATATCTGGTCAACATTGACAACTCACAACACGAGTCACAAATGGTCAGAGGGAGCGAAAATGGTTTGGGAAGCCTATGTATTGACTAGAAAGGACAAAGAACTTCAATACGTAGTGGCTCGGTGTGGCTAACATGCACACCAAACAACCAAACTAGGCATATGTCACTGATAATGACCACATGATTTTAATATGGGTGGTCAACGTTGACCAACCATAACACGAGTCACAAACCGTCAGGACAAGAAAAAATGCTATGCGAATATTGGTTCTCAACTACCAAGTACAACGACCTTCATTCAGTAGCAGCACGGTGTGGCTACCATGTACAATGGCCGACCAAACTAGGCATATGTACTGCCTTTGACCAAAGAAATCCGCTGTGTGTGGTCAACGTTGACAACTCATAATACGAGTCACAAATGGTCAGAGGGGGAAACAATGGTTTGGGAATACCAAGTATCACATATCAACCACAGGGGGCTTCAATACGTTGTGGCATGGTGTGGACACCATACACAATGAGCAACCAAAGTAGGCATCTGTCACTGACCATGACCAAATAAGGTCACTAAGTGTGGTAAGCTTTGACAACTCACAACATGAGTCACAAATGGTCATGGTGGAAGGCAATGGTTTGTGAATACTAGCAAGTACAAATACCTTCAATATGTAGTGGCACAATGTGGCTTCAATGCATAGTGACCAACCAAAGTATGCACATGTCACTAACCATGACGAAGAAGTTTCACTTCATGTGATCAACATTGAAAACGCATAACACGAGTCACAAATGGTCAGAGGGGAAATCAATGGATTGGGAAGCCTATGTATTGGACAGAAAGGACAAAAAACTTCAATACGTAGTGGCACGGTGTGGCTTATATGCACACCAAACAATCAAACTAGGCATATGTCACTGATCATGACTAGATAATTCATATATGGGTGGTCAACGTTGACCATCCATAACACAAGTCACAAACGGTCGGGAATGGAAACAATGCTATGCAAATATAGGTTCTCAACTACGAAGTACACTGACCTTCAGTGAGTGGTATCGCGGACTGGCTACCATGCACAATGACCGACCAATGTAGGCATATGTACTGCCTTTGACCAAAGAAATCCGCTGTGTGTGGTCCACGTTGACAACTCATAATACGAGTCACAAATGGTCAGAGGAGGAAACAATGGGTTGGGAACACCAACTATCACATAGCAAGCACAAGGGGCTTGAATACGTTGTGGCCCGGTGTGGGGACCATGCACGATGACCAACCAAAGCAGGCATATGTCACTGACCATGACCAAATAATGTCACTAAGTGTGGTGAACTTTGACAACTCACAACACGAGTCACAAATGGTCATGGTGGAAGGTAATGGTTTGTGAATACTAGTTATCTACTACCAAGTACAAATACCTTCAATATGTAGTGGCACAATGTGGCTTCAATGCACACTGACCACCCAAAGTATGCATGTGTCATTGACCATCACGAAAGAATTTCACTTCATGTGGTCAACGTTGAAAACGCATAACACAAGTCACAAATAGTCAGAGAGGAAAACAGTGGATTGGGAACACTAGTTATCAACTAGCAAGTACAAAGACCTCCAACAAGCAGTGGCATGCTATGGCTAGCGTGCACAGTGACCAACCAAAGGATGCATACGTCATTGACTACGACCGAATAAGTCCACTATGTGTGGTGAACATTGACAACTCATAACACGAGTCATAAATGGTGAGAGGGAGAGAAAATGGTTTGCGAAGCCTATGTATTGACTAGACAGGACAAAGAACTTCAATAAGTAGTGGCACGGTGTGGCTAAGATGCACACAAAACAACCAAACTAGGCATATGTCACTGATCCTGACCACATTATTTCAATATGGGTGGTCAACGTTGACCAACCATAACACGAGTCACAAACGGTCAGGACATAAAAGAATGCTATGGGAATATCGGTTCTCAATTACGAAGTACAACAACCTTCATTCAGTAGTAGCACGGTGTGGCTACCATGTATAATGACCAACCAAAGTAAGCATATGTATTGCCTTTGACCAAAGAAATCCGCTGTGTGTGGTCAACGTTGACAACTCATAATACGAGTCACAAATTGTCACAGGGAGAAGCAATGGTTTGGGAACACCAAGTGTCACAAAGCAAGCACAAGGGGCTTCAATACGTTGTGGCACGGTGTGGAGACCATGCACGGTGACCAACCAAAGTAGGCATATGTCACTGACCATGGCCAAATAATGTCACTAAGTGTGGTAAACTTTGACAACTCACAACACGAGTAATAAATTGTCAGGGTGGAAGGTAATGGCTTGTGAATACTAGTTATCTTCTAGCAAGAACAACTACCTTCAATGTGTAGTGGCACAATAAGGCTTCACTGCACCGTGATCAACCAAAGTATGCATATGCCACTAACCATGAAGAACAAACTTCACTTCATGTGGTCAATGTTGAAAAGGCATAACACGAGTCACAAATGGTCAGAGGAGAAAACAATGGATTGGGAAGCCTATGTATTGGCTAGAAAGGACAAAGAACTTCAATACGTAGTGGCACGGTGTGGCTAATATGCACACCAAACAATCAAGCTAGGCATATGTCACTGATCATGACCAGAGAATTTCAATATGAGTGGTCATCGTTGACCAACCATAACACGGGTCACAAACAGTCAGGAGAGGAAACAATGCTGCGAGAATATCGGTTCTCAACTACCAAGTACAACGACCTTCAGCCAGTAGTAGCATGGTGTGGCTACCATGTACAATGACCGGCCAAACTAGGCATATGTACTGCCTTTGACCAAAGAAATCTGCTGTGTGTGGTCCACGTTGACAACTCATAATGCGAGTCACAAATAGTCAGAGGGGGAAACAATGGTTTGGGAACACCACGAATCCCATAGCAAGCAAAAGGGGCTTCAATACGTTGTGGCACGGCGTGGAGACCAAGCACGATGACCAACCAAAGTAGGCATATGTCACTGACCATGACCAAATCATGTCACTAAGTGTGGTAAACTTTGACAACTCACAACCCGAGTCACAAATGGTCAGGGTGGAAGATAATGGTTTGTGCAGACTAGTTATCTACTAGCAAGTACAGATTCCTTCAATATATAGTGGCACAATGTGGCTTCAATGCACAGTGACCAAACAAGGTATGCATATGTCACTGAACACGACGAAAGAACTTCACTTCACGTGGTCAACGTTGAAAACGCATAACACGAGTCAAAGATGGTCAAAGGGGAAAACAATGGCTTGGGAAGCCTCTTTATTGGCTAGAAAGGACAATGACCTTCAGTCAGTAGCAGCACGGTGTGGCTACCATGCACAATGACCGACCAAAGTAGGCATATGTACTGCCTTTGACCAAAGAAATCCGTGGTATGTGGTCAACGTTGACAACTCATCAAACGAGTCACAAATGATCAGAGGGGGAAACAATGGTTTGGGAACACAAAGCATCACATACCAAGCACAAGGGGCTTCAATACGTTGTGTCAAGGTGTGGAGACCATGCACGATGACCAAGCAAGGTAGGCATATGTCACTGACCATGACCAGGTAATGTCACTAAGTGTGGTAAACTATGACAACTCACAACACGAGTCACAAATGGTCAGGGTGGAAGGGAATGGTTTGTGGATACTAGTTATCAACTAGCAAGTACAAATTCCTTCAATATGTAGTAGCACAATGTGGCTTCAATACACTGTGACCAACCAAAGTATGCATATGTCACTAACCATGACGAACAAATTTCACTTCATGTGGTCAAGGTTGAAAACGCATAACACGAGTCACAAATCGTCAGAGGGGAAAACAATGGATTGCGAAGCCTGTGTATTGGCTAGAAATGGCAAAGAACGTCAATACGTAGTGGCACGGTATGGCTAATATTCACACCAAACAATCAAACTAGGCATATGTCACTGACCATGACCAAAGAATTCTAATATGGGTGGTCAACGTTGACCAACCATAACACGAGTCACAAACGGTCAGGAGAGGAAACAATGCTATGAGAATATTGGTTCTCAACTACCAAGTACAATGACCTTCAGTCAGTAGTAGCGCGATGTGGCTACCATGCACAATGGCCGATCAAAGTAGGCATATTTACTGCCATTGACCAAAGAAATCCGCTGTGTTTGGTCCACGTTGACAACCCATAACACGAGTAACAACTCGTCAGAGGGGGAAACAATGGTTTGGGAACACCACGTATCACATAGCAAGCACAAGGGGCTTCAATACGTTGTGGCACGGTGTGGAGACCATGCACGATGACCAACCAATGTAGGCATATGTCACTGACCATGACCAAGTAATGTCACTAAGTTTGGTAAACTTCGACAACTCACAACACGAGTCACTAATGGGCAGGGTGGAAGGTAATGGTTTGTGAATACTAGTCATCTACTAGCAAGTACAAATACCTTCAATATGTAGTGGCACGGTGTGGCTACTATGCACACCAAACAATCAAGCTAGGCATATGTCACTGATCATGACCAGAGAATTTCAATATGGGTGGTCAACGTTGACCAACCATAACACGAGTCACAAACGGTCAGGAGAGGAAACAATGCTATGAGAATATTGGTTCTCAACTACCAAGTACAATGACCTTCAGTCAGTAGTAGCGCGATGTGGCTACCATGCACAATGGCCGATCAAAGTAGGCATATTTACTGCCATTGACCAAAGAAATCCGCTGTGTTTGGTCCACGTTGACAACCCATAATACAAGTAACAAATGGTCAGATGGGAAACAATGGTTTGGGAACACCACGTATCACATAGCAAGCACAAGGGGCTTCAATACGTTGTGGCACGGTGTGGAGACCATGCACGATGACCAACCAAAGTAGGCATATGTAACTGACCATGACCAAGTAATGTCACTAAGTTTGGTAAACTTCGACAACTCACAACACGAGTCACAAATGGTCATGGTGGAAGGCAATGGTTTGTGAAAACTAGTTATCTAATAGCAAGTACAAATACCTTCAATATGTAGTGGCACAATGTGGCTTCAATGCACAGTGACCAACCAATGTATGCATACGTCACTAACCATGACGAACAAATCTCACTTCATGTGGTCAACGTTGAAAACGCATAACACGAGTCACAAATGGTCAGAGGGGAAAACAATGGATTGGGAAGTCTATTTATTGGCTAGAAAGGACAAAGAACTTCAATATGTAGTGGCACGGTGTGGCTAATATGCACACCAAACAATCAAACTAGACATGTGTCACTCAACATGACGAAAGAATTTCACTTCATGTGTTCAACGTTGAAAACGCATAACACGAGTCACAAATGGTCAGAGGGGAAAACAATGGATTGGGAAAACTAGTTCTAAACTAGGAAGTACAAAGACCTTCAACAAGTAGTAGCACGGTATGGCTAGCGTGCACAGTGACCAACCAAAGGATGCATACGTCACTTACTACGACCGAATAAGTCCACTATGTGCGGTCAACATTGACAACTCATAACACGAGTCACAAATGGTCAGAGGGAGAGAAAATGGATTGGAAAGCCTATGTATTGACTAGAAAGGAAAGAGAACTTCAATAGGTAGTGGCACGGTGTGGCTAATATGCACACCAAACAACCAAACTAGGCATGTGTCACTAATCATGACCACATAATTTCAATATGGGTGGTCAATGTTGACCAACCATAACACGGGTCACAAACAGTCAGGAAAGGAATCAATGCTATGGGAATATCGGTTCTCAACTACCAAGCACAACGACCTTCATTCAGTAGTAGCACGGTGTGGCTACCATGTACAATGACCGACCAAAGTAGGCATATGTACTTCCTCTGACCAAACAAATCTGCTGTGTGTGGTCAACGTTGACAACTCATAATACGAGTCACAAATGGTCGGAGGGGGAAACAATGGTTTAAAGACACCAATTATCACATAGCAAGCACAAGGGGCTTCAATACGTTGTCGAACGGTGTAGAGACCATGCACGATGACCAACCAAAGTAGGCATATGTCAGTGGCCATGACCAAAAAATGTCACTAAGTGTGGTAAACTTTGACAACTCACAACACGAGTCAAAAATGGTCAGGGTGGAAGGTGATGGTTTGTGAGTACTATTTATCTACTAGCAAGTACAAATACCTTCAATATGTAGTGGCACAATGTGGCCTCAATGCACTGTGACCGACCAAAGAATGCATATGTCACTAACTATGAGAAACAAATTTCACTTCATGTGGTCAATGTTGAAGACGCATAACACGAGTCACAAATGGACAGAGGGGAAAACAATGGATTAAGAAGCATATGTATTGGCTAGAAAGGACAAATAATTTCAATACGTAGTGGCACGGTGTGGCGAATATGCACACCAAGCAATCAAACTAGGCATATGTCACCGATCATGACCAGAGAATTTCAATATGGGTGGTCAGCGTAAACCAACCATAACACAGGTCACAAACGGTCAGGAGAGGAAACAATGCTATGAGAATATTGGTTCTCAACTACCGAGTACAACGACCTTTAGTCAGTAGTAGCACGGTGTGGCTACCATGCACAATGACCGACCAAAGAAGGCATATGTACTGCCTTTGGTCAAAGAAATCCGCTGTGTGTGGTCCACGTTGACAGCTCCTAATAGGAGTCACGAATGGTCAGAGGGTGAAACAATGGTTTGGGAACACCACGAATTACATAGCAAGCACAAGGGGCTTCAATACGTTGTAGCATGGTGTAGAGACCTTGCACGATGACCAACCAAAGTAGGCATATGTCACTAAGCATGACCAAATAATGTCACTAAGTGTGGTAAACTTTGACCAATCACAACACCAGTCACAAATGGTCACGGTTGAAGGTAATGGTTTGTGAATACTGGTTATCTTCTAGCAAGTACAAATTCCTTCTATATGTAGTGGCACAATGTGGCTTCAATGCACAGTGACCAACCAAAGTATGCATATGTCACTGAACATGACGAAATAAATTCACTTCATCTGCTCAATGTTGAAAACGCATAACACGAGTTACAAATGATCAAAGGGGAAAACAATGGGTTGGGAACGCTAGTTATCAACTAGGAAGTACAAAGACCTTCAAAAAGCAGTGGCACGGTATGGCTAGCGTGCACAGTGACCAACCAAAGGATGCACACGTCACTGACTACGACTGAATAAGTCCACTATGTGTGGTCAACATTGACAACTCATAACACGAGTCACAAATGGTCAGAGGGAGAAACAATGGTATGGGAAGCCTATGTATTGACTAGAAAGGACAAATAACTTCAATACGTAGTGGCACGGTGTGGCTAATATGCACACCAAACAACCAAACTAGGCATGTGTCACTGATCATGACCACGGAATTCCAATATGGGTGGTCAATGTTGACCAACCATAACACGAGTCACAAACGGTCAGGACAGGAAACAATGCTATGGGATTGACTAGAACGTATGGGAAGCCTATGTATTGACTAGAACTTCAATACGCAGTGGCACGGTGTGGCTAACATGCACACCAAACAACCAAACTAGGCATATGTCACTGATCATGACCACAGATTTTCAGTATGGGCGGTCAACGTTGACCAACCATAACAAGAGTCACAAACGGTCAGGACAGGAAACAATGCTATGGGATTATCGGTTCTCAACTACCAAGTACAATGACCTTCAGTTAGTAGTAGCACGCTGTGGCTACCATGCACAATGACCGACCAAAGTAGGCATATGTACTGCCTTTGACCAAAGAAATCCGCTGTGTGTGGTCAACGTTGACAGCTCATAATACGAGTCACAAAATGTAAGAGGGGGAAACAGTGGTTTGGGAACACAAAGTATCACATAGCAAGCACAAAGTGCTTCAATACGTCGTGGCAGGGTGTGGAGACCATGCACGATGACCAACCAAGTAGGCATATGTCACTGACCATGACCAGGTAATGTCACTAAGTGTGGTAAACTTTGACAACTTACAACACGAGTCACAAATGGTCAGGGTGGAAGGTAAAGGTTTGTGAATACTAGTTATCTACTAGCAAGTACAAATACCTTCAATATGTAGTGGCACAATGTGGCTTCAATACACGGTGACCAACCAACGTATGCATATGTCACTAACTATGACAAACAAATTTCACTTCAGGTGGTCAACGTTGAAAACGCATAACACGAGTCACAAATGGTCAGAGGGGAAAACAATGGATTCGGAAGCCTATGTATTGGCTAGAAAGGACAAAGAACTTCAATACGTAGTGGCATGGTGTGGCTAATATGCACACCAAACAATCAAACTAGGCATATGTCACTGATCATGACCAGAGAATTTCAATATGGGTGGTCAACATTGACCAACCATAACACGAGTCACAAATGGGCAGGAGAGGAAACAATGCTATGAGAATATTGGTTCTCAACTACCAAGTACAATGACTTTCAGTCAGTAGTAGCGTGGTGTGGCTACCATGCGCAATGACCAATCAAAGGAGGCATATCTACTGCCGGTGACCAAAGGAATCCCCTGTGTGTGGTCCACGTTCAGAACTCATAATACAAGTCA
Organism: Penium margaritaceum; assembly: GCA_023375785.1. Lineage (NCBI taxonomy): Eukaryota > Viridiplantae > Streptophyta > Zygnematophyceae > Desmidiales > Peniaceae > Penium > Penium margaritaceum. The sequence continues at coordinate 65,798 of SZWC01000302.1, read as the reverse complement.
CAAATGGTCAGAGGGGGAAACAATGGCCTGGGAACACCACGTATCACATAGCAAGCACAAGGGGCTTCAATACGTTGTGGCACGGTGTGGGGACCATACACGATGACCAACCAAAGTAGGCATATGTCACTGACCTTGACCAAATAATGTCACTAAGTGTGGTAAACTTTGACAAATCACAAGACGAGTCACAAATGGTCAGGGTGGAAGGTAATGGTTTGTGAATACTAGTTGTCTACTAGCAAATACAAATACCTTCAATATGTAGTGGCACAACATGGCTTCAATGCACAGTGACCAACCAAAGTATGCATATGTCACTGAACATGACGAAAGAAGTTCACTTCATGAAGTCAACGTTGAAAACGCATAACACGAGTCACAAATGGTCAGAGGGGAAAACAATGGATTGGGAACACTAGTTATCAACTAGGAAGTACAAAGACCTTCAACAAGCAGTGGCACGGTATGGCTAGCGTGCACAGTGACCAACCAAAGGATGCATACGTCACTCACTACGACCAAATAAGTCCACTATGTGTTGTCAACATTGACAACTCATAACACGAGTCACAAATGGTCAGAGGGAGAGAAAATGGTTTGGGAAGCCTATGTATTGACTAGAAAGGACAAAGAACTTCAATACGTAGTGGCACGGTGTGGCTAACATGCACACCAAACAACCAAACTAGGCATGTGTCACTGATCATGACCACGGAATTCCAATATGGGTGGTCAATAATGACCAACCATAACACGAGTCACAAACGGTCAGGACAGGAAACAATGCTATGGGAATATCGGTTCTCAACTGCCAAGTACAATGACCCTCAGTCAGTAGTAGCACGGTGTGGCTACCATGCACAATGATCGACCAAAGTAGGCATATGTACTGCCTTTGACCAAAGAAACCCGCTCTGTGTGGTCAACGTTGACAACTCATAATACGGGACAAAAATGGTCAGAGGGGGAAACGATGGTTTGGGAACACCAAGTATCACATAGCAAGCACAAGGGGCTTCAATACGTTGTGGCACGGTGTGGAGACCATGCACGATGACCAACCAACGTAGGCATATGTCACTGACCATGACCAAATGATGTCGCTAAGTGTGGTAAACATTCACAACTCACAACACGAGTTACAAATGGTCAGGGTGGAAGGTAATCGTTTGTGAATACTAGTTATCTACTACCAAGTACAAATACCTTCAATATGTAGTGGGACAATGTGGCTTCAATGCACAATGACCAACCAAAGCATGCATATGTCACTAACCATGACGAACAAATTTCACTTCATGTGGTCAACGTTAAGAATGCATAACACAAGTCACAAATGGCCAGTGGGGAAAACAATGGATTGCAAACACTAGTTACCAACTAGCAAGTACAAAGACCTTCAACAAGCAGTGGCACAGTATGGCTAGCGTGTACAGTGACCAACCAAGGGATGCATACGTCACCGACTATGACCGAATAAGTCCACTCTGTGTGGTCAACGTTGACAACTCATAACGCCAGTCCCAAATGGTCAGAGGGGGAGACAATGGTTTGGGAAGCATATGTATTGACTAGAAAAGACAAAGAACTTCAATACGTACAATGTGGCCTCAATGCACAGTGACCGACCAAAGGATGCCTATGTCACAAACCATGACGAACAAATTTCACTTCATGTGGTCAATGTTGAAAACGCATAACACGAGTCACAAATGGTCAGATGGGAAAACAATGGGTTGGGAAGCCTATGTATTGGCTAGAAAGGACAAATAACTTCAATACGAAGTGGCACGGTGTGGCTAGTTGCACACCAAACAACCAAACTAGGCATATGTCACTGATCATGACCACAAAATTTCAATACGGGTGGTCAACGTTGACCAACCATAACACGAGTCACAAACGGTCAGGACTGGAAGCAATGCCATGGGAACACGGTTCTCAACTACCAAGTACAATGACCTTCAGTCAGTAGCAGCACGGTGTGGCTACCATGCACAATGACTGACCAAAGTAGGCATATGTACTATCTTTGATCAAAGAAATTTGCGGTATGTGGTCAACGTTGACAACTCATAATACGAGTCACAAATGGTCAAAGGGGGAAACAATGGTTTGGGAACACAAAGTATCACATACCAAGCACAAGGGGCTTCAATACGTTGTGGCAGGGTGTGGAGACCATGCACGATGACAAACCAAGGTAGGCATATGTCACTGACCATGACCAGGTAATGTCACTAAGTGTTGTAAACTTTGACAACTCACAACACCAGTCACAAATGGTCAGGGTGAAAGGTAAGGGTTTGTGAATACTAGTTATCTATTAGGAAGTACAAATACCGTCAATGTGTAGTGGCACAATGTGGCTTCAATACACAGTGACCAACCAAAGTATGCACATGTCACTAACCATGACGAACAGATTTCACATCATGTGGTCAAGGTGGAAAATGCACAACACGAGTCACAGATGGTCAGAGGGGAAAACAATGGATTGGGAAGCCTGTGTATTGGCTAGAAATGACAAAGAACGTCAATACGTAGTGGCACGGTGTGGCTAATATGCACACCAAACAATCAAACTAGGCATATGTCACTGACCATGATTAGAGAATTTCAATATGGGTGGTCAAAGTTGACCAACCATAACACGAGTCACAAACAGTCAGGAGAGGAAACAATGCTATAAGAGTATTGGTTCTCAACTACCAAGTACAATGACCATCAGTCAGTAGTAGCGCGGTGTGGCTACCATGCACAATGACCGATCAAAGTAGGCATTTTTACTTCCATTGACCAAAGAAATCCGCTGTGTGTGGTCCACGTTGACAACCCATAATACGAGTAACAAATGGTGAGATGGGGAAACAATGGTTTGGGAACACCAAGTATCCCATAGCAAGCACAAGGGGCTTCAATGCATTGTGGCACGGTGTGGAGACCATGCACGATGACCAACCAATGTAGGCATATGTCACTGACCATGACCAAGTAATGCCACTAAGTGTGGTAAACTTTGACAACGCACAACACGAGTCACAAATGGTCAGGGTGGAAGGTAATGGTTTGTGAATACTAGTTATCTACTAGCAAGTACAAATACCTTCAATATGTAGTGGCACAATGTGGCTTCAGTGCACAGTGACCACCCAAAGTATGCATATATCACTGACCATGACGAAAGAATTTCACTTCATGTGTTCAAAGTTGAAAACGCATAACACGAGTCACAAATGGTGAGAGGGGAAAGCAATGGATTGGGAAGCCTATTCATTGGCTAGAAAGGACAAAGAACTTCAATATGTAGTGGCACGGTGTGGCTGATATGCACACCAAACAGGCAAACTGGACATATGTCACTGATAATGACCAGAGAATTTCAATATGGGTGGTCAACATTGACCAATCGTAACACGAGTCACAAACGGTTAGGAGAGGAAACAATGCTATGAGAAAATTGGTTCTCAACTACCAAGTACAATGACCTTGAGTTAGTAGTAGCGCGGTGTGGCTACCATGCACAATGACCGGCCAAAGTAGGCATATTTACTGCCTTTGATAAAAGATATCCGCTATGTGTGGTCCACGTTGACAACCCATAACACAAGTAACAAATGGTCAGAGGGAGAAAGAATGGTTTGGGAACACCAAGTCTCACGTAGCAAGCACAAGGGGCTTCAATAAGTCGTGGCACGGTGTGGAGACCATGCACGATGACCAACCAAAAAAGGCACATGTCACTGACCATGACCAAACAATGTAACTAAGTGTGGTAAATTTTGACAATGCACAACACGAGTCACAAATGGTCAGGGTGGAAGGTAATGGTTTGTGAATACTAGTAATCTATTAGCAAGTACAAATACCTTTTGATATGTAGTAGCACAATGTGGCTTCAATGCACAGTGACCACCTAAAGAATGCATATGTCACTGACCATGACGAAAGAATTTCACTTCATGTGTTCAACGTTGAAAACGCATAACACGAGTCACAAATGGTCAGAGGGGACACCAATGGATTGGGAACACTAGTTCTAAATTAGGAAGTACAAAGACCTTCAACAAGCAGTAGCACGGTATGGCTAGCGTGCACAGTGACCAACCAAAGGATGCACACCTCACTGACTACAACTGAATGAGTCCACTATGTGCGGTCAACATTGACAACTCATAACACGAGTCACAAATGGTCAGAGGGAGAGAAAATGGATTGGAAAGCCTATGAAATGACTAGAAGGGACAAAGAACTTCAATAGGTAGTGGCACGGTGTGGCTAATATGCACATCAAACACCCAAACTAGGCATATGTCACTGATCATGACCACATAATTTCAATATGGGTGGTCAATGTTGACCAACCATAACACGAGTCACGAACAGTCAGGGCAGGAATCAATGCTATGGGAATATCGGTTCTCAACTACCAAGTACAACAACCTTCATTCAGTAGTAGCACAGTGTGGCTACCATGTACAATGACCGACCAAAGTAGGCATATGTACTGCCTCTGACCAAAGAAATCTGCTGTGTGTGGTCAACGTTGACAACTCATAATACGAGTCACAAATGGTCGGAGGGGGAAACAATGGTTTGGAAACACCAAGTATCACATAGCAAGCACAAGGGGCTTCAATACGTTGTGGCACACTGTGGAGACCATGCACGATGACCAACCAAAGTAGGCATATGTCAGTGGCCATGACCAAATAATGTCACTCAGTATGGTAAACTTTGACAACTCACAACACGAGTCACAAATGGTCAGGGTGGAAGGTAATGGTTTGTGAATACTGTTTATCTACTAGCAAGTACAAATACCTTCATTATGTAGTGGCACAATGTGGCCTCAATGCACAGTGACCGACCAAAGAATGCATATGTCACTGAACATGACGGAAAAAATTCACTTCATCTAGTCAATGTTGAAAATGCATAACACGAGTCACAAATGGTTACAGGGAAAAACAATGGATTGGGAAGCCTATGTATTGGCTAGAAAGGACAAATAGCTTTAATGCGCAGTGGCACGTTGTGGCGAATAGGCACACCAAGCAATAAAAGTAGGCATATGTCACCGATCATAACCAGAAAATTTCAATATGGGTGGTCAACGTTGACCAACCATAACACGGGTCACAAACGGTCAGGAGAGGAAACAATGCTATGAGAATATCGGTTCTCAACTACCAAGTACGACCTTCGGTCACCAGTAGCACGATGTGCCTACCATGCACAATGACCGACAAAAGTAGGCATGTGTACTGCCTTTGACCAAAGAAATCCGCTGTGTGTGGTCCACGTTGACAACTCATAATCCAAGTCACAAATGGTCAGAGGGGGAAACAATGGTTTGATAACACCATGAATCTTATAGCAAGCACAAGAGGCTACAATACGTCGTGGCATGGTGTAAAGACCATGCACAATGACCAATCAAATAAGGCATATGTCACTAACCATGACCAAATAATGTCACTAAGTGTGGCAAACTTTGACAACTCCCAACAAGAGTCACAAATGGTCATGGTGGAAGGTAATGGTTTGTGAATACTGGTTATCTACTAGAAAGTACAAATACCTTCAATATGTAGTGGCACAATGTAGCTTCAATGAACAGTGACCAACGAAAGCATGCATATGTCACTAAACATGACGAAACAATTTCACTTCATGTGGTCAATGTTGAAAACGCATAACACGGGTCACAAGTTGTCAAAGGGGAAAACAATGGGTTGGGAACACTAGTTATAAACTAGGAAGTACAATGACCTTCAACAAGCAGTGGCACGGTATGCCTCGCGTGCACAGTGACCAACCAAAGGATGCATACGTCACTGACTACGACCGAATAAGTCCACTATGTCTGGTCAACATTGACAACTCATAACACGAGTCACAAATGGTAAGAGGGAGAGACAATGGTTTGGTAAGCCTATGTACGGTTCTCAACTACCACGTAGAAGGACCTTCAGTGAGTAGTAGCACGGTGTGGCTACCATGCACAATGACCGACCAAAGTAGGCATATCTACTTCCTTTGACCAAAGAAATCCACTGTGTGTGGTCAACGTTGACAACTCATAACACGAGTCACAAATGGTCAGGGGGGGAAACAATGGATTGGGAAGCCTATTTATTGGCTAGAAAGGACAAAGAACTTCAATGCGTAGTGGCAGGATGTGGCTAATATGCACACCAAACAATCAAACTAGGCATATGTCATTGATCATGACCAGAGAATTTTAATATGGGTGGTCAATGTTGACCAACCATAACACGGGTCACCAATGGTCAGGAGAGGAAACAATGCTATGGGAATATCGGTTCTCAACTACCAAGTACAACGACCTTCAGTCAGTAGTAGCACGGTGTGGCTACCATGCACAATGACCGACCAAAGTAGGCATATGTACTGCCTCTGACCAAAGAAATCTGCTGTGTGTGGTCAACGTTGACAACTCATAACACGAGTCACAAATGGTCAGAGGGGGAAACAATGGTTTGGAAACACCAAGTATCACATAGCAAGCACAAGGGGCTTCAATACGTTGTGGCACGGTGTGGAGACCATGCACGGTGACCAACCAAAGTATGCATGTGTCATTGAACATGACGAAAGAATTTCACTTCATGTGGTCAACGTTGAAAACGCATAACACGAGTAACAAATGGTCAGAGGGGAAAACAATGGATTGGGAAGCCTATGAATTGGCTGGAAAGGACACAAAACTTCAATACGTAGTGGCACGGTGTGGCTAATATGCACACCAAACAATCAAACTAGGCATATGTCATTGATCATGACCAGAGAATTTTAATATGGGTGGTCAATGTTGACCAACCATAACACGGGTCACCAATGGTCAGGAGAGGAAACAATGCTATGGGAATATCGGTTCTCAACTACCAAGTACAACGACCTTCAGTCAGTAGTAGCACGGTGTGGCTACCATGCACAATGACCGACCAAAGTAGGCATATGTACTGCCTTTGACCAAGGAAATATGCTGTGTGTGGTCCACGTTAACAACTCATAATTCGAGTCACAAATAGTCAGAGGGGGTAACAATGGGTTGGGACCACCACGAATCACATAGCAAACACAAGGGGCCTCAATACGCTGTGGCACGATGTGGAGACCATGCACAATGACCAACCAAAGTAGGCATATGTCACTGACCATGACCAAGTAATGTCACCAAGTGTGGTAAACTTTGACAACTCACAACACGAGTCATAAATGGTCAGGTTGGAATGTAGTGGTTTGTGAATACTAGTTATCTACTAGCAAGTACAAATACCTTCAATATATAGTGGCACAATGTGGCTTCAATGCACGGTGACCAACCAAAGTATGCATGTGTCATTGAACATGACGAAAGAATTTCACTTCATGTGGTCAACGTTGAAAACGCATAACACAAGTCACAAATGGTCAAAGGGGAAAACAATGGGTTGGGAACACTAGTTATCAACTAGGAAGTACGAAGACCTTCAACAAGCAGTGGCATGGTATGGCCAGCGTGCACAGTAACCAACCAAAGGATGCATACGTCACTGACTACGACCGAATAAGTCCACTATGTGTGGTCAACATTGACAGCTCATAACACAAGTCACAAATGGTCAGAGGGAGATAAAATAAGGTGGGAAGCCTATGTATTGACTAGAAATGACAAAGAACCTTAATACGTAGTGGCACGGTGTGGCTTATATGCACACCAAACAACCAAACTAGGCATATGTCACTGATCATGACCACATAACTTCAATATGGGTGGTCAACGTTGACCAACCATAACACGAGTCACAAACGTTCAGGACAGGAAACAATGCTATGGGAATATCGGTTCTCAACTACCAAGTACAACGACCTTCATTCAGTAGTAGCACGGTGTGGCTACCATGTACAATGACTGACCAAAGTAGGCATATGTATTGCCCTTGATTAGAGAAATCCGCTGTGTGTGGTCAACGTTGACAACTCATAATACGAGTCACAAATGGTCAGAGGGGGAAACAATGGTTTGGAAACAGCGAGTATCACATAGCAAGCACAGGGGGCTTCAATACGTTGTGGCACGGTGTGGAGACCATGCACGGTGACCAACCAAAGTAGGCATATGTAACGAACCATGACCAAAAAATGTCACTAAGTGTGGTATATTTTGACAACTCACATCACGAGTCACAAATGGTGAGGGTGGAATGTAATGGTTTGTGAATAGTAGTTTTCTACTAGCAAGTACAAAAATCTTCAATATGTAGTGGCACAATGTGGCCTCAATGCACAGTGACCAACCAATGTATGCATATGTCACTTACCATGACGAACAAATTTCACTTCATGTGGTCAACGTTGAAAACGCATAACACGAGTAACAAATGGTCAGAGGGGAAAACAATGGATTGGGAAGCCTATGAATTGGCTGGAAAGGACACAAAACTTCAATACGTAGTGGCACGGTATGGCTAATATGCACACCAAGCAATCAAACTAGGCATATGTCACTGATCACGTTCAGCGAATTTCAATTGGGGTGCTCAACGCTGACCAACCATAACACGGGTCACAAACAGTCAAGAGAGGAAACAATGATATGAGAATATCAGTTCTCAACTACCAAGTACAACGACCATCCGTCAGTAGTAGCACGGTGTGGCTACAATGCACACTGACCGACCAAAGTAGGCATATGTACTGCCTTTGACCAAAGAAGTCCGCTGTGTGTGGTCCACGTTGAAAACTCATAATACGAGTCACAAATGGTCAGAGGGGGAAACAATGGTTTGGGGATACAATAAATCACAAAGCAAGCACAAGGGGCTTCAATACGTTGTGGCACGGTGTGGAGACTATGCACGATGACCAACCAAAGTAGGCATATGTCACTGACCATGACCAAATAATGTCACTAAGTGTGGTAAACTTTGAGAACTCACAACACGAGTCACAAATGGTCAGGGTGGAAGGTAATGCTTTGTGAATACTAGTTATCTACTAGGAAGTACAAATACCTTCAATATGTAGTGGCATAATGTGGCTTCAATACAAAGTGACCAACCAAATTATGTATATCTCACTGAACATGACAAAAGAATTCCACTTCATTTGGTCAACCTTGAAAACACATAACACGTGTCACAACTGGTCAAAGGGGAAAACAATGGGCTGGGAACGTTAGTTATCAACTAGGAAGAACAAAGACCTTCAACAAGCAGTGGCACGGTATGGCTAGCGTGCACTGTGACCAACCAAAGGATGCATACGTCAACGACTAAGACCGAATAAGTCCATTATGTGTGGTCAACATTGACAACTCATAACACGAGTCAGAAATGGTCAGAGGGAGAGACAATGGTTTGGGAAGCCTATGTATTGACTAGAAAGGACAAAGAACTTCAATACGTAGTGGCACGGTGTGGCTAATATGCACACCAAACCACCAAACTAGGCATGTGTCACTGATCATGACCACAGAATTTCAATATGGGTGGTCAACATTGACAGACCATAACACGAGTGACAAACGGTCAGGACAGGAAACAATGCTATGGGAATTTTGGTTCTCAACTACCAAGTACAACAACCTCCAGTCAGTAGTAGCACGGTGTGGCTACCATGCACAATGGCCGACCAAAGTAGGCATATGTACTGCCTTTGACCAAAGAAATGCGCTCTGTGTGGTCAACGTTGACAACTCATAATACAAGTCACAAATGTCGAGAGAGCAAAACAATTGTTTGGGAACACCAAGTAACACATAGCAAGCACAAGGGGTATCAATACGTTTTGGCACGGTGTGGAGACCATGCACGATGACCAACCAAAGTAGGCATATGCACTGACCATGACCAAGTAATGTCACTAAGTGAGGTAAGCTTTGACAACTCACAACACGAGTCACAAATGGTCAGGGTGGAAGGTAATGGATTGTGAATACTAGTTATCTACTAGCAAGTACAAACACCTTCAATATGTAGTGGCACAATGTGGCTTCAATGCACAGTGACCAACCAAAGTATGCATATGTCACTAACCATGACGAACAAATTTCACTTCATGTGGTCAATGTTGAAAACGCATAACACGAGTCGCAAATGGTCAGAGGTGAGAACAATGAATTGGGAAGCCTATGTATTGGCTAGAAAGGACAAATAACTGTAATACGTAGTGGAATGGTCTGGCTAATGTGCACACCAAATAATCAAACTAGGCATATGTCACTGATCATGACCAGAGAATCTCAATATGGGTGGTCAACATTGACCAACCATAACACGAGGCACAAACGGTCAGGAGAGGAAACAATGCTATGAGAGTATCGGTTCTCAAGTACCAAGTACAATGACCTTCAGTCTGTACTAGCGCGGTGTGGCTACCATGCACAATGACTGACCAAAATAGGCATATTTACTGCCTTTGACCAAAGAAATCCACTGTGTGTGGTCCACGTTGACAACTCTTCATACGAGTCACAATTTGTCAGAGGGGGAAACAATTGTTTGGGAACACCACGTATCACATAGCAAGCACAAGGGGCTTCAATACATTGCGGCATGGTGTGGGGACCATGCACGATGACCAACCAAAGTAGGCATATGTCACTAACGATGACCAAGTAATGTCACTAAGTGTGGTAAACCTTGACAACTCACAACACGAGTCACAAATGGTCATGGTGGAAGGTAATGGTTTGTGAACACTAGTTATCTACTAGCAAGTACAAATACCTTCAACATGTAGTGGCACAATGTGGCTTCAATGCACAGTGACCACCCAAAGTATGCATATGTCACTGACCATGACGAAAGAGTTTTACTTCATGTGGTCAACGTTGAAAACGCATAACACCAGTCACAAATGGTCAGCGGGGAAAACAATGGGTTGGGAACACTAGTTATAAACTAGGAAGTACAAAGAGCTGCAACACGCAGTAGCACGATATGGCTAGCAAGCACAGTGACCAACCAAAGGATGCATACGTCACTGACTACGACCAAATAAGTCCACTATGTGTGGTCATCATTGACAACTCATGACACGAGTCACAAATGGTGAGAGGGAGAGAAAATGGTTTGGGAAGCCTATGCATTGAATAAAAAGGACAAAAAACTTCAATATGTAATGGCACGGTGTGGCTAATATGCACTCCAAACAACCAAACAAGGCATGTGTCAGTGATCATTACCACATAATTTCAATATGGGTGGTCAACGTAGACCAACCATAACATGAGTCACAAACTGTCAAGACAGGAATCAAAGCTTGGAGAGTATCGGTTCTCAACTACCAAGTATAACGACCTTCATTCAGTAGTAGCAGGGTGTGGCTACCATGTACAATGACCGACCATAGTAGGCATATGTACTGCCTTTGACCAAAGAAATCCGCCGTGTGTGGTCAAGGTTGACAACTCGTAATACGAGTCACAAATGGTCAGAGGGGAAACAATCATTTGGGAACACCAAGTATCAAATAGCAAGCACAAGGGGCTTCAATACGTTGTGGCACGGTGTGGAGACCATGCATGATGACCAACCAAAGTAGGCATATGTCACTGGCCATGACCAAATAATGTCACTAAGTGTGGTAAACTTTGAGAACTCATAACACGAGTCACAAATGGTCAGGGTGGAAGGTAATGGTTTGTGAATACTAGTTATCTACTGGCAAGTACAAATACCTTCAATGTATAGTGGCACAATGTGGCCTCAATGCACAGTGTCAAACCAAAGTATGCATAAGTCACTAACCATGACGAACAAATTTCACGTATGTGGTCAATGTTGAAAACGCATAACACGAGTCACGAATGGTCATAGGGGAAAACCATGGATTGGGAACACTAGTTATGAACTAGCAAGTACAACGACCTTCAACAAGCTGTGGCACGGTATGGCTAGCGTGCACAGTGACCAGCCAAAGGATGCATACGTCACTGACTATGACCGAATAACTCCACTATGTGTGGTCAACATTGACAACTCATAACACGAGTCACAAATGGTAAGAGGGAAAGACAATGGTTTGGTAAGCCTATGTACAGTTCTCAACAACCAAGTATAGGGACCTTCAGTCAGTAGTAGCACGGTGTGGCTACCATGCACAATGACCGACCAAAGTAGGCATATGTACTTCCTTTGACCAAAGAAATCCGCTGTGTTTGGTCAACGTTGACAGCTCATACTACGAGTCACAAATGGTCAGAGGGGGAAACAATGGTTTGGGAACATCAAGTATCACATAGCAAGCACAAGGGGCTCCAATACGTTGTGGCACGGTGTGGAGACCATGCACGATGACCAACCAAAGTAGGCATATGTCACTGACAATGACCAAATAATGTCACTACGTATGGTAAACTTTGACAGCTCACAACATGAGTCACAAATGGTCAGGGTGGAAGGTAATGGTTTGTGAATACTAGTTATCTACTAGCAAGTACAAATACCTTCAATATGTAGTGGCACAATGCGGCTTCAATGCACAGTGACCAACCAAAACATGCACATGTCACTAACCTTGACGAACAAGTTTTACTTCATCTGGTCAACGTTGAAAACGCATAACACGAGTCACAAATGGTCAGAGGGGAAAACAATGGATAGGGAAGCCTGTGTATTGGCTAGAAAGGACAAAGAACTTCAATACGTAGTGGCACGGTGTGGCTAATATGCACACCAAACGATCAAACTATGCTTATGTCACAGATCATGACTAGAGAATTTCAATATGGGTGGTCAATGTTGACCAACCATAACACGGGTCACAAATGGTCAGGAGAGGAAACAATGCTATGATAATATTGGTTCTCAACTACCAAGTACCACGACCTTCTGTCAGTAGTAGCATGGTGTGGCTACCATGCACAATGACCGGCCAAAGTAGGCATATGTACTGCCTTTGACCAAAGAAATCTGCTGTGTGTGGTCCACGTTGACAACTCATAATGCGAGTCACAAATGGTCAGAGGGGGAAACAATGGTTTGGGAACACCACGAATCCCATAGCAAGCAAAAGGGGCTTCAATACGTTGTGGTCCGGCGTGGAGACCATGCACGATGACCAACCAAAGTAGGCATATGTCACTGACCATGACCAAATAATGTCACTAAGTGTGGTAAACTTTGACAACTCACAACCCGAGTCACAAATGGTCAGGGTGGAAGATAATGGTTTGTGCAGTCTAGTTATATACTAGAAAGTACAGATGCCTTCAATACATAGTGGCACAATGTGGCATCAATGCACAGTGACCAACCAAGGTATGCATATGTCACTGAACATGACGAAAGAGTTTCACTTCACGTGGTCAACGTTGAAAACGCATAACACGAGTCACAGATGGTCAAAGGGGAAAACAATGGGTTAGGAAGCCTATTTATTGGCTAGAAAGGACAATGACCTTCAGTCAGTAGCAGCATGGTGTGGCTACCATGCACAATGACCGACCAAAGTAGGCATATGTACTGCCTTTGACCAAAGAAATCCGCGGTATGTGGTCAACGTTGACAACTCATCAAACGAGTCACAAATGGTCAGAGGGGGAAACAATGGTTGGGGAACACAAAGTATCACATACCAAGCACAAGGGGCTTCAATACGTTGTGTCAGGGTGTGGAGACCATGCACGATGACCAACCAAGGTAGGCATATGTCACTGACCATGACCAGGTAATGTCACTAAGTGTGGTAAACTTTGACAACTCACAACACGAGTCACAAATGATCAGGGTGGAAGGGAATGGTTTGTGGATACTAGTTATCTACTAGCAAGTACAAATACCTTCAATATGTAGTAGCACAATGTGGCTTCAATACACAGTGACCAACCAAAGTATGCATATGACACTAACCATGACGAACAAATTTCACTTCATGTGGTCAAGGTTAAAAACGCATAACACGAGTCACAAATGGTCAGAGGGGAAAACAATGGATTGGGAAGCCTGTTTATTGGCTAGAAATGACAAAGAACGTCAATACATAGTGGCACGGTGTGGCTAATACGCACACCAAACAATCAAACTAGGCATATGTAACTGACCATGACCAAAGAATTATAATATGGGTGGTCAACGTTGACCAACCATAACACGAGTCACAAACGGTCAGGAGAGGAAACAATGCTATGAGAATATTGGTTCTCAACTACCAAGTACCATGACCTTCAGTCAGTAGTAGCGCGATGTGGCTACCATGCACAATGGCCGATCAAAGTAGGCATATTTACTGCCATTGACCAAAGAAATCCGCTGTGTGTGGTCCACGTTGACTACCCATAACACGTGTAACAAATCGTCAGAGGGGGAAACAATGGTTTGGGAACACCATGTATCACATAGCAAGCACAAGGGGCTTCAATACGTTGTGGCACGGTGTGGAGGCCATGCACGATGACCAACCAATGTAGGCATATGTCACTGACCATGACCAAGTAATGCCACTAAGTGTGGTAAACTTTGACAACTCACAACACGCGTCACAAATGGTCAGGGTGGAAGGTAATGGTTTGTGAAAACTAGTTATATCCTAGCAAGTACAAACACCTTCAATATGTAGTGGCACAATGTGGCGTCAATGCACAGTGTCCAACCAAAGTATGCATATGTCACTAACCATGACGAACAAATTCCACTTCATCTGGTCAAGGTTGATAACGCATAATACAAGTCACAAATGGTCAGAGGGGAAAAGAATGGATTGGAAAGCCTATGTATTGGCTAGAAAGGACAAAGAACTTCAATACATAGTGGCACGGTGTGGCTTATATGCACACCAAACAATCAAACTAGACATATGTCACTGATCATGACCAGACATTTTCAATATGGGTGGTCAACATTGACCAACCGTAACACGAGTCACAAACGGTCAGGATAGGATACATTGCTATGAGAATATCCGTTCTCAACTATCAAGTACAATGACATTCAGTCAGTAGTAGCGCGGTGTGGCTACCATGCACAATGTCCGACCAGACTAGGCATATTTACTGCCTTTGACCAAAGAAATCTGTTGGGTGTAGTCCACGTTGACAGCCCATTATACGATTAACAAATGGTCAGATGGGGAAACAATGGTTTGGGAACACCACGTATCACATAGCAAGCACAAGGGGCTTCAATACGTTGTGTCACGGTGTGGAGACCATGGACGATGACCAACCAAAGTAGGCATATGTTACTGACCATGACCAAATACTGTCACTAAGTGTGGTGAACGTTGACAACGCACAACAAGAGTCACAAATGGTCAGGGTGGAAGGTAATGGTTTGTGAATACTAGTTATCTACTAGCAAGTACAAATACCTTCAATATGTAGTGGCACAATGTGGCTTCAATACATAGTGACCAACCAAAGTATGCATATGTCACTAACCATGACGAACAAATTTCACTTCACGTGGTCAAGGTTGAAACGCATAACACAAGTCACAAATGGTCAGAGGGGAAAACAATGGATTGGGAAGCCTGTGTATTGGCTAGAAATGACAAAGAACGTCAATAGGTAGTGGCACGGTGTGGCTAATATGCACACCAAACAATCAAACTAGGCAGATGTCAATGACCATGACCAGAGAATTTCAATATGGGTGGTCAACGTTGACCAACCATAACACGAGTCACAAACGGTCAGGAGAGGAAACAATGCTATGAGAATATTGGTTCTCAACTACCAAGTACAATGACCTTCAGTCAGTAGTAGCGCGATGTGGCTACCATGCACAATGGCCGATCAAGGTAGGCATGTTTAATGGCAGTGACCAAAGAAATCCGCTGTGTTTGGTCCATGTTGACAACCCATAATACGAGTAACAACTCGTCAGAGGGGGAAACAATGGTTTGGGAACACCATGTATCACATAGCAAGCACAAGGGTCTTCAATACGTTGTGGCACGGTGTGGAGACCATGCACGATGACCAACCAATGTAGGCATATGTCACTGACCATGACCAAGTAATGCCACTAAGTGTGGTAAACTTTGACAACTCACAACACGAGTCACAAATGGGCAGGGTGGAAGGTAATGGTTTGTGAATACTAGTCATCTACTAGCAAGTACAAATACCTTCAATATGTAGTGGCACAATGTGGCTTCAATGCACAGTGACCAACCAAAGTATGCATATGTCACGAACCATGACGAACAAATTTCACTTCATGTTTTCAACGTTGAAAACGAATAACACGAGTCACAAATGGTCAGAGGGGAAAACAATGGACTGGGAAGCCTGTGTATTGGGTAGAAAGGAAATACAACTTCAATACATAGAGGCACGGTGTGGCTAATATGCACACCAAACAATCAAACTAGGCATATGTCACTGATCATGACCAGAGCATTTCAACATGGGTGGTCAACGTTGACCAACCATAACACGAGTCAAAACGGTGAGGAGAGGAAACAATGCTATGAGAATATTAGTTCTAAACTACCAAGTACAATGATCTTCAGTCAGTAGTAGCTCGGGGTGGCTACCATGCACAATGACCGATCAAAGTATGCATGTTTACTGCCATTGACCAAAGAAATCCGCTGTGCGTGGTCCACGTTGACAACCCATAATACAAGTAACAAATGGTCAGAGGGGAAACAATGGTTTGGGAACACCACGTATCACATAGCAAGCACAAGGGGCTTCAATACATTGTGGCACGGTGTGGAGACCATGCACGATGACCAACCAAAGTAGGCATATGTCACTGACCATGACCAAGTAATGTCACTAAGTTTGGTAAACTTTGACAACTTACAACACGAGTCACAAATGGTCAGGGTGGAAGGTAATGGTTTGTGAATACTAGTTATCTACTCGCAAGTACAAATACCTTCAATATGTAGTGGCACAATGTGGCTTCAATACGCAGTGACCAACCAACGTATGCATATGTCACTAAACATGACAAACAAATTTCACTTCAGGTGGTCAACGTTGAAAACGCATAACACGAGTCACAAATGGTCAGAGGGGAAAACAATGGATTCGGAAGCCTATGTATTGGCTAGAACGGACAAAGAACTTCAATACGTAGTGGCATGGTCTGGCTAATATGCACACCAAACAATCAAACCAGGCATATGTCACTGATCATGACCAGACAATTTCAATATGGGTGGTCAACATTGACCAACCATAACACGAGTCACAAATGGGCAGGAGAGGAAACAATGCTATGAGAATATTGGTTCTCAACTACCAAGTACAATGTCCTTCAGTCAGTAGTAGCGTGGTGTGGCTACCATGCACAATGACCAATCAAAGGAGGCATATATACTGCCGGTGACCAAATGATTCCCCTGTATGTGGTCCACGTTCAGAACTCATAATACAAGTAACAAATGGTCAGAGGGGGAAACAATGGTCTGGGAACACCACTTATCACATAGCAAGCACAAGGGGCTTCAATACGTTGTGGCACGGTGTGGGGACCATACACGTTGACAAACCAAAGTAGGCATATGTCACTGACCATGACCAGGTAATGTCACTAAGTGTTGTAAACTTTGACAACTCACAACACCAGTCACAAATGGTCAGGGTGAAAGGTAAGGGTTTGTGAATACTAGTTATCTACTAGGAAGTACAAATACCTTCAATATGTAGTGGCACAATGTGGCTTCAATACAAAGTGACCAACCAAAGTATGCACATGTCACTAACCATGACGAACAAATTTCACATCATGTGGTGAAGGTGGAAAACGCATAACTCGAGTCACAAATGGTCAGAGGGGAAAACAATGGATTGGGAAGCCTGTGTGTTGGCTATAAATGACAAAGAACGTCAATACGTAGTGGCACGGAATGGCTAATATGCACTTCAAACAATCAAACGAGGCATATGTCACTGACCATGATTAGAGAATTTCAATATGGGTGGTCAACGTTGACCAACCATAACACGAGTCACAAACAGCCAGGAGAGGAAACAATGCTATAAGAGTATTGGTTCTCAACTACCAAGTACAATGACCTTCAGTCAGTAGTAGCGCGGTGTGGCTACCATGCACAATGACCGATCAAAGTAGGCATTTTTACTTCCATTGACCAAAGAAATCCGCTGTGTGTGGTCCACGTTGACAACCCATAATACGAGTAACAAATGGTCAGATGGGGAAACAATGGTTTGGGAATACCAAGTATCACATAGCAAGGACAAGGGGCTTCAATACATTGTGGCACGGTGTGGAGACCATGCACGATGACCAACCAATGTAGGCATATGTCACTGACCATGACCAAGTATTGCCACTAAGTGTGGTAAACTTTGACAACGCACAACACGAGTCACAAATGGTCAGGGTGGAAGGTAATGGTTTGTGAATACTAGTTATCTACTAGCAAGTACAAATACATTCAATATGTAGTGGCACAATGTGGCTTCAGTGCACAGTGACCACCCAAAGTATGCATGTATCACTGACCATGACGAAAGAATTTCACTTGATGTGTTCAAAGTTGAAAACGCATAACGCGAGTCACAAATGGTCAGAGGGGAAAACAATGGATTGGGAAAACTAGTTATTAACTAGGAAGTACAAAGACGTTCAACAAGCAGTTGTACGGTGTGGCTAGCGTGCACAGTGACCAACCAAAGGATGCATACGTCACTAACCATGACCGAATAAGTCCACTATGTATGGTCAACATTGACAACTCATAACACGAGGCACAAATGGTCAGAGAAGGAGAAAAAGGATTGGAAAGCCTATGTATTGACTAGAAAGGACAAAGAATGTCAATAGGTAGTGGCACAGTGTGGCTAACATGCACACCAAACAACCAAACTAGGCATATGTCACTGATCATGACCACATAATTTCAATATGGGTGGTCAACGTTGACCAACCATAACACGAGTCACAAACAGTCAGGACACAAAACACTGCTATGGGAATATCGGTTCTCATCTACCAAGCACAACGACCGTCATTCAGTAGTAGCGCGGTGTGGCTACCATGTACAATGACCGACCAAAGAAGGCATATGTACTGCCTTTGACCAAAGAGATCCGCTTTGTGTGGTCTACGTTGACACCTCATAATACGAGTAACAAATGGTCAGAGGGGGAAAAAATGGTTTGGGAACACCATGTATCACATAGCAAGCACAAGGGGCTTCAATACGTTGTGGCACAGTATGGAGACCATGCACGGTGACCAACCAAAGTAGGCAAATGTCACGAACCATGACCAAATAATGTCACTAAGTGTGGTATATTTTGATAACTCACATCACGAGTCACAAATGGTGAGGGTGGAAGGTAATGGTTTGTGAATACTAGTTATCTACTAGCAAGTACAAATACCTTCAATATGTAGAGGCACAATGTGGCCTCAATGCACAGTGACCAACCAAAGTATGCATATGTCACTTACCATGACGAACAAATTTCACTTCATGTGGTCAACGTTGAAAACACATAACACGAGTAACAAATGGTCAGAGGGGAAAACAATGGATTGGGAAGCCTATGAATTGGCTGGAAAGGACACAAAACTTCAATACATAGTGCCACGGTATGGCTGATATGCACACCAAGCAATCAAACTAGGCATATGTCACTGATCACGTTCAGTGAATTTCACTTGGGGTGGTCAACGCTGACCAACCATAACACGGGTCACAAACAGTCAAGAGAGGAAACAATGCTATGAGAATATCAGTTCTCAACTACCAAGTACAACGACCATCAGTCACTAGTAGCACGGTGTGGCTTCAATGCACACTGACCGACCAAAGTAGGCATATGTACTGCCTTTGACCAAAGAAATCCGCTGTGTGTGGTCCACGTTGACAACTCATAATACGAGTCACAAATGGCCAGAGGGGGAAACAATGGTTTGGGGATACAATGAATCACAAAGCAAGCACAAGGGGCTTCAATACGTTGTGGCACGGTGTGGAGACCATGCACGATGACCAACCAAAGTAGGCATATGTCATTGACCATAACCAAACAATGTCACTAAGTGTGGTAAACTTTGAGAACTCACAACACGAGTCACAAGTGGTCAGGGTGGAAGGTAATGCTTTGTGAATACTAGTTATCTAATAGCAAGTACAAATACCTTCAATATGTAGTGGCATAATGTGGCTTCAATACTAAGTGACCAACCAAAGTATGCATATGTCACTGAACATGACAAAAGAATTTCACTTCATGTGGTCAACCTTGAAAACACATAACACGTGTCACAACTGGTCAAAGGGGAAAACAATGGGCTGGGAACGTTAGTTATCAACTAGGAAGTACAAAGACCTTCAACAAGCAGTGGCACGGTATGGCTAGCGTGCACAGTGACCAACCAAAGGATGCATACGTCAACGACTAAGACCGAATAAGTCCATTATGTGTGGTCAACATTGACAACTCATAACACGAGTCACAAATGGTCAGAGGGAGAGACAATGGTTTGGGAAGCCTATGTATTGACTAGAAAGGACAAAGAACTTCAATACGTAGTGGCACGGTGTGGCTAATATGCACACCAAACCACCAAACTAGGTATGTGTCACTGATCATGACCACAGAATTTCAATATGGGTGGTCAACGTTGACCAACCATAACACGAGTCACAAATGGTCAGAGGGAGAGACAATGGTTTGGGAAGCCTATGTATTGACTAGAAAGGACAAAGAACTTCAATACGTAGTGGCACGGTGTGGCTAATATGCACACCAAACCACCAAACTAGGTATGTGTCACTGATCATGACCACAGAATTTCAATATGGGTGGTCAACATTGACAGACCACAACACGAGTCACAAACGGTCAGGACAGGAAACAATGCTATGGGAATTTTGGTTCTCAACTACCAAGTACAACAACCTCCAGTCAGTAGAAGCACGGTGTGGCTACCATGCACAATGACCGACCAAGGTAGGCATATGTACTGCTTTTGACCAAAGAAATGCGCTCTGTGTGGTCAACGTTGACAACTCATAATACAAGTCACAAATGGCGAGAGAGCAAAACAATTGTTTGGGAACACCAAGTAACACATAGCAAGCACAAGGGGCTTCAATACGTTGTGGCACGGTGTGGAGACCATGCACGATGACCAACCAAAGTAGGCATATGCACTGACCATGACCAAGTAACGTCACTAAGTGAGGTAAACTTTGACAACTCACAACACGAGTCACAAATGGTCAGGGTGGAAGGTAATGGTTTGTGAATACTAGTTATCTACTAGTAAGTACACATACCTTCAATATGTAGTGGCACAATGTGGCTTCAATACACAGTGACCAACCAAAGTATGCATATGTCACTAACCATGACGAACGAATGTCGCTTCATGTGGTCAACGTTGAAAACGCATAACACGAGTCACAAATGGTCAGAGGGGAAAACAATGGACTGGGAAGCCTATGTATTGGCTAGAAAGGTCAAATAACTTCAATACGTAGTGGCACGGTGTGGCAAATATGCACACCAAACAATCAAACTAGGCATATTTCACTGATCATGACCAGAGAATTTCAATATGGGTGGTCAACGTTGACCAACCATAACACGAGTCACAAACGGTCAGGAGAGGAAACAATGCTATAAAAAAATGGATTCTCAACTACCAAGTAGAAGGACCTTCAGTCAATAGTAGCACGGTGTGGCTACCATGCAGAATGACCGGCCAAAGCAGGCATATGTACTTCCTTTGACCAAAGAAATCCGCTGTGTGTGGTCAACGTTGACAACTCATAATACGAGTCACAAATGGTATGAGGGGGAAACAATGGTTTGGGAACATCAAGTATCACATAGCAAGCACAAAGGTGTTTCAATACGTTGTGGCAGGGTGTGGAGACCATGCATGATGACCAACCAAGGTAGGCATATGTCACTAACCATGACCAAGTAATGTCAGTACGTGTGGTAGACTTTGACAACTCACAACACGAGTCACAAACGGTCAGGGTGGAAGGTAGTGGTTTGTGAATACTAGATATCTTCTACAAAGTACAAATACCTTCAAAATGTAGTGGCACAATGTGGCTTCAATGCACAGTGACCAACCAAAGTATGCATATGTCACTACCCATGACGAACACATTTCACTTCATGTGGTCAACGTTGAAAACGCATAACACAAGTTACAAATGGTGAGAGGGGAAAACAATGGATTGGGAAGCCTATGTATTGGCTAGAAAGGACAAAGAACTCCAATACGTAGTGGCATGGTGTGGCTAATATGCTTACCAAACAACCAAACTAGGCATATGTCACTGATCATGACCTGAGAATTTCAATATGGGTGGTCAACGTTGACCAACCATAACACGAGTCACAAACGGTCAGGAGAGGAAACAATGTTATGGTAATTTCAGTTATCAACGACCAAGTACAATGACCTTCAGTCAGTAGTAGCGCGGTGTGGCTACCTGTTGTTCTTCTATGCTCCATGGCCACTGCTTTGGGTTGACGGACAGATTGGGCATCCACTGCTCCCTTGGATTAAGTCCCCCAAACCTTGTTTGTGGTGCAAGTCCAGGCGAGATACCAGAAGTGTAGTGCAACGGATAGCATGTTGGACGTAGGGACAACAGGTCCTACGATCGAGCCTTGATGTGCGCAGGAGGTTTTCTGACCTTCTAGCACAGGGGAAGTTTCTTAGACATTTCTCCATGCATGAGGAGAGTGCGCCACTTGGCGGTCAGTGGATGCGCCAATTGGCGGACTGGTGAGGTGGTGTGGAGTGACCACCCCAAACGTGTCACTACCCACACACCTTAGAAGCCAGGCCTAGGACTATATGTACCAGGCTCATTCCGCATTCTAATTACACAATCTGGCATTAGATGCTCCTCACAGAGTTTTCCAACTAANTCAACGACCAAGTACAATGACCTTCAGTCAGTAGTAGCGCGGTGTGGCTACCTGTTGTTCTTCTATGCTCCATGGCCACTGCTTTGGGTTGACGGACAGATTGGGCATCCACTGCTCCCTTGGATTAAGTCCCCCAAACCTTGTTTGTGGTGCAAGTCCAGGCGAGATACCAGAAGTGTAGTGCAACGGATAGCATGTTGGACGTAGGGACAACAGGTCCTACGATCGAGCCTTGATGTGCGCAGGAGGTTTTCTGACCTTCTAGCACAGGGGAAGTTTCTTAGACATTTCTCCATGCATGAGGAGAGTGCGCCACTTGGCGGTCAGTGGATGCGCCAATTGGCGGACTGGTGAGGTGGTGTGGAGTGACCACCCCAAACGTGTCACTACCCACACAGCTTAGAAGCCAGGCCTAGGACTATATGTACCAGGCTCATTCCGCATTCTAATTACACAATCTGGCCTTAGATACTCCTCACAGAGTTTTCCAACTAAGGAACAGTATAAAGAAGACACTGGTTGGTCTAAGCCCCAGGAGTTAGTCTTTGACTAGCACCTCGCGCGAAAGTGACCAAGTGTTAAGTGGACACAGTTGCTAGTAAGTGATTGCCTAGGAACTGCTCAGTGTGGAACCGTGATCCTGAGGGTGGTATCTTCTTCCAGCTGAAATGCTAGGAGCGGACGGCAAGTGCTATTGTGTTGGCCCTGTTTTCTAGTCCGTTTGCCTCAGGCCGGTTGACAAAGGGTTATGGGCCCACAGTGACCAGTTGTAAGGCACGCTTCGCTGAACTCTGGTACGCTCTCTCCAGGTGCACATGCCGGCTCCATCAACTCCATCAGCTCCATCAGCTTCATCAGCTCCAACGGATTGGTCTCCACTTAGTACACAGGGACTAAGGACAAGCTCTTCCCTTGGAGGCACGACCCTTGTGTCCCAACCAGGACAAGCTCTGCCCATTGTGGCAAGATCCTGGGTGTGTTTGTGTAGATATATTCTCTGTTTGTAGGTGAACATCGGCTGGAGGGGTAAGCAACAGATCTGCATCCTAAAACTGGTAGCAGACATCAGCTAACATCAGCCTACATCGGCCTCAACGCAGCAGAGACGTGGGAAGCAGACAAGGGCAACAAAAATGGTTGACCCATCGGGAGGAGTGGGGACTGCCGCAGGGCAGTCCTCAAGCTCAACAGTGGCTACCACAGGGCAGACCACTGGAGCAAATGTGAGTGCTATGTCACTGCCGCAAGGTCTTGGACCCCTGGGAGATATCTACATTTTTGAGGGGATTGACTTCCCCCTTTGGAGATGGCAGTTTGAGCT
>SZWC01000302.1:7062-37371 GCA_023375785.1 Penium margaritaceum | reverse complement strand
GCGGACTGGTGAGGTGGTGTGGAGTGACCACCCCAAACGTGTCACTACCCACACACCTTAAAAGCAAGGCCTCGGACTATATGTACCAGGCTCATTCCGCGTTCTAATTACACAATCTAGCCTTAGATGCTCCTCACAGAGTTGTCCAACCAAGGAATAGTACAAAGAAGACACTAGTTGGTCGAAGCCCCAGGAGTTAGTCTTTGACTAGCACCTCGCGCGAAAGTGACCAAGTGTTAAGTGGACACAGTTGCTAGCAAGTGATTGCCTAGGAACTGCTCAGTGTGGAACCGTGATCCTGAGGGTGATATCTTCTCCTAGCTGAAATGCTAGGAGCAGATGGCAGGTGCTATTGTGTCGGCCCTGTTTTCTAGTCCGTGTGCCTCAGGCCGGTTGACACTACCATGCACAATGACCGACCAAAGTAGGCATATCTACTGCATTTGACCAAAGAAATCTGTTGTGTGTGGTCCACGTTGACAACACATAATACGAGTCAGAAATGGTCAGAGGGGGGAAAAATCGTTTGGGAACACCACGTATCACATAGCAAGCACAAGGGGCTTCAATACGCTGTGGCACGGTGTGGGGACCATGCACAATGACCAACCAAAGTAGGCATACGGCATTGACCATGACCAAATAATGTCACGAAGTGTGGTAAACTTTGACAACTAACAGCGCGAGTCACAAATGGTCAGGGTGGAATGTAATGGTTTGTGAATACTAGTTATCTACAAGCAAGTACAATTACGTTCAATATGTAGTGGCATAATGTGACTTAAATGCACACAGACCCCTCAAGGTATGCATATGTCAGTGACCATGACAAAAGAATTTCACTTCATGTGGTCAACGTTGAAAACACATAACACGAGTCACAAATGGTCAAAGGGGAAAACAATGGATTGGGAACACTAGTTATCAACTTGGAGGTACAAAGACCTTCAACAAGCAGTGTCACGGGTTTGCTAGCGTGCGCAGTGACCAACCAAAGGATACATACGTCACTGACTACGACCGAATAAGTCCACTATGTGTGGTCAACATTGGAAACGCATAACACGAGTCACAAATGGTCAGAGGGGAGAAAAATGGATTGGGAAGCCTATGTATTGGCTAGAGAGGGCAAAGAACTTCAATACGTAGTCGCACGATGTGGCTAATATGCACACCAAACAATCAAACTAGGCATATGTCACTGAACATGACCAGAGAATTTCAATATTGGTGGTCAACGTTGACCAACCATAACACGAGTCACAAATGGTCAGAGGGGAGAAAAATGGATTGGGAAGCCTATGTATTGGCTAGAGAGGGCAAAGAACTTCAATACGTAGTCGCACGATGTGGCTAATATGCACACCAAACAATCAAACTAGGCATATGTCACTGAACATGACCAGAGAATTTCAATATGGGTGGTCAATGTTGATCAACCATAACACGGGTCACAAACGGTCAGGAGAGGAAACAATGCTATGAGAATATTGGTTCTCAACTATCAAATACGACATTCAGTGAGTAGTAGCACGGTGTGGCTACCATGCACAATGACTGACCAAAGTAGGCATATGTACTGCTTTTGACCAAAGACATCCGCTGTGTGTGGTCCACGTTGACAACTCATAAAACGAGTCACAAATGGTCATAAGGGGAAACAATGGTTTGGGAACACCACGAATCACATAGCAAGCACAAGGGGCTTCAATACGTTGTGGCACGGTGTGGAGACCATGCACAATGACCAACCAAAGTAGGCATATGTCACTGACAATGACCAAATAATGTCACTAAGTGTGGTAAACGTTGACAACTCAAAGCACGAGTCACAAATAATCATGGTGGAAGGTAATGGTTTGTGAATACTTGTTATCTACTAGCAAGTACAGATACCTTCAATATGTAGTGGCACAATGTGGCTTCAATGCACAGTGACCAACCAAAGTATGCATATGTCACTGACCATGCCAAAAGAATTTCACTTCATGTGGTCAACGTTGAAAACACATAACACGAGTCACAAATGGTCAGAGGGGAAAGCAATGGATTGGGAACACTTGTAATCAACTAGGAAGTACAAAGTCCTTCAACAAGCAGTGTCACGGGTTGGCTAGCGTGCGCAGTGACCAACCAAAGGATACATACGTCACTCACTACGACCGAATAAGTCCACTATGTGTGGTCAACGTTGAAAACGCATAACACGAGTCACAAATGGTCAGAGGGGAGAAAAATGGATTGGGAAGCCTATGTATTGGCTAGAAAGGACAAAGAACTTCAATACGTAGTGGCACGATGTGGCTAATGTGCACACCAAACAATCAAACTAGGCATATGTCACTGATCGTGACGAGAGAATTTCAATATGGGTGGTCAATGTTGACCAACCATAACACGGGTCACAAACGGTCACGAGAGGAAACAATGCTATGAGAATATCGGTTCTCAACTGCCAAGTACAACGACATTCGGTCAATAGTAGCACAGTGTGGCTACCATGCACAATGACTGACCAAAGTGGGCATATGTACTGCTTTTGGCCAAAGAAACCCGCTGTGTGCGGTCCACGTTGACAACTCATAATACGAGTCACAAATGGTCAGAGGGGGAAACAATGGTTTGGGAACACCACGAATCATATAGCAAGCACAAGAGGCTTCAATACGTTGTGGCACGGTGTGGAGACCATGCAAAATGACCAACTAAAGTAGGCATATTTCACTGACCATGACCAAATAATGTCACTAAGTGTGGTAAACTTTGACAACTCACAACACGAGTCACAAATGGTCATGGTGGAAGGTAATGGTTTGTGAATACTTGTTATCTACTAGCAAGTACAGATATCTTCAATATGTAGTGGCACAATGTGGCTTCAATGCACAGTGACCAACCAAAGTATGCATATGTCACTTTGTGGTACACTTAACATGCCGAAAGGATTTCACTTCATGTGGTCAACGTTGAAAACGCATAACACGATTCACAAATGGTCAAAGGGGAAAAAAATGGGTTGGAAACGCTAGTTATCAACTAGGAAGTACAAAGACCTTCAACAAGCAGTGGCATGGTATGGCTAGAGTGCACAATGACCAACCAAAGGATGCAATGTCACTGACTAGGACCGAATAAGTCCAATATGTGTGGTCAACATTGACAACTCATAACACGAGTCACAAATGGTCAGAGGGAGAGAGAATGGTTCGGGAAGCCTATGTATTGACAAGAAATGAGAAAGATCTTCAATACGTAGTGGCACGGTGTGGCGAATATGCACACCAAACAACCAAACTAGGCATATGTCACTGATCATGATCACAGAATTTCAATATGAGTGGTCAACATTGACCAACCATAACACGAGTCACAGACAGTCAGGACAGGAAACAATGCTTTGGGAATATCGGTTCTCAACTACCAAGTACAACGACCTTCAATCACTAGTAGCACGGTGTGGCTACCATGCACACTGCCCAACCAAAGAAGGCATATATACTGCCTTTGACCGAAGAAATCCGCTGTGTATGGTCAACGTTGACAACTCATCTTAGAGTCACAAATGGTCAAAGGGGGAAACAATGGTTTGGGAACACCAAGTATCACATATCAAGCACAAGGGGCTTCAATATGTTGTGGCACGCTGTGGAGACCATTCAGGATGACCGACCAAAGTAGGCATATGTCACTGACCATGACCAAGTAATGTCACTAAGTGTGGTAAACTTTGACAACTCAAAGCACGAGTCACAAATAGTCATGGTGGAAGGTAATGATTTGTGAATACTTGTTGTCTACGAGCAAGTACACATACATTCAACATGTAGTGGCACAATGTGGCTTCAATGCATAGTGACCAACCAAAGTATTCATATTTCAGAAACCATGACGAACGAATTTCACTTTAGGTGGTCTGCGTTGAAAACGCATAAAACGAGTTGCAAATGGTCAGAGGGGAAAACAATGGATTGGGAAGCCTGTGTATTGGCTAGAAAGGACAAAGAATCCTGATTCGTAGTGGCACGGTGTGGCTAATATGCACACCAAATAATCAAACTAGTCATATGTCAATGATCATGACCAGAGAATTTCAATATTGGTGGTCAACGTTGACCAACCATAACACGAGTCACAAACGGTGAGGAGAGGAAACAATGCTATGAGAATATCGGTTCTCAACTACCAAGTACAATGACATTCAGTCAATAGTAGCGCGGTGTGGCTACCATGCACAATGACCGGCCAAAGTAGGCATATATACTGCCTTTGACCAAACAAATCCGCTGTGTGTGGTCCGCGTTGACAACTCAAATTACGAGTCACAGATGGTCAGAGGGGGGATCAATGGTTTGGGAACACCACGTATCACATAGCAAGCACAAGGGGCTTCAATACGCTGTGGCACGGTGTGGGGACCATGTACGATGACCAACCAAAGTAGGCATATGTCACTAACCATGACCAAATAATGTCACTAAGTGTGGTAAGCTTTGACAACTTACAACACGAGTCACAAATGGTCAGGGTGGAAGGTAATGGTTTGTGAATACTAGTTATCTTGTACAAAGTAAAAATACCTTCAATATGTAGTGGCACAATGTGCCTTCAATGCAAAGTGACCAACCAAAGTATGCATATGTCACTACCCATGCCGAACAGATTTCACTTCATGTGGTTAACGTTCAAATCGCATAACACAAGTCATAAATGGTCGGAGGGGAAAACAATAGATTGGGAAGCCTTTGTATTGGCTAGAAAGGACAAAGAACTTCACTACGTAGTGGCACGGTGTGGCTAATATGCACACCAAACAATCAAACTAGATATATGTCACTGATCATGACCAGAGAATTTCAATATGGGTGGTCAACCTTGACCAACCATAACACGGGTCACAAACGGACAGGAGAGGAAACAATGCTTTGGTAATGTCGGTTCTCAACTACCAAGTACAATCACCTTCAGTCAGTAGTAGCGCGGTGTGGCTACCATGCACAATGACCGACCAAACTAGGCATGTTTACTGCCTTTGACCAAAGAAATCTGTTGTGTGGGGTCCACGTTGACAACTCATAATACGAGTCACAAATGGTCAGAGGGGGGATAAATCGTTTGGGAACACCACGTATCACATAGCAAACACAAGGGGCTTCAATACGTTGTGGCACGGTGTGGAGACCATGCACAATGACCAACCAAAGTAGGAAAATGTCACTGACCATGACCACATAATGTCACTAAGTGAGGTAAACTTTGAGAACTCACAACATGAGTCACAAATGGTCATGGTGGAAGGTAATGGTTTGTGAATACTTCTTATCTACTAGCAAGTACAGATACCTTCAATATGTAAGGGCACAATGTGGCTTCAATGCACAGTGACCAACCAAAGTATGCATATGTCACTGAACATGCCGAAACAATATCACTTCATGTGGTCAACGTTGAAAACGAACAACACAAGTCACAAATGGCCCAAGGGGAAAAAAATGGGTTGGGAACGCTTGTTATCAACTAGGAAGTACAAAGACCTTCAACAAGCAGTGGCCCGGTATGGCTAGCGTGCACAGTGACCAACCAAAGGATGCATACGTTACTGACTACGACCGAATAAGTCCAGTATGTGTGGTCAACATTGACAACTCATAACACGAGTCACAAATCGTCAGAGGGAGAGACAATGGTTTGGGAAGCCTATGTATTGACTAAAAATGAAAAAGCACTTTAATACGTTGTGGCACGGTGTGGCGAATATGCACTCCAAACAACCAAACTAGGCATATGTCACTGATCATGATAACATAATTTCAATCTGGGTGGTCAATGATGACCAACCATAACACGAGTCACAGACGGTCAGGACAGGAAACAATGCTATGGAAATATTGGCTCTCAACTACCAAGTACAACGACCTTCAGTCAGTAGTAGCACGGTGTGGCTACCATGCACAATGGCCAACGAAAGAAGGCATATATACTGCCTTTGACCAAAGAAATCCGCTGTGTATGGTCAACGTCGAAAACTCATCATACGAGTCACAATTTGTCAGAGGGGAAAACAATGGTTTGGGAACACCAAGTAGCACATAGCAAGCACAAGGGGCTTCAATACGTTGTGGAACGCTGTGGAGACCATGCACGATGACCAACCAAAGTAGGCATATGTCACTAGCCATGACCAAGTAATGTCACTAAGTGTGTTAAACTTTGAAAACTCACAACACGAGTCACAAATGGTCAGGGTGAAAGGTAATGATTTGTGGTTACTTGTTTTCTACTAGCAAGTACAAATACCTTCAGTATGTAGTGGCACAATGTTGCTTCAATGCACAGTGAGCAACCAAAGTATGCATATGTCACTAACCATGACAAACAAATTTCACTTTAGGTGGTCAACGTTGAAAACACATAACACGAGTCGCAAATGGTCAGAGGGGAAAGCAATGGGTTGGGAAGCCTGTGTATTGGCTAGAAAGGACAAAGAATCTTGATACATAGTGGCACGGTGTGGCTTATGTGCACACCAAACAATCAAACTAGTAATATGTCACTGATCATGACCAGAGAATTTCAATATGGGTGGTCAACGTTGACCAATCACAACACGAGGCACAAACGGTGAGAATAGGAAACAATGCTATGAACATATCGGTTCTCAACTACCAAGTACAGTGACGTTCAGTCAGTAGGAGCGCGATGTGGCTACCATGCACAATGACCAACCAGAGTAGGCATATGTACTGCCTTTGACCAAACAAATCGCTGTGTGTGGTCCACGTTGACAACTCATAATACGAGTCACAGATGGTCAGAAAGGAAAACAATGGTTTGGGGACACTACGTATCACATAGCAAGCACAAGGGGCTTCAATACGTTGTGGCACTGCGTGGAGACCATGCACGATGACCAACCAAAGTAGGCATATGTCACTGACCATGACCAAATAATGTCACTATGTTTGGTAAACTTTGACAACTCATAACACGGGTCACAAATGGTCAGGGTGGAAGATAATGGTTTGTGAATACTAGTTATCTACTAGCAAGTACAAATACCTTCAATATGTCGTGGCACTATGCCGCTTCAATGCACAGTGACCAACGAAAGTATGCATATGTCACTAACCATGACCAACAAATTTCACTTCATGTGGTCAATTTTGAAAACACATAACAGGAGTCACAAATGGTCAGAGGGGAAAACAATGGGTTGGGACCACTAGTTATCAAGTAGCAAGTACAAAGACCTTCAACAAGCAGTGGCAGGGTATGGCTAGCTTACACAGTGACCAACCAAAGGATGCATACGTCACAAACTACGACCGAATAAGTCCACTATGTGTGGTCAACATTGACAACTCATAACACTAGTTAGAAATGGTGAGAGGGAGAGACAATGGTTTGGTAAGCCTATGTATTGGCTAGAAAGGACAAAGAACTTCAATACGTAGTTGCATGGTGTGGCTAATATGCACACAAAACAATCAAACTAGGCATATGTCACTGATCATGACCACGGAATTTCAATATGGGTGGTCAACGTTGACCAACCGTATCACGAGTCACAAACGGTCAGGAGAGGAAACAATGATATGAGAATATCGGTTCTCAACTACCAAGTAGAACAACCTTCAGTCAGTAGTAGCACGGTGTGGCTACCATGCACAATGACCGACCAAGTAGGTATATGTACTTCATTTGACCAGAGAAATCCGCTGTGTGTGGTCAACGTTGACCACTCATAGTACGAGTCACAAATGGTCAGAGGGGGAAACAATGGTTTGGGAACATCAAGTATCACATAGCAAGCACAAGGGGCTTTGATACGTTGTCGCATGGTGTGAATACCATGCACGATGACCAGCCAAAGTTAGCATATGTCACTGACCATGACCAAACAATGTCACTAAGTGTGGTAAACTTTGAAAGCTCACAACACGAGTCACAAGTGGTCAGGGTGGATGGTAATGGTTTGTGAATACTAGTTATCTACTAGAAAGTACAAATACCTTCAATATGTAGTGGCACAATCTGGCTTCAATGCACAGTGACCAACCAAAGTATGCATATGCCACTAACCATGACGAACAAGTTTTACTTCATGTGGTCAACGTCGAACACGCATAAGACGAGACACAAATGTTTTCCCCTAAGAGGGGAAACCAATGGATTGGGAAGCCTATGTATTGGCTAGAAAGGACAAAGAACTTCAATACGTAGTGGCACGGTGTGGCTAATATGCACACCAAGCAAACAAATTAGGAATATGTCACTGATCATGACCACAAATGTTCAATATGGGTGGTCAACGTTGACCAACCATAACACGGGTCACAAACGGTCATGAGAGGAAACAATGCTATGAGAGTATTGGTTCTCAACTACCAAGTACAACGACCTTCAGTCGCTAGTAGCACAGTGTGGCTACCATGCACAATGACCGACCAAAGTAGGCATATGTACTGCCTTTGACCAAAGAACTCCGCTGTGTGTGGTCCACGATGACAACTCATAATACGAGTCACGAATGGTTAGAGGGGGAAACAATGGTTTGGGAATACCACGTATCACATAGCAAGCACAAGGGGCTTCAATGTGTTGTGGCACGGTGTGGAGACCATGCACGATGACCAACCAAAGTAGGCATATGTCGCTGACCATGACAAAACATTGTCACTAAGTGTGGTAAACCTTGACAACTCACAACTTGAGTCATTAAACTGGTCTGGGTGGAAGCTAATGGTTTGTGAGTACTAGTTATCTACTAGCAAGTACAAATACCATTAATATATTGTCACACAACGTGGCTTCAATGCACAGTGACCAACCAAAGTATGCATATGTCACTGAACATGACGAAATAATTTCACTTCATGTGGTCAACGTTGAAAACGCATAACACGAGTGACAACTGGTAAAAGGGGAAAACAATTGGTTGGGAATGCTAGTTATCAACTACAAAGAAGAAAGACCTTCAACAAACAGTGGCACGGTATGGCTAGCGTGCACAGTGACCAACCAAAGGATGCATACGTCACTGACTACGACCGAATAAGTCCACTATGTGTGGTCAACACTGACAGCTCATAACACGAGTCACAAGTGGTAAAAGGGGAAAACAATTGGTTGGGAATGCTAGTTATCAACTACAAAGAAGAAAGACCTTCAACAAACAGTGGCACGGTATGGCTAGCGTGCACAGTGACCAACCAAAGGATGCATACGTCACTGACTACGACCGAATAAGTCCACTATGTGTGGTCAACATTGACAACTCATAACACGAATCACAAATAGTCAGATGGAGAGAAACTTGATTGGGAAGCCTATGTATTGACTAGAAAGGACAAAGAACTTCAATACGTAGTGGCACGGTGTGGCTAATATGCACACCAAACAACCAAACTAGGAATATGTCACTGATCGTGACCACAGAATTTCACTATGGGTGGTCAGCGTTGACCAACCATAACACGAGTCAGAAACAGTCAGGACAGGAAACAATGCTATGGGAATATCAGTTCTCAACTACCACGTACAACGACCTTCAGTCAGTAGTAGCACGGTGTGGCTACCATGCACAATGACCAACCAAAGTAGGCATATGTAATGCCTTTGACCAAAGAAATTTGCTGTGTGTGGTTAACGTTAACAACTCATAATATGAGTCACAAATGGTCAGAGGGGGAAACAATGGTTTGGGAACACCAAGTATCACATAGAAAGCACAAAGGGCTTCAATACGTTGTGGCACGGTGTGGAGACCATGCAGGATGACCAACCAAAGTAGGCATATGTCACTGACCATGACCAAATAATGTCACTAAGTGTGGTGAACTTTGACAACTCACAACACAAGTCACAAATGGTCAGGGTGGAAGGTAATGGTTTGTGAATACTAGTTTTCTACTAGAAAGTACAAATACCTTAATTACGTAGTGGCACAATGTGGCTTCAATGCACAGTGACCAACCAAAGTATGCATGTGTCACTGAACATGACAAAAGAATTTCACTTCATGTGGTCAACATTGGAAACGCATAACACGCGTCACACATGGTCAGAGGGGAAAACAATGGATTGGGAACACTAGTTATCAACTAGGAAGTACAAAGACCTTCAACAAGCAGTGGCACGGTATGGCTAGCTTGCACATTGACCAACCAAAGGATGCATACGTCACTGAATACGACCGAATAAGTCCACTATGTGTGGTCAACATTGACAACTCATAACACGAGTCACAAATGGTCAGAGGGGGAGACAATGGTTTAAAATGCCTATGTATTCACTAGAAAGGACAAAGAACTTTAGTACGTAGTGGCATGATGTCGCTAGTATGCACACCAAACAATGAAACTAGGCATATGTCACTGATCATGACCACAGAATTTCAATATGGGTGGTCAGCGTTGACCAACCATAACACGAGTCAGAAACGGTCAGGAGAGGAAACAATGCTATGGGAATATCTATTCTCAACTACCACGTACAAGGACCTTCAGTCAGTAGTAGCACGGTGTGGCTACCATGCACAATGACCGACCAAAGTAGGCATATGTAATGCCTTTGACCAAAGAAATTTGCTGTGTGTGGTTAACGTTGACAACTCATAATATGAGTCACAAATGGTCAGAGAGGGAAAGAATAGGTTGGGGACACCAAGTATCACATAGCAAGCACAAGGGGCTTCAATACGGTGTGGCACGGTGTGGAGACCATGCACGATGACCAACCAAAGTAGGCATATGTCACTGACCATGACCAAATAATGTCAATAAGTGTGGCAAACTTTGACAACTCACAACACGAGTCATGAATTGTCAGGGTGGAAGGTAATGGGTTGTGAATGCTAGTTATCTACAAGCAAGTACAATTACCTTCAATATGTAGTGGCTCAATGTGGCTTCAATGCACAGTGACCACCCAAAGTATGCATATGTCACTGAACATGACGAAAAAATTTCACTTCATGAAGTCAACATTATAAATGCATAACACGAGTCACAAATGGTGAGAGAGGAAAACAATGGATTGGGAACACTAGTTGTCAACTAGGAAGTACAAAGACCTTCAACAAGCAGTGGCACGGTATGGCTGGCGTGCACGGTGACCAACCAAAGCATGCATACGTCACTGACTACGACTTAATAAGTCCACTATGTGTGGTCAACACTGACAGCTCATAACACGAGTCACAAATGGTCAGAGGGGGAGACAATGGTTTGGGAAGCCTATGTATTGACTAGAAAGGACAAAGAAGTTCAATACGTAGTGGCACGGTGTGGCTAATATGCACACCAAACAACCAACTATGCATATGTCACTGATCATGACCACCGAATTTCAATATGGGTGGTCAACGTTGACCAACCATGACACGAGTCACAAACGGTCAGGACATGAAACAATGCTATGAGAATATCGGTTCTCAGCTACCAAGTACAACGGCCTTCAGTCGGTAGTAGCACGGTGTGGCTACCATGCAGAATGACCGACCAAAGTAGGCATATGTACTGCCTTTGACCAAATGAATTCGCTGTGTGTGGTCAACGTTGACAACTCAT
Source organism: Penium margaritaceum (assembly GCA_023375785.1). Taxonomy (NCBI): domain Eukaryota; kingdom Viridiplantae; phylum Streptophyta; class Zygnematophyceae; order Desmidiales; family Peniaceae; genus Penium; species Penium margaritaceum. Next base: position 25,804 of record SZWC01000302.1, on the reverse strand, counting down.
AATACGGGTCACAAATGGTGAGAGGGGGAAACAATGGTTTGGGAACACCAAGTATCATATAGAAAGCACAAGGGCCTTCAATACGTTGTGGCACGGTGTGGAAACAATGCACAATGACCAACCAAAGTAGGCATATGTCACTGACCATGACCAAGTAATGTCACTAAGTGTGGTAAACTTTGACAACTCACAACACGAGTCACAAATGGTCAGAGTGGAAGGCAGTGGTTTGTGAATACTAGTTATCTACTAGCAAGTACAAATACCTTCAATATGTAGTGGCACAATGTGGCTTTAATGCACGGTGACCAACAGATGTATGCATATGTCATTGAACATGACGAAAGAATTTCACTTCATGTGGTCAACGTTGAAAACGCATAACACGAGTCACAAATGGTCAGAGGGGGAAAACAATGGGTTAAGAACGCTAGTTATCAACCAGGAAGTACAAAGACCTTCAACAAGCAGTGGCGCGGTATGGCTAGCGTGCACAGTGACCAACCAAATGATGCATACGTCACTGACTACGACCGAATCAATCTACTATGTGTGGTCAACACTGACAACTCATAACACGAGTCACAAATGGTCAGAGGGAGAGACAATGGTTTGGGAAGCCGATGTAATGACTAGAAAGGACAAAGAACTTCAATACGTAGTGGCACGGTGTGGCTAATATGCACACCAAACAACCAAACTAGGCATATGTCACTGACCATGACCGCAGAATTTCAATATGGGTGGTCATTGTTGACCAACCATGACACGAGTCACAAACGGTAAGGACAGGAAACAATGCTATGGGAATATCGGTTCTCAACTACCAAGTACAACGACCTTCAGTCAGTAGTAGCACGGTGTGGCTACCATGCACAAAGACCAACCAAAGTAGGCATATGTACTGCCTTTTACCAAAGAAATCCGCTGTGTGTGGTCAACGTTGACAACTCATGATACGAGTCACAAATGGTTAGAGGGGGAAACAATGGTCTGGGAACACCAAGTATCACATAGCAAGCACAAGGGGCTTCAATACGTTGTGGTATGGTGTGGAGACCATGCACAATGACCAACCAAAGTAGGCATATGTCACTGACCATGACCACATAACGTCACTGAATTTGGTAAACGTTGACAACTCACAACACGACTCACAGATGGTTAGGGTGAAAGGTAATGGTTTTTGAAAACTAGTTATCTACTAGCAAGTAAAAATACCTTCAGTATGTAGTGGCACAATGTGGCTTCAATGCACAGTGACCAACCAAAAGATGCACATGTCACTGAACATGCCAAAAGAGTTTAACTTCATGTGGTAAATGTTGAAAATACATAACACGAGTCACAAATGGTCAGAGGGGAAAACAATGGGTTAGGAACACTAGTTATCAACTATGAAGTACAAAGACCTTCAACAAGCAGTGGCACGGTATGGCTAGCGTGCACAGTGACCAACCAAAGGATGCATACGTCACTGACTACGACCGAATAAGTCCACTATGTGTGGTCAACATTGACAACTCATAGCACGAGTCACAAATGGTTAGAGGGAGAGACAATGGTTTGGGAAGACTATGTATTGACTAGAAAGGACAACAAACTTCAATACGTAGTGGCACGGTGTGGCTAATATGCACACCAAACAACCAAACTAGGCATATGTCACTGATCATGACCACAGAATTTCAATATAGGTGGTCAATGTTGACCAACCATAACACGATTCACCAACGGTCAGACCAAGAAACAATGCTATGGGAGTATCGTTTCTCAACTACCAAGTACAATGACCTTTAGTTAGTAGTAGCACGGTGTGGCTACCATGCACAATGACCAACCAAAGTAGGCATATGTACTGCCTTTGATCAAAGAAATCCGCTGTGTGTGGTCAACGTTGACAACTCATAATACAAGTCAAAGATGGACAGAGGGGGAAACAATAGTTTGGGAACACCAGGTAGCACATAGCAAGCACAAAGGGCTTCAATATGTTGTGGTACGGTGTGGAGACCATGCACAATGACCAACCAAAGTAGGCATAGGTTTCTGACCATGACCAGATAATGTCACTAAGTGTGGTTAACATTGACAACTCACAACACGAGTCACAAATGGTCAGGGTGAAAGGTAATGGTTTGTGAATACTAGTTGTCTACTAGCAAGTACAAATACCTTCAATATGCAGTGGCACAATGTGGCTTCAATGCACAGTGACCAACCAAAGCATGCACATGTCACTGAACATGACGAAACAATTTCACTTCATGTGGTCATTGTTGAAAACGCATAACACGAGTCACAAATGGTCAGAGGGAAAAACAATGGGTTGGGAACGTTAGCTATCAACTAGGAAGTACAAAGAACTTCAACAAGCAGTGGCTTGGTATAGCTAGTGTGCACAGTGACCAACCAAAGGATGCATACGTCAGTGACTACGACCGAGTAAGTACACTATGTGTGGTCAACATTGACAACTCATAACACGAGTCACAAGTGGTCAGAGGGAGAGACAATGGTTTTTGGAAGCCTATGTATTGACTAGAAAGGACAACGAATTTCAATACGTAGTGGTACGGTGTGGCTAATATGCCCACCAAACAACCAAACTAGGCATATGTCACTGGTCATGACCCCAAAATTTCAATATAGGTGGTCAACGTTGACAAACCATAACACGATTCACAAACGGTCAGGAAAGGAAACAATGCTATGGGAATATCGGTTCTCAACAACCAAGTACAACGACCTTTAGTCAGTAGTAGCACGGTGTGGCTACCATGCACAATGACCGACCAAAGTAGGCATATGTATTGCCTTTGACCAAAGAAATCCGCTCTGTGTGGTCAACGTTGACAACTCATGATACAAGTCACAAATGGACAGAGGGGGAAACAATGGTTTTGGGAACACCAAGTATCACATAGCAAGCACAAGGGGCTTCAATACGTTGTGGTACGGTGTGGAGACCATGTACGATGACCAACCAAAGTAGGCATATGTCACTGACCATGACCAAATAATGTCACTAAGTGTGGTAACCTTTGACAACTCACAACACGAGTCACAAATGGTCAGGTGAAAGGTAATGGTTTGTGAATACTAGTAATCTACTAGCAAGTACAAATACCTTCAATATGTAGTAGCACAATGTGGCTTCAATGCACAGTGACCAACCAAAGTATGCACATGTCACTGAACATGACGATAGAATTTCACTTCATGTGGTCAATGTTGAAAACGCATAACATGAGTCTCAAATGGGCAGAGGGAAAAACAACGGTATGGCTAGCGTGCACAGTGACAAACCAAAGGATGCATACGTTACTCACTACGACCAAACAAGTCCACTATGTGTGGTCAACATTGACAACTCATAACACGAGTCACAAATGGTCAGATGGAGAGACAATGGTTTGGGAAGCCTATGTATGACTAGAAAGGACAACGAATTTCGATACGTAGTGGTACGGTGTGGCTAATATGCCCACCAAACAACCAAACTAGGCGTATATCACTGGTCATGACCCCAGAATTTCAATATAGGTGGTCAACGTTGACCAACCATAACACGATTCACAAACGGTCAGGACAGGAAACAATGCTATGGGAATATCGGTTCTCAACTACCAAGTACAACGACCTTCAGTCAGTAGTAGCACAGTGTGGCTACCATGCACAATGACCGACCAAAGTAGGCATATTTATTGCTTTTGACCAAAGAAATCCGCTGTGTGTGGTCCACGTTGACAACTCATAATACGAGTCACAAATGGTCAGAGGGGGAAACAATGGTTTGGGAACACCACGTATCACGTAGCAAGCACAAGGGGCTTCAATACGTTGTGGCACGGTGTGGGGACCATGCATGATGACCAACCAAAGTAGGCATATGTCACTGACCATGACCACATAATGTCACGAAGTGTGGTAAACATTGACAACTCACAACACGAGTCACAAATGGTCAGGGTGGAAGGTAATGGTTTGTGAATACTAGTTATCTACTAGCAAGTACAAATACCTTCAATATGTAGTGGCACAATGTGGCTTCAATGCACAGTGACCANACGTTGACAACTCATAATACGAGTCACAAATGGTCAGAGGGGGAAACAATGGTTTGGGAACACCACGTATCACATAGCAAGCACAAGGGGCTTCAATACGTTGTGGCACGGTGTGGAGACCATGCACGATGACCAACCAAAGTGGGCATACATCACTGACCATGACCAAGTAATGTCATCAAATGTGGTAAACTTTGACAACTCACAGCACGAGTCACAAATGGTCAGGGTGGAAGGTAATGGTTTGTGAAAACTAGTTATCTACTAGCAAGTACAAATACCTTCAATATGTAGTGGCACAATGTGGCTTCAATGCACAGTGACCAGCCTAAGTATGCATATGTCACTAACCATGACGAACAAATTTCACTATATGTGGTCAACGTTGAAAACGCATAACACGAGTCACAAATTGCAGAGTGGGAAGCAATGGATTGGGAAGCCTATGTATTGGCTAGAAAGGACAAAGAACTTAAATACGTAGTGGCACGGTGTGGCTAATATGCATACCAAACAATCAAACTAGGCATATGCACTGATCATCACCCGAGAATCTCAATATGGGTGGTCAACGTTGACCAACCATAACACGAGTCACAAATGGTCAGGAGATGAAACAATGCTATGAGAATACAGGTTCTCAACTACCAAGTACAGTGACCTTCAGTGAGTAGTAGCGTGGTGTGGCTACCATGCACAATGACCGACGAAAGTGGGCATATTTATTGCCTTTGACCGAAGAAATCTGCTGTGTGTGGTCCACGTTGACAACTCATAATACGAGTCACAAATGGTCAGAGGGGGAAACAATGGTTTGAGAACACCATGTATCACATAGCAAGCACAAGGGGCTTCAATACGTTATGGCACGGTGTGGGGACCATGCACGATGACCAACCAAAATAGACATATGTCACTGACCATGACCAAATAATGTCACTAAGTATGGTCAACTTTGACAACTCACAACACGAGTCACATCTTCAGTGTGGAAGGTAATGGTTTGTGAATACTAGTTATCTACCAGCAAGTAGAAATACCTTCAGTATGTAGTGACACAACGTGGCTTCAAGGCACAGTGAGCACCCAAAGTATGCATATGTCGCTTACCATGACGAAAGAATTTCACTTCATGTGGTCAACATTGAAAACGCATAACACGAGTCACAAGTGGTCAGAGGGGAAAACAATCGGTTGGGAACACTAGTTATCAATTAGGAAGTACAAAGACCTTCAACAAGCAGTGGCACGGTATGGCTAGCGTGCACAATGACCAACCAAATGATGCATACGTAGCTGACTACGACCGAATACGTCCAGTATGTGTGGTCAACATTGACAACTCATAACACGAGTCACCAATGGTTAGAGGGAGAGAAAATGGTTTGGTAAGTCTATGTATTGACTAGAAAGGACAAAGAACTTCAATACGTAGTGGCACGGTGTGGCTAATATGCACACCAAACAACCAAAGTAGGCATGTGTCACTGATCATGACCACAGAATGTCAATATGGGTGGTCAACGTTGACCAACCATAACACGCGTCACAAACGGTCAGGACAGGAAACAATGCTATGGGAATATCTGTTCTCAACTACCAAATACAACGACCTTCATTCAGTAGTAGCTGGATGTGGCTACCATGTACAATGACCGACCAGAGTAGGCATATGTACTGCCTTTTACGAAAGAAATCCGCTGTGTGTGGTCAACGTTGACAACTAATAATACAATAACAAATGGTCAGAGGGGAAAACAATGGTTTGGGAATACTTGGTATCGACTAGCAAGTACAAAGACCTTCGATAAATGGTGGCACGGTATGGCTACCATGCACAATGACCAACCAAAATATTCTTGTGTTATTGAATATCATAAAAAGAGTTTCACTGTGTCTTGTCAACTTTCCTTCTTACAGCTGGTCAATCGCAGCAATGGTTGAGAGGTTATTCAAGCTCGAAGTTGCAAAATTCAAAACTTAGTCTGCGTCAATTGTTTATGAATAAACTGAAATTGTTATCATTCATACATTTGAAAACTACCATATAATCTTACACCCCCTTTGTTTATACCCTTTACGCATAGGAACACTTGTAATGTCATTTGGACAACATATAAACACCATGTGAGTTGGCTTAGTGCTTATAGAGTTAGACTCTAGAGCGATAGGTCCTGGATTGAATCCTCGTACGTGCAATATAGACTAGACTCGCGACCGGAGGGGGGGNAAGGGGGGGTGTCATGATGCAGTCGCAAATCTGTCCTCCAGGTTGTCCACGGAACATCCCTCCAGGGGGGTGGGAGGGAGTATTCGAATGAAGGCACCTACGCATAACAAATAAACAAAAACCGACCTTGTTTTAGAGGGAGAAGCCTTTTGCTATTTATTGAATAGAAAGTGCAAATACTTTCAACAAGTAGTGGAACGGTGTGGCTACCATGTACAATGACCAACTAGATGAGGCATGTGCCAGTTGCCATGACCAAATAATTTTACTATGAGTGGTTAACGTTGACAACCCATACTATGGGCCACGAATTGTCAGAGGGGGTTACAATGGGTTGGGAACACCAAGTATCACATAGCAAGCACAAGGGGCTTCAATACGTTGTAGCACGGTGTGGAGACCATGCACGATGACCAACCAAAGTAGGCATATGTCACTGACCATGACCAAATAATGTCACTAAGTGGGGTAAACTTTGACAACTCATAACACGAGTCATAAATGGTCAGGGTGGAAGATAATGGTTTGTGAATACTCGTTATCTACTATCAAGTACAAATACCTTCAATATGGCGTGGCACAATGTGGCTTCAATGCAGAGTGACCAACCAAAGTATGCATATGTCACTGAGCATGACAAAAGAGTTTCACTTCATGTGGTCAACATTGGAAACCCATAACACGAGTCACAAATGGTCAGAGGGGAAAACAATAAATTGGGAACACTAGTTATCAACTAGGAAGTACAAATACCTTCAACAAGCAGTGGCACGGTACGGCTAGCGGGCACAGTGACCAACCGATGGATGCATACGTCACTGAATACGACCATATAAGTCCACTATGTTTGGTCAACATTGACAACTCATAACATGAGTCACAAATGGTCAGATGGAGAGACAATGGTTTGGAAAGCCTTGGTATTGACTAGAAAGGACAAAGAACCTCAATACGTAGTGGCACGGTGTGGCTAATATGTACACCAAACTACCAAACTAGGCATGTGTCACTGACCATGACGAGAGAATTTCAATATGGGTGGTCAACGTTGACCAACAATAACACAAGTCACAAACAGCTAGGACAGAAAACAATGCTATGGGAATATCGGTTCTCAACCACCAAGTACAACGACCTTCAGTCAGTAGTAGCACGGTGTGGCTGCCATCCACAATGACCGACCAAAGTAGGCATATGTCCTGCATTTGACCAAAGAAATCCGCCATGTGTGGTCAACGTTGACAACTCATAATACGAGTCACAAATGGTCAGAGGGGGAAACAATGGTTTGGGAACACCAAGTATCACATTGCAAGCACAAGGGGCTTCAATACGTTGTGGCACAATGTGGAGACCATGCATGATGACCAACCAAAGTAGGCATATGTCACTGACCATGACCAAGTAATGTCAGTAAGTGTGGTAAACTTTGACAACTCACAACACGAGTCACAAATGGTCAGGGTGGAAGGTAATGGTTTGTGAATACTAGTTATCTACTCGCAAGTACAAATACCTTCAATATGTAGTGGCACAATGTGGCTTCAATGCACAGTGACCAACCAAAGTATGCATATGTCACTAACCATGACGAACAAATTTCACTTCATGTGGTCAACAATGAAAACGCATAACACGAGTCACAAATGGTCAGAGGGGAAAACAATGTATATGGAAGCATGTGTATTGGCTAGAAAGGACAAACAACTTCAATACGTAGTGGAACGGTGTGGCTAATATGCACACCAAACAATCAAAGTAGGCATATTTCACTGATCATGACCAGAGAATTTCAATATGGGTGGTCAACGTTGACCAACCATAACAGGAGTCACAAACAGTAAGGAGAGGAAACAATGCAATGAGAACATTGGTTTTCAACTACCAAGTACAATGACCTTCAGTCAGTAGTACCGCGGTGTGGCTACCATGCACAATGACGGACCAAAGTAGGCATGTTTAGTGCCTTTGACCAAAGAAATCCGCTGTGTGTGGTCCACGTTGACAACTCATATTACGAGTCACAAATGGTCAGAGGGGGAAACAATGGTTTCTGAACACCATGTATCACATAGCAAGCACAAGGGGCTTCAATGCGTTGTGACACGGTGTGGGGACCATGCATGATGACCAACCAAAGAAGGCATATGTCACTGACCATGACCAAACAATGTCACTAAGTGTGGTAAACTTTGACAACTCACACCACGAGTCACAAATGGTCAGGGTGGGAGGTAATGGTTTGTGAATACTAGTTAGCTACTAGCAAATACAAATACCTTCAGTATGTAGTGGCACAATGTGGCTTCGATGCAGAGTGACCACCCAAAGTATACATATGTCACTGACCATGACAAAAGAATTTCACTTCATGTGGTCAACATTGAAAACGCATAAAAGGAGTCACCAATGGTCAGAGGGGAAAACAATGGGTTGGGACCACTAGTTATCAACTAGTAAGTACAAAGACCTTCAACAGGCAGTGGCACAGTATGGCTAGCGTGCACAGTGACCAACCAAAGGATGCATACGTCACTGACTACAACCGAATAAGTCCACTATGTGTGGTCAACATTGACAACCCATAGCACGAGTCACAAATGGTCAGAGGGAGAGAAAATGGTTTGTGAAGCCTATGTATTGACTAAAAAGGACAAAGAACTTCAATTTTTAGTGGAACGGTGTGGCTAATATGCACACAAAACAACCAAACTAGGCATATGTCACTGATCATGACCACATAACTTCAATATGGGTGGTCAACATTGTCCGACCATAACACGAGTCACAAACGGTGAGGACAGGAAACAATGCTATTGGAATATTGGTTCTCAACTACCAAGTACAATGACCTTCATTCAGTAGTAGCAAGGTGTGGATACCATGTACAATGACCGACCAAAGTAGGCATATGTAGTGCCATTCACCGAAGAAATCCGCTGTGTGTGGTCATCGTTGACAACTCATAATACGAGTCACAAATGGTCAAGGAGGGAAACAATGGTTTGGGAACACCGCGTATCACATAGCAAGCACAAGGGGCTTCAATGCGTTGTGGCACGGTATGGGGACCATGCATGATGACCAACCAAAGTAGGCATATGTCACTGACCATGACCAAATAATGTCACTAAGTGTGGTAAATTTTGACAACTCACAACACGAGTCACAAATGGTTAGGGTGGGAGGTAATGGTTTGTGAATACTAGTTATCTACTAACATGTACAAACACCTTCAATATGTAGTGGCACAATGTGGCTTCAATGCACAGTGACCAACCAAAGTATGCATGTGTCACTGAACATGACGAAAGAATTTCACTTCATTTGGTCAACATTGAAATTGCATAACACGAGTCACAAATGGTCAGAGGGGAAAACAATGGATTGGGAACACTAGTTATCAACTAGGAAGTACAAAGACCTTCAACAAGTAGTGGCACGGCATGGCTAGCGTGCACAGTGACTAACCGAAGGATGCATACGTCACTGACTACGACCGAATAAGTCCACTATGTGTGGTCAACATTGACAACTCATAACACGAGTCACAAATGGTCAGAGGGAGAAACAATGGTTTAAGAAGCCTATGTATTGACTACAAAGGACAAAGAACTTCAATACGTAGTGGCACGGTGTGGCTAATGTGCACACCAAACACCCAAACTAGGCATGTGTCACTGGCCATGTCCACAGAATTTCAATATGGGTGGTCAATGTTGATCAACCATAACACTAGTCACAAACGACTAGGACAGGAAACAATGCCATGGGAATATTGGTTATTAACTACCAAGTACAGCGACTATCAGTCAGTAGTAGCACAGTGTGGCTTCCATGGACAATGACCGACCAAAGTAGGCATATGTACTGCCTTTGACCAAAGAAATCCGCTGCGTATGGTCAACGTTGACAACTCATAATACGAGTCACAAATGGTCAGAGGGGGACACAATGGTTTGGGAACACCAAGTATCACATTGCAAGCACAAGGGGCTTCAATACGTTTTGGCACAGTGTGGAGACCATGCACGATGACCAACCAAAGTAGGCATATGTCACTGACCATGACCAAGTAATGTCACTAAGTGTGGTAAACTTTGACAACTCACAACACGAGTCACAAATGGTCAGGGTGGAAGGTAATGGTTTGTCAATACTAGTTATCTACTAGCAAGTACAAATACCTTCAATATGTAGTGGCACAATGTGGCTTCAATGCATAGTGACCAACCAAAGCATGCATGTGTCACTAACCATGACGAACAAATTTCACTTCATGTGGTTAATGTTGGAAACGCATAACACGAGTCACAAATGGTCAGAGGGGAAAACAATGGATTCGGAAGCCTGTGTATTGGCTAGAAAGGACAAAGAACTTCAATACGTAGTGGCACGGTGTGCCTAATGTGCACACCAACCAATCAAACTAGGCATATGTCACTGATCATGACCAGAGAATTTCAATATGGGTGGTCAACGTTGACCAACCATAACACGAGTCACAAACGGTCACGAGAGGAAACAATGCTATGAGAACATCGGCTCTCAACTACCAAGAACAATGACCTTCAGTCAGTAGTAGCGCGGTGTGGCTACCATGCACAAGGACCGACCAGAGTAGGCATATTTAGTGCCTTTCACCAAAGAAATCCGCTGTGTGTGGTCCACGTTGACAACTCATAATTCGAGTCACAAATGGCCAGAGGGGGAAACAATGGTTTGGGAGCACCACGTATCACATATCAAGCACAAGGGGCTTCAATGCGTTGTGGCACGGTGTGGGGACCATGCATGATGACCAACCAAAGCAGGCATATGTCACTGACCATGACCAAATAATGTCACTACGTGTGGTAAACTTTGACAGCTAACAACAGGAGTCACAAATGGTCAGGGTGGGAGGTAATGTTTTGTGAATGCTAGTTCTCTACTAGCAAATACAAATACCTTCAATTTGTAGTGCCACAATGTGGCTTCCATGCACAGTGACCACCCAAAGTATGCATATGTCACTGACCATGATGACAGAATTTCACTTCATGTGGTTAACATTGAAAACGCATAACACGAGTCACAAATGGTCAGAGGGGAAAACATGGGTTTGGAACACTAGTTATCAACAAGCAAGTACAAAGACCTTGAACAAGCAGTTGCACGGTATCGCTAGCGTGCACAGTGACCAACGAAAGGATGCATACGTCATTGACTACGACCGAATAAGTCCACTATGTGTGGTCAACATTGACAACTCATACTACGAGTCACAAATGGTGAGAGGGAGAGAAAATGGTTTGTGAAGCCTATGTATTGACTAAAAATGACAAATTAATTAAATACGTAGTGGCACGATGTGGCTAATATGCACACCAAACAATCAAACTAGGAATATGTCACCGATCATGACCACATAATTTCAATATGGGTGGTCAACGTTGTTCAACCATAACACGAGTCACAAACGGTCAGGAGAGGAAACAATGCTATGGGAATATCGTTTCTCAACTACCAAGTACAACGACCTTCATTCAGTAGTAGCACGGTGTGGCTACCATGTACAAATGACCGACCAAAGTAGTCATATGTACTGCCTTTGACCAAAGAAATCCGCTGTGTGTGGTTAACGTTGACAACCCATACTATGGGCCACAAATTGTATGAGGGGGAAGCAATGGGTTGGGAACAGCAAGTATCACATAGCAAGCACAAGGGGCTTCAATACATTGTTGCACGTTGTGGAGACCATGCACGATGACCAACCAAAGTAGGCATATGTCACTGACCATGACCAAAAAATATCACAAAATGTGGTAAACCTTGACAACTCACAACACGACTCACAAATGGTCTGGGTGGAAGGTAATGGTTTGTGAATACAAGTCATCTAATATTATGTACAAATACCTTCAACATGTAGTGGCACAATGTGGCTTCAATGCATAGTGACCAACCAAAGTATGCATATGTCATTGAACATGACGAAAGAATTTCACTTCATCTGGTCAACGTTGAAAACGCATAACACGAGTCACAAATAGTCAGAGGGGAAAACAATGGATTGGGAACACTAGTTAGCAACTAGGAAGTACAAAGACCTTCAACAAGCAGTGGCACGGTATGGATAGCGTGCACAGGGACCAACCAAAGGATGCATACGTCACTGACTACAACCAAATAAGTCCACTATGTGTGGTCAACATTGACAAGTCATAACACGAGTCACAAATGGTCAGAGGGAGAAACAATGGTTTGGGTAGCCTATGTATTGACTAGAAAGGACAAATAACTTCAATACGTAGTGGCACGGTTTGGCTAACATGCACACCAAACAACCAAACTAGGCATATGTCACTGATCATGATCACAGAATTTCAGTATGGGTGGTCAACATTGACCAACCATAACACGAGTCACAAACGGTGAGGACAGGAAACAATGCTATGGGAATATCAGTTCTCAACTACCAAGTACAACGACCTTAAGTCAGTAGTAGCACGGTGTGGCTACCATGCACAATGACCAACCAAAGTATGCATATGTACTGCCTTTGACCAAAGAAATCTGCTGTGTGTGGTCAACGTTGACAACTCATAACACGAGTCACAAATGGTCAGAGGGGCAAACAATGGTTTGGGAACACCAAGTATCACATAGCAAGCACAAGGGGCTTCAATACGTTGTGGCACGGTGTGGAGACCATGCACGCTGACCAACCAAACTAGGCATATGTCATTGAACATGACCAAGTAATGTCACCAAGTGTAGTAGACTTTGACAACTCACAACACGAGTCACTAATGGTCAGGGTGGAAGGTAATAGTTGGTGAATACTAGTTATCTACTAGCAAGTACAAATACCTTCAATATGTAGTGGCACAATGTGGCTTCAATGCACAGTGACCAACCAAAGTATGCATGTGTCACTAACCATGACGAACAAATTTCACTTCATGTGGTCAATGTTGAAAACGCATAACACGAGTCACAGATGGTCAGAGGGGAAAACAATGGATTGTGAAGCCTATGTATTGACTAGAAATGACAAATAAATTAAATACGTAGTGGCACGGTGTGGCAAATATGCACACCAAACAATCAAACTAGGCATATGTCACTGATCATGACCAGAGAATTTCAATATGGGTGGTCAACGTTGACCAACCATAACACGAGTCACAAACGGTCAAGAGAGGAAACAATGCTATGAGAATATCGGTTCTCAACTACCAAGAACAATGACCTTCAGTCAGTAGTAGCGCGGTGTGGCTACTATGCAGAATGAGAGACCAAAGGAGGCATATTTACTGCCTTTGACCAAAACAATCCGCTGTGTGTGGTCCACGTTGACAACTCATAATACGAGTTACAAATGGTCAGAGGGGGAAACAATGGTTTGGCAACACCACGTATCCCATAGCAAGCACAAGGGGCTTCAATACGTTGTGGCACGGTGTGGGGATCATGCACGATGACCAACCAAAGTAGGCATATGTCACTGACCATGACATAATAATGTCACTAAGTGTGGTAAACTTTGACAGCTCACAACACGCCTCACAAATGGTCAGGGTGGAAGGTGATGGTTTGTGAATACTATTTATCTACTAGCAAGTACAAATACCTTCAATATGTAGTGGCACAATGTGGCTTCAATGCACAGTGAACACTCAAAGTATGCATATGTCACTGACCATGACGAACGAATTTCACTTTATGTGGTCAACGTTGAAAACGCATAACACGAGTCACAAATGGTCATAGGAGAAAACAATGGATTGGGAACACTAGTTCTCCACTAGCAAGTACAAAGACCTTCAATAAGCAGTGGCACGGTATGGCTAGCGTGCAAAGTGACCAACCAAAGGATGCATACGTCACTGACTAGGACCGAATAAGTCCACTATGTGTGGTGAACATTGACAACTCATAACACGAGTCACAAATGGTGAGAGGGAGAGAAAATGGTTTGGAAAGCATATGTTTTGACTAGAAAGGACAAAGAACTTCAATACGTAGTGGCACGGTGTGGCTATCATCCACACTAAACAACCAAACTAGGCATATGTCACTGATCATGACCACATAATTTCAATATGGGTGGTCAACGTTGACCAACCATGACACAAGTCACAAACGGTCAGGACAAGAAACAATGCTATGAGAACATCGGTTCTCAACTACCAAGTACAACGACCTTCATTCAGTAGTAGCACAGTGTGGCTACCATGTACAATGACCGCCCAAAGTAGGCATATGTATTGCCTTTGACCAAAGAAATCCGCTGTGTGTGGTCAAAGTTGACAACTCATGATACAAGTCACAAATGGTCAGAGGGGGAAAGAATGGTTTGGGAACACCAAGTTTCACATAGCAAGCACAAGGGGCTTCAATACGTTGTGGTACGGTGTCGAGACCATGCACAATGACCAAGCAACGTAGGCATATGTCACTGTCCATGACCAAGTAATGTCACTAAGTGTGGTAAATCTTGACAACTCACAACACGAGTCACAAACGGTCATGGTGGAAGGTAATGGGCTGTGAATACTAGTTATCTACTAGCAAGTACAAATACCTTCAATATGTAGTGGCACAATGTGGCTTCAATGCACAGTGACCAACAAAAGTATGCATATGTCACTAACCATGACAAACAAACTTCACTTCATGTGGTCAACGTAAAAAACGCATAACACGAGTCAAAATGGTCAGAGGGGAAAGCAATGGACTGGGAAGCCTATGTACTGGCTATAAAGGACAGAGAACTCCAATACATAGTGGCACGGTGTGGCTAGTATGCACACCAAACAATCAAACTAGGCATACGTCATTGATCGTGACCAGAGAATAGTTTTACTTCATGTGGTCAACGTCGAAAACCCATAACACGAGTCACAAATGGTCATGTGGGAAAAGAATGGGTTGGGAACACTAGTTATCAACTAGCAAGTACAAAGACCTTCAACAAGCAGTGGCACGGTATGGCTAGCGTGCACAGTGACCAACCAAAGGATGCATACGTCACTGACTACGACCGAATAAGTCCACTATATGTGGTCAACATTGACAACTCATAACACGGGTCACAAATGGCCAGAGGGAGAGAACATGGTATAAGAAGCCTATGTATTGACTAGAAAGGACAAAGAACTTCAATACGTAGTGGCACGGTGAGGCTAATATGCACACCAAACAACCAAACTAGGCATATGTCACTGATCATGACCACATAACTTCAATATGGTTGGTCAACGTTGACCAACCATAACACGAGTCACAAACGGTCAGGACAGGAAACAACGCTATGGGAATATCGGTTCTCAACTACCAAGTACAACGACCTTCAATCAGTAGTAGCACGGTGTGGCTACCATGCACTATGACCGACCAAAGTAGGCATATGCACTGCCTTTGACCAAAGAAATCCGCTGTGTGTGGTCAACGTCGACAACTCATAATACGAGTCACAAATGGTCAGAGGGGGAAACAATGGTTTGGGAACACCAAGCATTACATAGCAAGCCTAAGGGGCTTCAATACGTTGTGGCACGGTGTGGAGACCATGCACGATGACCAACCAAAGTAGGCATATGTCATTGACCATGACCAGATAATGTCACTAAGTGTGATAAACTTTGACAACTCACAACACGAGTCACAAATGGTCAGGGTGGAAGGTAATTGTTTGTGAATACTAGTTATCTACTAGCAAGTACAAATACCTTCAATATATAGTGGCACAATGTGGCTTCAATGCACAGTGTTCAACCAAAGTATGCATATGTCACTGAACGTGACGAAAGAATTTCACTTCATGTGGTCAATGTTGAAAACGCATAACACGAGTCACGAATGGTCAGAGGGGAAAACAGTAGATTGGGGAACTAGCTATCAACTAGGAAGTACAAAGACGTTCAACAAGTAGTGGCACGGTATGGCTAGCGTGCACAGTGACCAACCAAAGGATGCATACATCACTGACTACGACCAAATAAGCCCACTATGTGTGGTCAACATTAACAACTCATAACACGAGTCACAACTGGTTAGAGGGAGAGAAAATGGTTTGGGAAGCCTATGTATTGACTATAACGGACAAAGAACTTCAATACGTAGTGGCACGGTGTGGCTCATATGCACACCAAACAACCATACTAGGCATATGTCAGTGATCATGACCACATAATTTCAATATGGGTGGTCAACGTTGACCAACCATAACACGAGTCACAAACGGTCAGGACATAAAACAATGCTATGGCAATATCAAATCTCAACTACCAAGTACAACGACCTTAAGTCAGTAGTAGCACGGTGTGGCTACCATGCACAATGAACGACCAAATTAGGCATATGTACTGGCTTTGACCACAGAAATCCGCTGTGTGGTCAACGTTGACAACTCATAATAGAAGTCACAAATGGTCAGAGGGGGAAACAATTGTTTAGGAACAGCCAGTATCACATAGCAAGCACAAGGGGCTTCAATACGTTGTGGCACTGTGTGGAGACCATGCAGGATGACCAACCAAAGTAGGCATATGTCTATGACCATGACCAAGTTATGGCACTCAGTGTGGTAAACTTTGACAACTCACAACACGAGTCACAAATGGTCAGGGTGCAAGGTAATGGTTTGTGAATACTATTTATCTACTAGCAAGTACAACTACCTTCAATATGTAGTTGCACAATGTGGCTTCAATGCACAGTGATTAACCAAAGTATGCATATTTCACTACCCATGACGAACAAACTTCACTTAATGTGGTCAACGTTGAAAACGCATAACACGAGTCACAAATGGTCAGAGGGGAAAACAATGGATTGGGAAGCCTATGTATTGGCTAGAAAGGACAAAGAACTTCAATACGTAGTGGTACGGTGTGCCTTATTTGCACACCAAACAACAAAACTAGGCATATGTCACTGATCATGACAAGAGAATTCCAATATGGGTGGTCAACGTTGACCAACCATAACACGAGTCACAAACGTTCAGGAGATGAAACAATGCTATGAGAATATTGGTTCTCAACTACCAAGTACAATAACCTTCAGTCAGTAGTAGCGCGGTGTGGATACCATGCACAATGACCGACCAAAGTAGGCATATTCACTGCCTTTGACCAAAGAAATCCGCTGTGTATGGTCCACGTTGACAACTCATAATACGGGTCACAAATGGTAAGAGGGGGAAACAATAGGTTGGGAACACCACGTATCACATAGCAAGCACAAGGGGCTTCAATACGTCGTGGCACAGTGTGGGGACCATGCACGATGACCAACCAAAGTAGGCATATGTCACTGACCATGACCAAGCAATGTCACTAAGTGTGGTGAACTTTGACAACTCACAACACGAGTCACAAATGGTCAGGATGGAAGGTAATGGTTTGTGAATACTATTTATCTACTAGCAAGTAGAAATACCTTCAATATGTAGTGGCACAATGTGGCCTCAATGCACAGTGACCAACAAAAGTATGCATATGTCTGTAACCATGACGAACAAATTTCACGTATGTGGTCAATGTTGAGAACGCATAACACGAGTCATAAATGGTCATAGGGGAAAACAATGGATTGGGGACACTAGTTATCGACTAGCAAGTACAAAGACCTTCAACAAGCAGTGGCACAGTATGGCTAGCGTGCACCGTGACCAACAAAAGGATGCATACGTCACTGGCTACGACCAAATAAGTCCACTATGTGTGGTCAACATTGACAACTAATAACACGAGTCACAAATGGTCAGAGGGAGATACAATGGTTTGGGAATCCTATGTATTGACTAGAAAGGACAAAGAACTTCAATACGTAATGGCACGGTGTGGCTAATGTGCACACCAAACAACCAAACTAGGCATATGTCACTGATCATGACCATGGAATTTCAATATGGGTGGTCAACGTTGACCATCTAGAACACGTGTCACAAACGGTCAGGATAGGAAACAATTGTATGGGAATATCGGTTCTCAATAACCAAGTACAACGACCTTCATTCAGTATTAGCACGGTGTGACTACCATGTACAATGACCGACCAAAGTAGGCATGTGTACTGCCTTTGACCAAAGAAATCCGCTGTGTGTGGTCAACGTTGACAACTCATAATACGAGTCACAAATGGTCAGAGGGGGAAGCAATGGTTTGGGAATACCAAGTATCACATAGCAAGCACAAGGGGCTTCAATACGATGTGGCACGGTTTGGAGACCATGCAGGATGACCAACCAAAGTAGGCATATGTCACTCACCATGACCAAGTAATGTCACTAAGTTGTGTAAACTTTGACAACTCACAACACGAGTCACAACTGGTCAGGGTGGAAAGTAATGGTTTGTGAATACTAGTTATCTACTAGCAAGTACAAATACCTTCAATATGTAGTGGCACAATTTGGCTTCAATGAACAGTGACCAACCAAAGT
>SZWC01000301.1:432727-479753 GCA_023375785.1 Penium margaritaceum | reverse complement strand
TTGTGCTTTGGTCACTTGCACCATACCTATAGTGCTTTGCAATGTGACCAAAGCATGATAGACACAGTGAAAGTGTGACCACGGCAGAAATTCAAACAGTGATAATGTGACCAAAGCACCATAGAATCAATTAAAGTGTTACCAAATCACCATTGAAACGGTGAAACTGTGACATAAGCACCATAGACATGGTGAAAGTGTGACATAAAAACCATTGAGACAGTGATAACGTGACCTAAGGACCATAGACACAGTGAAACCGTGACCAAATCACCATTCAAAGAGTGATAGTGTAACCAAAGAGATATGGACACAGTGAGTGTGAGCTTAAAGCACTATTGAAACAGAAATGATGTGATCAAAGCACAAGAAAATAGTGAAAGTGAGAAAAAACGACCATTGAAACGGTGATAATGTGACCAAAGCACTACAGACAATGTGAAAGTGTGACGTAAGCACCATGTAAACTGTGATAATGTGAGCAAAGCACCATAGACATAGTGTAGGTGTGACCAAAGTACCACTGAAACAAAGGTAATGTGACCTAGGAACCATAGACACAAGAAACGTGTAACCAAAGTACCATTAAAACAGTGATAACATGGCCAAATAACCATGGAAATATAAACATGTGACCAAAGTACCTTTTAAACAGTGATAATGTGACAGAAGCATCATAGACAAAGTGAAAATATGAGCAACGCAACATTGAAACTGCAATAATGTGACCTAAGCACCATAGCCACACTAAACGTGTGACCAAAGCACCATTGAAACAGTGATAATGTGACTAAAGCCCCATAAACACAGTGACAGTGTGACCAAAACACCATTCAAATAGTGATGACGTGACCTACGTACTATATACACGATTAAAGTGTGAGCAAAGGACCATTTTAAACCGTGACAATGTAACAAAAGCACCATAGACACAGTGAAAGTGTGACCAAAGCACAACTAGACCAGTGATAATGTGACCAAAGCACCATGGACAAAGTGAAACTATGATCAAAGCATCGTTGAAAGAGTGAGAATGTGACCCCAGCCACATAGACGCAGTAAATGTGTGACAAAAGCACCATTGAAAGAGTGATAATGTTATATAAGCAACATAGACACATCATCACTGTTTTAATGGTGCTTTGGTTACACTTTCACTGTGTATATGCTGCATTGGTCACATTATCGCAGATTCAAAGGTGCTTTGCAAAATGTTTCATTGTTCATATGGTGCTTTGGTCACATTGCCGCTGTTCCAATTGTACTTTGGTCACATGTTCACTTTCTTCGTAGTGCTTTGGTCACATAATCACTGTTTCCATGGTGCCTTTGTCACACTTTCACTATGTATATGCTGTGTAGGTCACACCATCACCATTTCAATGGTGACTTGGTCACACGCTCAATGTGTCTATGGTGCTTACGTGACATTATCATCGTTTCAATGATGATTTGGTCTCAGTTTCACTGTGTCTATCGCGTAAGTGCGTGTATGTACGGGTAAGTGCGGGTATGTACGTGTAAGTGCATGTAAGTGCGTGTAAGTGCGTGTAAGTTCGTGTAAGTGCGTCTAAGTGCCTATAAGTGCCTATAAGTGCATATAAGTGTGTGTAGGTGCATGTAAGTGTGTGTAAATATGCATAAGTGCGTGTAAGTACGTGTAAGTGCGTATAAGTGCACGTAAGTGCGTGTACATATGTGTAAGTGCGTGTAAAAGAGTGTAAGTGCGTGTAAGTGCGTATAAGTGCGTGTAAGTGCGGGTAAGTGCGTGTAAGTACGTGTACGTGCGGACAAGTGCGTGTAAGCGTGTGTGAATGCGTGTAAGTGTGTGTGGGTAAGTAGGTGTAAGTGCATGTAAGTGCTTGTACGTGTGGGTAAGTGCGTGTAAGTGTGTGTAAATGCGTGTGAGTGTGTGTGAGTGTGTGTGAGTGCATGCAAGTATGTGTAAGTATGTGTAAGTGCGTGTAAGTGCGTGTAAGTACGTATAAGTACGTGTAAGTGTGTGTAAGTACGTGTAAGTGTGCGTAAGTGCGTGTAAGTGTGGATAAGTACGTGTAAGTGTGTCTGTAAGCGTGTACAAATGCACGTAAGTACATGTGAGTGTGTGTAAGTGTGTGTAAGTGCATGTAAGTGTGTGTAAGTGCGTGTAAGTGTGTGTACATGTGTGTAAGTATGTGTAAGTGAGTGTAAGTGCGTGTAAGTGCGTATAAGTGTGTGTAAGTGTGTGTAAGTGCTTGCAAGTATGTGTAAGTGCACGTAAGTGCATGTAAGTGCGTGTAAGTGTGTGTAAGTGTGTGTAAGTACGTGTAAGTGCATGTAAGTCCATGTAAGTACGTGTAAGTGCGTGTAAGTGCATGTAAGTGCATGTAAGTGTGTGTAAGAGCGGATAAGTGCGTGTAAGTGCGTGTACGTGCGGATAAGTGCTGATAAGTGCGTGTATGTGCGTGTAAGTGCGTGTAAGTGCGTGTAAGTACGTGTAAGTGTATGTAAGTGTGTGTAAGTGTGTGTAAGTACATATAAGTGTGT
This sequence comes from Penium margaritaceum, assembly GCA_023375785.1. NCBI lineage: Eukaryota > Viridiplantae > Streptophyta > Zygnematophyceae > Desmidiales > Peniaceae > Penium > Penium margaritaceum. The sequence goes on along the minus strand of SZWC01000301.1, from coordinate 477,227 downwards.
GTAAGTATGCGTAAGTGCATGTAACTGTGTGTAAGTGCCTATAAATGCGTGTAAGTGCGTGTGGTTGCGTGTAAGTACGTGTAAGTATGTGTAAGTGCATGTAAGTATGTGTAAGTGTATGAAAGTGTGTGTAAGTATGTATAAGTGCGTGTAAGTAGGAGAAGAGCGAATAAGTGCGCGTAAGTGTGTGTAAGTACGTGTAAGTGCCCGCAAGTATGTGTAAGTGCAAGTAAGTGCGTGTAAGTGTGGGTAAGTGCGTGTAAGTGTGTGTACCTGCGGAGAAGTGCATGTAAGTGCGTGTAAGTGCATGTTAGTGTGTGGAAGTATGTGTAAGTTCATGTAAGTATGTGTAAGTGCGTGTAAGTATGTGTAAGTGTGTGTAAGTGCGCGTAAGTGTGTGTAAATGCGTGTAAGTGCGTGTAAGTGCGTGTAAGTGTATGTAAGTGCATGTAAGTGCCTGTAAGTACGTGTAAGTACATGTAAGTATGTGTTAGTGCGTGTAAGTGTGTGTAAGTATATATTAGTGCGTGTAAGTGCGCGTAAGTGCGTATAAGTGCGTGTAAGTATGTTTAAGTATATGCAAGTGTGTGTAAGTACGCACAAGTGTGTGTAAGTGTGTGTAACTGCGTGTAAGTGCGTGTAAGTACGTGTAAGTGCGTGTAAGTACGTGTAAGTACATGTAAGTGCGTGTAAGTGCATGTAAGTACGTGTAAGTGTGTGTAAGAGTGGGTAAGTGTGTGTAAGTGCGTTTAAGAGCATGTAAGTATGTGTAAGTTTGCGTAAGTGTGTGTAAGTGCGTGTAAGTGCGTGTAAGTGTGTGTAAGTGTGTGTAAGTGCGTGTAAGTGTGTGTAAGTATGTGTAAGTGTGCGTAAGTGCGTGTAAGTACGTGTATGTGCGTATAAGTGCGTGTAAGTGTGTGTAAGTGCGAGTAAGTGCATGTAAGTACATGTAAGTACGTGTAAGTGTGTGTAAGTGTGTGTAAGTGGGTATAAGTGCGCGTAAGTGCATATAAGTACGTATAAGTGTGGATAAGTATGTGTAAGTACGTGTAAGTATGTATAAGAGCGTATAAGTACATATAAGTGTATGTAAGTGCGTATACGTGCGTGTAAGTGTGTGTAAGTGCGTGTAAGTGCGTGTAAATGCGTGTTAGTGTGTGTAAGTACGTGTAAGTGCGTGTAAGTATGTGTAAGTACGTGTAAGTGTGTGTAAGAATGTGTAAGTACGCGTAAGTGCTCGTAAGTGTATGTAAGTGCGTGTGAGTGCCTGTAAGTGTGTGCAAGTACGTGTAAGTGCGTGTACGTACGTGTGAGTGCGTGTAAGTGTGTGTACGTGCATGTAAGTGCATGTAAATGTGTGTAAGTGCGTGTAAGTGTGTGTAAGTGCGGATAAGTGCGTATAAGTACGTGTAAGTGCGTGTACGTACGGGTATGTGTGTGAAAGTGCGTGTAAGTACGTGTGAGTTTGTGTGAGTTCGTGTGAGTGCATGTGAGTGCGTGTGAGTGCGTGTAAGTACGTGTAAGTGTGTATAAGTGCGTTTAAGTACATGTAAGTGTGTGTAAGTGGGTGTAAGTATGTGTAAGTGTGTATAAGTACATGTAAGTGTGTGTAAGTATGTGTAAGTGTATGTAAGTGTGTCTAAGTACGTGCAAGTGCATGCAAGTGCGTACAAGTCCGTGTAAGTGCGTGTAAGTATGTGTAAGTGTACGTAAGTGCGTGTAAGTGTGTGTATGTGCGTGTTAGTGCGTGTAAGTGCGTGTAAGTGTGTGTAAGTGCTTGTAAGTACGTGTAAGTGCGTGTAAGTGCGTGTAAATACGTGTGAGTGCGTGTAAGAGGGGGTAAGTGCGTGCAAGTGCATGTACGTGCGGGTAAGTGCAGATAAGTGCTTGTAAGTGTGTATTAGTGCGTGTAAGTGCGTGTAAGTGTGTGTAAGTGTGTATAAGTGCATGTAAGAGTGTGTTAGACCGTATAAGAGTGTGTAAGTGTGTGTAAGTGCGTGTAAGTACGTGTAAGTGCGTGTAAGTGCGTGTACGTGCGTGTAAGCATGTGCAGGTGCGTGTAAGTATGTGTAAGTACATGTAAGTACATGTAAGTACGTATAAGTACGTGAAAGTGTATGTAAGTGCGTATAAGTGCGTGTAATTGTGTATAAGTGCGTGTAAGTGCGTGTATGTGTGGATAAGTGCGTGTAAGTGTGTGTAACTACGTGTAAGTGCACGTAAGTGCGTGTAAGTGTGCAAAAGTGTACGGAAGTGCGTGTAAGCGCGTATAAGTGCGTGTACGTGCGTGTAAGTGCGTGTAAGTACGTGTAAGTATGTTCAAGTGCGGGTAAGTGTGTGTAAGTGCGTGTAAGTGCGTGTACGTGTGTGTAAGTGCGTGTAAGTGCGTGTAAGTGTGTATAAGTGCGTGTAAGTGCGTGTATGTGTGGATAAGTGCGTGTAAGTGTGGGTAACTACGTGTAAGTGCACGTAAGTGCGTGTAAGTGTGCAAAAGTGTACGGAAGTGCGTGTAAGTGCGTATAAGTGCGTGTAAGTGTGTATAAGTGCGTGTAAGTGCGTGTATGTGTGGATAAGTGCGTGTAAGTGTGGGTAACTACGTGTAAGTGCACGTAAGTGCGTGTAAGTGTGCAAAAGTGTACGGAAGTGCGTGTAAGTGCGTATAAGTGCGTGTAAGTGTGTATAAGTGCGTGTAAGTGCGTGTATGTGTGGATAAGTGCGTGTAAGTGTGGGTAACTACGTGTAAGTGCACGTAAGTGCGTGTAAGTGTGCAAAAGTGTACGGAAGTGCGTGTAAGTGCGTATAAGTGCGTGTAAGTGCGTGTAAGTGTGGATAAGTGCGTGTAAGTGTGTGTAACTACGTGTAAGTGCACGTAAGTGCGTGTAAGTGTGCAAAAGTGTACGGAAGTGCGTGTAAGTGCGTATAAGTGCGTGTACGTGCGTGTAAGTGCGTGTAAGTACGTGTAAGTATGTTCAAGTGCGGGTAAGTGTGTGTAAGTGCGTGTAAGTGCGTGTACGTGTGGGTAAGTGCGAGTAAGTGCGTGTAAGTGCGTGTGAGTGCGTGTGAGTACGTGTGAGTGCGTGTAAGTGTGTGTAAGTGCCTGTAAGTGCGTGTAAGTGTGTGTAAGTGCATGTAAGTGTGTGTAAGTGCGCGTAAGTGTGTGTAAGTGCGTGTAAGTATGGATAAGTACGTGTAAGTATGTGTAAGTGTGTATAAGTGCGTGTAAGTACATGTAAGTGTGTGTAAGTGTGTGTAAGTACGTGTAAGTGTGTGTAAGTGCGTGTAAGTGTGTATAAGAGTGTGTAAGTGCGTATAAGTGCATGTAAGTGCGTGTAAGTACGTGTAAGTGGGTGTAAGTGTATGTAAGTATGTGTAAGTGTGCGTAAGTGCGTGTAAGTGCGTGTAAGTGCGTGTAATTATGTCTAAGTATGTGTAAATGCATGTAAGTGCATGTAAGATGTGTAAGTGCTTGTAAGTGCGTGTAAGTGCGTGCAAGTGCGTGTAAGTGCGGTAAGTACGTGTTAGTGTGTGTACGTGTGGGTAAGTGCGGGTAAGTGCGTGTAAGTGAGTGTAAGTACGTGTAAGTGCATGTAATTGCATATAGGTACGTGTAAGTGCGTGTAAGTGCGTGTAAGTGCGTGTAAGTGTGTGTAAGTACGCGAAAGTATGTGTAAGTGTGTGTAAGTACGTGTAAGTGTGTATAAGTGCGTGTAAGTGTGTGTAAGTGCGTGTAAGTGCGTGTAAATGTGTGTAAGTGCATGTAAGTGCGGGTAAGTGCATGTAAGTACGTGTAAGTGCGTATAGCTGCGGGTAAGTGCGTGTAAGTCCATGTAAGTATATGTCCATGTTGACTTCGACTTCCGACTTTTGGGGTTAAAGTCTAAGTCGGAGAGTCGGTCAATGTCGACTTAAGGTCGACTTAGATATTGGTAGTGGAATATAGATCGTGAGTTGCTGGTTCCAACGCAATTTGAATCGCTGAATTCCGTTAAGATTTGAGGAAGTTATGATTGTTCAATCTGGGGATGTGCATAAACACCTCGTTCTACTACATTTTCTCTACAAACGGCTTCCCGTGACATCATATACATGCTACATATGCAATCAATTAAGTGTTGAAAGACACGCAACTGATGTTTTTAAGCATAGTGTACTTGAGACATAGTACTTGGAACACCATAGTGAGCCTCCTAACCAGTTGGAGGAAAACCGACTTCCGACTTGGCTCATCAGGAGCCGACTTCCGACTTTCGACTTCCGACTTGGCCATCGACTTCGACTTCCCAAAGTCAACATGGGTATATGTAAATGCATGTAAGCACGTGTACGTACGTGTAAGTGCGTGTAAGCATGTTTAAGTGTGTGTAAGTGTGTGTAAGTGTGGGTAAGTGCGTATAAGTACGTGTAAGTGCGTGTACGTGCGGATAAGTGCGTGTAAGTGCGTGTAAGTACGTGTGAGTGCGTGTGAGTATGTGTGAGTACGTGTGAGTGCGTGTGAGTACGTGTAAGTGCGTGTAAGTATGTGCAAGTGTGTGTAAGTATGTGTAAGTGCATGTAAGTGTGTGTAAGTACGTGTAAGTGTGTGTACGTGCGCGTAGGTGCGTGTAAGTGCGTGTAAGTGTGGGTAAGTACGTGTAAGTGCATGTAAGTGTGTATAAGTACGTGTAAGTATATGTAAGTGTGTGTAAGTGAGTGTAAGTGCGTGTACGTGCGTGTAAGTGCGTATAAGTGTATGTAAGTACGTCTATGTGCGTGTAAGTACGTGTAAGTGTGCGTAAGTGCGTGTAAGTGCGTGTAAGTATGTGTAAGTGTGCGTAAGTACGTATAAGTGCGTGTTAGTGCGTGTAAGTACGTGTAAGTGCGTGTATGTGTGTGTAAGTGCGTGTAAGTATGTGTAAGTACGTGTAAGTGCTTGTAAGTTTGTGTAAGTGCGTGTAAGAGCGGGTACGTGCGTGTAAGTGCGTGTACGTGTGGATAAGTGCATATAAGTGCATGTAAGTGCGTGTAAGTACGTGTAAGTGCGTGTAAGTGCGTTTTAGTACGTGTAAGTATGTGTAAGTGTGTGTAAGTGCGTATGAGTGTGTGTAAGTACACGTAAGTGTGTGTAAGTGTGTGTAAGTGCGTAAGAGTGCGTAAAAGTATGTGTAAGTGCGTGTACGTGCATGTAAGTATGTGTAAGTGCGTATAAGGGTGTGTAAGTACATGTAAGTACATGTAAGTACGTATAAGTGCATGTAAGTGTGTGTGAGTATGTGTAAGTGCGGATAAGTGCGTGTACGTGTGGATAAGTGTGTGTAACTACGTGTAACTGCGTGTAAGTGCGTATAAGTGCGTGTAAGTGTATGTTACTGCGCGTAAGTGCGTATACGCGCGTGTAAGTACGTGTAAGTGTGTATAAGTGCGTATAAGTGTGTTTAAGTGCGTGTGAGTGCGTGTAAGTGCGTGTAAGTACGTGTAAGTACGTGTATGTACGTGTAAGTGTGGGTAAGTACGTGTAAGTACGTATAAGTGCGTGTACGTGCGGATACGTGCGTGTAAGTACGTGTAAGTACATGTGAGTGCGTGTGAGTGCCTGTGAGTACGTGTGAGTGCGTGTAAGTGCGTGTAAGTACGTGTAAGTACGTGTAAGTACGTGTAAGTGCGGGTAAGTACGTGTAAGTACGTGTAAGTGCGTGTACGTGCGGATACGTGCGTGTAAGTACGTGTAAGTACGTGTGAGTGTGTGTGAGTGCCTGTGAGTACGTGTGAGTGCGTGTAAGTGCGTGTAAGTGCGTGCAAGTACGTGTAAGTGCGTGTAAGTGCGTGTAAGTACGTGTAAGTACGTGTAAGTACGTGTAAGTGCGTGTTAGTGCGGGTAAGTGCGTGCAAGTGCGTGTAAGTACGTGTACGTACAGATAAGTACGTGTAAGTACGTGTAAGTATGTGTGAGTGCGTGTGAGTGTGTGTGAGTACGTGTGAGTACGTGTAAGTGTGTGTAAGTGCGTATAAGTGCGTGTAAGTACGAGTAAGTGCATGTAAGTGCGCGTAAGTGCGTGTAAGTGCATGTAAGTACGGATAAGTACATGTAAGTGTGTGTAAGTGTGTATACGTGTGTGTAAGTACATGTAAGTGTGTGTAAGTGTGTGTAAGTGTGTGTAAGTGCGTATAAGTACGTGTAAGTACGTGTAAGTGTGTATAAGTGCGTGTAAGTATGTGCAAGTACGTGTAAGTGCATGTAAGTGCATGTAAGTGCGTGTAATTGTGTGTGTAAGTACGTGTAAGTATGTGTAAGTGCGCGTAAGTGCGTGTAAGTATGTGTAAGTGCGTGTACGTCCGTGTAAGTGCATGTAAGTGCGGGTAAGTGTGTGTAAGTGCGTGTACGTGTGGGTCAGTACGGGTAAGTGCGTGTAAGTTAGTGTAAGTGCGTATAAGTGCGTGTAAGTGTGTATAAGTACATGTAAGTATGTGTAAGTACGTGTAAGTGTGTGTAAGTGTGTGCAAGTATGCAGAAGTATGTGTAAGTGTGTGTAAGTATGTGTAAGTGCGTATAAGTGCTTGTAAGTGCGTGTAAGTGCGTGTCAGTGCATGTAAATGCGTGTAAGTGCGTGTAAGTGCGTATACGTGTGGATAAGTGCGTGTAAGTGTATGTAAGTGCGTGTAAGTGCGTGTAAGTACGTGTAAGTATGTGTAAGTGCGTGTAAGTATGTGTAAGTTTGTATAAGTGTGTGTAAGTGTGTGTAAGTGTGTGTAAGTGCATGTAAGTGCGGGTTAGTGTGTGTAAGGGCGTGTAAGTGCCTAGAAGTATGTGTAAGTATGTGTAAGTGTGTGTACGTGTATGTAAGTGTGTGCAAGTGGGTATAAGTACATGTAACTGCATGTAAGTGTCTGTAAGTGCATGTCAGTGCGTGTAAGTGCGTGTAAGTGGATGTAAGTGCATGTAAGTTATTGTAAGTACGTGTAAGTGCGTGTAAGTACGTGGAAGTACGTGTAAGTATGCGTAAGTGCGTATAAGTGTATGTATGTGTGTGTAAGTGCGTGTACGTGCATGTAAGTTCGTGTTAGTGCATATAAGTGCGTATAAGTGTGTGTAAGTATGTGTAAGTGCGTACAAGTGCGTGTAAGTGTGTGTAAGTGTGAGTAAGTGCGTGTAGGTGTGTGAAAGTGCGTATAAGTGCGTGTAAGTGCGTGTAAGTGCATATAAGTATGAGTAAGTACGTGTAAGCACATGTAAGTACGTGTATGTACGTGTAAGTAGGTGTAACTGCGTGTAAGTATGTGTCATTGTGTGTAAGTGCATGTAAATGCATGTAAGTGTACGTAAGTACGTATAATTGCGTGTAATTGCGTGTAATTGCATGTAAGTGGGTATAAGTGCATATAAGTACGTGTAAGTACGTGCCACTGCATGTAAGTGCGTGTAACTGTGTGTTAATGTGTGTAAGTACGTGTAAGTATATGTAAGTGTGTGCAAGTGCATGCAAGTACGTGTAAATGTATGTAAGGGTGTGTTAGTGCGTGTAAGTGTGTGTAAGTGCGAGTGAGTGTGTGTAAGTGCATGTAAGTACGTATTCGTGTGTACAAGTGTGTGTAACTGTGTATAAATGCGTGTAAGTATGTATGAGTGTGTGTAAGTACGTGTAAGTGCGTATAAGTGTGTGTAAGTGTGTACAAGTACGTGGTGTGCGTATAACTGCATGTAACTGCGTATACATGTGTATAAGTACGTGCAAGTACGTATAAGTGTGTGTAAGTGCATGTAATTGCCTGTAAGTGCGTGTAAGTATGTGTAAGTACGTGTAAGTATGTGTAAGTGCGTATAAGTACGTGTAAGTGCGTATAAGTGTGTGTAAGTACGTATAAGTGTGTGTAAGTGCATGTAAGTACGTGTAAGTGCGTGTAAGTGCATGTAAGTATGTGTAAGTGCGTAGAAGTACGTGTAAGTGCATGTAAGTGTGTGTAATTACGTGGAAGTGTGTCTAAGTTTGTTTAAGTGCGTGTAAGTATGTGTAAGTGCATATAAGTGTGTGTAAGTACGCATAACTGCGTATAAGTATGTGTAAGTGTGTGTAAGTGTGCGTAAGTACGTATAACTGCTTGGAAGTGCGTGTAAGTACATGTTAGTGCGTGTAAGTATGTATAAGTGTGTGTAAGTACGTGCAAGTGCGTGTAAGTGCGTGTAAGTACGTGTAAGTGCATGTAAGTGCATGTAAGTGCGTATAAGTGCGAATAAGTACGTGTAAGTGCGTGTAAGTGCGTGTAAGTACGTGTAAGTGCACGTAAGTGCGTGTAAGTGTGTATAAGTGTGAATAAGTACGTGTAAGTGTGTGTAAGTGTGTGTAAGTGCATGTAAGTGCGTGTAAGTACGTGTAAGTGCGTGATAGTGTGTGTAAGTGCACGTAAGTACGTGTAACTGCATATAAGTACGTGTAATTATGTGTACGTGCGTGTAAGTACGTGTAAGGGCGTGTAAGTGTATATACGTGCGTGTTAGTGCGTGTAAGTACGTGTAAGTGCGTGTAACTACGTATAAGTGCGTGTAAGTGTGTGTAAGTGCGTGTAAGTGCGTGTAAGTGTGTGTAAGTACGTGTAAGTGCGCGTAAGTGCGTGTAAGTGCATGTAACTGCGTGTGATGGTGTATAAGTACGTGTAAGTGCGTGTACGTGTGTGTAAGTGCATGTAAGTATAAGTGCGTGTAAGTGTGTGTAACTGTGTTTAAGTGCGTGTAAGTACGTATAACTGCGTGTAAGTATGTGTAAGTGCGTGTAAGTGCGTGTAAGTGCGTGCAAGTGCGTGTAACTGCATGTAAGTGTGTATAAGTGCATGTAAGTACGTATAAGTGTGTGTAAGTACGTGTAAGTGCGTATAAGTGTGTGGATGTACGTGTAACTGCGTGTAAGTACGTGTAACTGTGTGTAAGTGTGTGTAGGTGCGTGTAAGTGTGTGTAAGTGCGTGTACGTGCGTGTAAGTTTGTGTAAGTATCTGTCAGTGCGTGTAAGTGCAATTAACGTCGTATAAGTGCGTATAAGTATGTATGAGAGCATGTAAGTGCATGTAAGTGTGTGCAAGTTCATGGAAGTGCGTGTAAGTGTGTGTAAGTGTCTGTAAGTTCATGTAAGTGCGTGTAAGTGTGTGTAAGTGGGTATAAGTGTGTGTAAGTGAGTGTAAGTGCGTGTAAGTGCATGTAAGTACGTGTAAGTACGTGTAAGTGTGTAAGTGCGTGTAACTGCGTGTAAGTGCATGTAAGTGCATGTAAGTATATGTAGGTGCATATAAGTACGTGTAAGTACGTGTAAGTACGTGTAACTGCATGCACGTGCATGTAAGTACGTGTAAATGTGTATAAGTGCGTGTAAGTGCGTGTAAGTGCGTGTAAATGTGTGTAAGTGCGTGTAAGTGTGTGTAAGTATGTGTAAGTACGTGTAGGTATGTGTAAGTCTGTGTAAGTGTGCGTAAGTGCGTGTAAGTGTATATAAGTGCGTGTAAGTGTATGTAAGTGTGTGTAAGTGCATGTAAGTGCGTGTAAGTACGTATAAGTACGTGTAAGTATGTGTAAGTGCGTGTAAATGTGTGTAAGTGCATGTAAGTACGTGTAAGTATCTGTAAGTACGTGTAACTGTGTGCTAGTTCGTGTAAGTGCGTGTAAGTATGTGTAAGTGCGTGTAAGTGTATGTAAGTGTATATAAGTACGTGTAAGTGCGTGCAAGCTTGTGTAAGTGCATTTAAGTGCATGTAAGTGCGTGTAAGTTCGTGTAAGTGTGTGTAGGTGGATATAAGTGCGTGTGAGTGCTTGTAAGTGCGTATAAGTGCATGTAAGTGCGTGTAAGTACGTGTAAGTATGTGTAAGTGCGTGTAAGTGTGTGTAAGTGCGTGTAAGTGTGTACAAGTATGTTTAAGTATGTGTAAGTGAGTATAACAGTGTGTAAGTGTGTGTAAGTAAGTGTAAGTGCGTGTAAGTGCATGTACGTGTGTGTAAGTGCTTGTAGGTGTGTGTAAGTGCGTGTAAGTGTGTGTAAGTGCGTATAACTGCGTGTAACTGCGTGTAACTGTGTGCACGTGTGTGTAAGTGTGTGTAAGTAGGTATAACTGTGTGTAAGTGCATGTAAGTGTGTGTAAGTGCGTGTAAGTTTGTGTAAGTGCAGGTAAGTACGTGTAAGTGCATGTAAGTATTTGTAAGTGCATGTAAGTTCGTGTAAGTGCGTGTAAGTGCGTGTAAGTGTGTGTAAGTATGTGTAACTGCAATTAACTGCGTGTAAGTGTGTGTAAGTATGTGTAAGTACGTGTAAGTATGTACAAGTACGTGTAAGTGCGTGTAAGTGTCTGTAAGTGCGTGTAAGTGTGTGTAAGTATGTGTAAGTACATGTAAGTACGTGTAAGTGCATGCAAGTGCGTGTAAGTGTGTGTAAATGTGTGTAAGTGCCTGTAAGTACGTGTAAGTACGTGCAAGTACGTGTAAGTTCATAAGTGCGTGTAAGTGCGTGTAAGTGCGTATAACTGCATGTAAGTGCATGTAAGTGCATGTGAGTGCGTGTAAGTACGTGTAAGTGCGTGTAAGTGCATGTAAGTGTGTGTAAGTGCGTGTAAGTACGTATAAGTACGTGTAAGTAGGTGTAAGTGCATCTAAGTTCTTGTAAGTGCGTGTAAGTACGTGTAAGTACGTGTAAGTGCGTGTAAGTACGTGTAAGAACGTGTAAGTGCGTTTAAGTACGTGTAAGTACGTGCAAGTGCCTGTAAGTGCGTGTAAGTGCATGTAAGTGTGTGTAAGTGTGTGCAAGTACGTGTAAGTGTGTGTAAGTGCATATAAGTGCATGTAAGTACGTGTAAGTACGTGTAAGTACGTGTAAGTATGTGTAAGTGCGTGTAAGTGTGTGTAAGTATGCGCAAGTGTGTGTAAGTGTGTGTAACTACGTGTAAGTGCGTGTAAGTACGTGTAAGTACGTGTAAGAACGTGTAAGTGCGTGTAAGTGCGTGTAAGTGCGTGTAAGTGCGTGTAAGTGTGTGTAAGAGCGGATAAGTATGTGTAAGTGCGTGTAAGTACATGGAAGTGCGTGTAAGTGCGTGTAAGTACATGTAAGTGCAAGTAAGTGCGTGTAAGTACAGGTAAGTTCGTGTAAGTGTGTGTAAGTGCGTGTAAGTACGTGTAAGTGCGTGTAAGTGCGTGTAAGTACGTGTAAGTGTGTGCAAGTGCGTGTTAGTGTATGTAAGTGCGTGTAAGTGCATGTAAGTGCGTGTAAGTGCGTGTACGTGCGTGTAAGTGTGTGTAAGTACGTATAAGTATATGTAAGTGCGTGTAAGTGTGTGTAAGGGAGTGTAAGTACCTGTAAGTGCGTGTAAGTGCGGATAAGTGTGTGTAAGTTCGTGTAAGTGCAGGTAAGTACGTATAAGTACGTGTAAGTGCGTGTATGTGTGGGTCAGTGTTGCCTTCGATGTTCGTTGTAGGGCTCCTACAACCACATCGGTACCGCGAGCCACATCGATGTAGCATCGATGTGGTGTAGGCTCGATGGGGGAACCGGGACCTACCGACGTCAAATATTGCCACCGTCCACGGGCGACCACGGGAAATTCCTACACCAGGGAATTTTCGAGTTCGGCTCCCGCAGCCTCAGACTTACTTTGTTTGCACGCACAGTACCAAAGGTTCGCCGCCATGCCATGTGGCATGAATCAAGGTGTGATTCATGCCACCTGGTGTGACTTACAACCGTGGACCAATACGGGTCGTGCATGGGGACTTTCAGGAAGCAAGAAGGATTGTGCGGTAGCGCACACTCCCATCCTCGCCGATGCGATCTGGTGACCAATGGCATGCTCAACCTCGAATGTGGAGATAAACGTCGACACGTGCGGATATGGGTTGCGAGGTAAGTTCTGGGATATGTTTGCGAGGGATTTGCGAGGAGTTTTTGATGGTTGAACGATCAAACGCCGAGGATGGCAGGTTAATCGTGCACCGTCAGAAGCGAGGAAGGCAAGCATTTGATGGTTCCGAAAGTTGAACGATTGAATGCTTGTCCCGGAGCATCGGCGTACCAGTTGCGAGAAGTTATTTGGTGCCTTTGTCTTTGGACAGACAAATCTAACCTGTCCAAGTCGTCAATTTTACAGATGTACCCCCAATCATTTATCAAAGTCTTTGATGTACCTAGCATAATTCCAATACATCTGAAAGGTCATAGAAGGCAACATGGTGATGTACAATGTAACATGGTTGAATGACTTAACATGATACTGTTTGGAACATTGAACATGTTTACAATCCAGGATCTCCGTACAAGGTTGGCTACCTATTTACCAACCCACCCCCCACCCACATCGATGTGGCCAATCATGGCTACATCGATGTGTCGAGGTGGACATCGATGTACCGATGTTCGAGGGGCCAAGGTCAACACTGGTGTGGGTAAGTGCGTGTAAGTACGTGTAAGTACGTGTGAGTGCGTGTGAGTGCATGTGAGTGTATGTGAGTGAGTGTAAGTATGTGTAAGTGCGTGTAAGTACGTGTAAGTGCATGTAAGTACGTGTAAGTGCGTGTAAGTATGTGTAAGTATGTGTAAGTACGTGTAAGTACGGGCAAGTGTGTATAAGTGCGTGTAAGTACATGTAAGTGTGTTCAAGTGGATGTAAGTGTGTGTAAGTGCATGTAAGTACGTGTAAGTGCGTGTAAGTGTGTGTAAGTGTATGTAAGTGTGTACAAGTACGTGTAAGTACGTGTAAGTGCATGTAAGTACGTGTAAGTGCGTGTAAGTATGTGTAAGTGGGTGTAAGTGTGTGGAAGTATGTGTCAGTGTGTGTAAGTGCCTATAAGTATGTGTAAGTGTGTGTAAGTGTGTGTAAGTGTGTGTAAATACGTGTAAGTGCTTGTAAGTGCGTATAAGTGGGTGTAAGTGCGTATAAGTGCATGTAAGTATGTGTAAGTGCGTATAAGTGTGTGTAAGTACGCTTAAGTGCGTATAAGTGCGTGTAAGTGCGTATAAGTACGTGTAAGTGCGTGTTCGTGTATTATGAGTTCTCCATGTTGACCACACACAGCGGGTTTCCTTGCTCAAAGGCAGTAAACATGCCTACTTTGGTTGGTCATTGTGCATGGTTGCCACGCCGTGCTACTACTGACTGAAGGTCATTGTACTTTCTCGTTGAGAACTGATATTCCCATAGCGTTGTTACCTCCCCTGACTGTTCTTGTCTCGTGTTATGGTTGGTCAACGTTGACCACCCATATTGAAATTCCCTGCTCATGGTCAGTGACATATGCCTAGCTTGGTTGTTTGGTGTGCATATTAGCCACACGTTGCCACTACGTATTGAAGTTATTTGTCCTTTCTAGTCAATACATAGGGTTCCCAAACCATTCTATCTCCCTCTGACCATTCGTGACTCATGTTATGAGTATTCAGTGTTGACGACACATAGAGGACTTCTTCGTTCATAGTCAGTGACATATGCATCCTTTCGTTGGTCACTGTGCACGCTAGCCGCACCATGCCACTTCTTGTTTAAAAATTTTCAACTTGCTAGTTGATAACTAGTGTTCCCAACCAATGGTTTCCCCCACTCACCATTTGTGACTCGTGTTATGGTCCTTTCGTTTCATTACTGTTGTTTCAAAGGTACTTTGGTCGAACTTTCATTGTGTCTATGGTGCTTTGGTCACATTATTGCTCTTTCAATGTCCTTTGGTCACACGTTCACTATTTATAGAGTGCTTAAGTCACATTATCACTTTTTCAATGGTGCTTTGATCACACTTTCACTATGTCTATGGTGCTTGTGTCACACTACTACCGTTTCATTTGTGTTTTGGTCACACGTTTACTGTGACTATGGTACGTATGTCACATTATCATTGTTTTAATGGTGCTTTGGTCACATCTTCACTGTTTATATGGTGCATTGGTCATACTATCAATGCTGCAATGGTGCTACAATCACTTGCACTATGTCGACAGTGCTTAGGACATATCATCACTATGTCATTGGTACTTTGGTCACACTTTCAATGTGTCTATGGTGCTCAGGTCATAATGTCACTGTATCAATTGTGCTTTGGTCACACTCTCACTGTTTCTATAGTGCTTAGGTCAGGGATCACTGTTTCAATTGTGCATTGGTTATACTTTCATTGTGTCTATGGTGCTTTGGTCACATTATCACTGTTCCAATGGTACTTTGGTCACCCTTTCACTCTGTCTATGGTACTTTTTCCCCATTATGTTTGTTTCAATTGTACCTCGGTCACACTTTCACTGTGTCTATGGTTCTTTGGTCATATTATAGCAATTTCAACGGTGCGTTGGTTTCACTTTCACTGTGTCTACTGTGCTTATGTCTTGTTATCGCTCATTTAATGGTACTTTGGTCACACATACACCATGTCTATGGTGCTTATGTCACATCATCATTGTTTCCATGGTGCTTTGGTCACACTTTCACTGTGTCTATGGTGCTCAGGTCACATTATCACTGTATCAATGGTGATTTGGTCACACTTCCATTGTGTCTATGGTGCTTAGGTCAGATTATCACTATTTCAATGATGCTTTGGTCATACTTTCACTGTGTCTATGGTGCTTATGTCACATTATCACTGTTTAATTGGTGCTGTGGTCGCCCTTTCAACGTGTATATAGTGCTTTGGTAACATTATCATGGGTGCAATGGTTTCTTGGTCTCACTTTCACCACTTCTATGGTGCTTAGGTCAAATCATCACTGTTTCAATGGTGCTTTGGTCACACTTTCACTGTGTATATGGTGCTTTCATCACATTATCCCTGTTTCAAATGTGATTCGGTCACTGTTTCACTCTTTCTCTGATGCTTTGGTCACATTATCACACTTTCACTATGCCTATTGTGCTTATGTCATAACATCACTCTTTCAATTGTGCTTTGGTCACTTGCAGTATACCTATAGTGTTTTGCAATGTGATCAAAGCATGATAGACACAATGAAAGTGTGACCACAGCAGAAATTGAAACAGTGAGAATGTGACCAAAGCACCATAGAATCAATGAAAGTGTTACGAAAGCACCATTGAAACGGTGATACTATGACATAAGCACCGTAGACATAGTGGAAGTGTGACATAAGCACCATTAAGTCAGTGATAACGTGACCTAATGACCATAGACACAGTGAAACCGTGACCAAAGCACCATTCAAAAAGTGATACTGTAACCAAAGAGCTATGGACAGAGTGAGAGTGGGATTAAAGCACCATTGAAACAGAAATGATGTGATCAAAGCACAAGAAAATAGTGAAAGTGTGAAAAAACGACCATTGAAACAGTGATAATGTGACCAATGTACCACAGACAATGTGAAAGTGTGATGTAAGCACCATGTAAACTGTGATAATGTGAGCAAAGCACCATGTACATAGTGAAGGTGTGACCAAAGTACCACTGAAACAAAGGTTATGTGACATAAGAACCATAGACACAGGAAACGTGTAACCAAAGTACCATTAAAACAGTGAGAACATGGCCAAAGTACCATGGAAATATAAACGTGTGACCAAAGTACCATTGAAACAGTGATAATGTGACGGAAGCAGCATAGACAAAGTGAATTTACGAGCAAAGCAACATTGAAACTACAATAATGTGACCTACGCACCATAGCCACACTAAACGTGTGACCAAAGCACCATTGAAACAGTGATAATGTGACTAAAGCCCCATAAACACAGTGAAAGTGTGACCAAAACACCATTCAAATAGTGATGACATGACCTACGTACTATAGACACGATTGAAGTGTGAGCAAAGGACCATTTTAAACCGTGACAATGTGACAAAGGCACCATAGACACAGTGAAAGTGTGACCAAAGCACCACTAGACCAGTGATAATGGGACCAAAGCACCATGGACAGAGTGAAACTATGATCAAAGCATCGTTGAAAGAGTGAGAATGTGATCCCAGCCATTTAGACACAGTAAAGGTGTGACCAAAGCACCATTGAAAGTGTGATAATGTGATATAAGTAACATAGACACATCATAACTGTTTCAATGGTGCTTTGGGTACACTTTCACTGTGTATATGCTGCGTTGGTCACATTATCGCTGTTTCAAAGGTGCTTTGCAAAACGTTTCATTGTTCATATGGTGCTTTGGTCACATTGTCGCTGATCCAATGGTACTTTGGTCACATGTTCACTTTCTTTGTAGTGCTTTGGTCACATCATCACTGTTTCCATGGTGCCTTTGTCACACTTTCACTATGTTTATGCTACGTAGGTCACACCATCACCATTTCAATGGTGACGTGGTCACATGCTCAATGTGTCTATGGTGCTTACGTGACATTATCATTGTTTCAATGATGATTTGGTCTCAGTTCCACTATGTCTATTATTCTTTGGTCAAATAATCAATGTTGCAATGGTGCTTTGGTCACTTGCACTGTATCTATAGTGCGTAGGTCACTTTATCACTATTTCAATAATGCTTTGGTCACACTTTCACAGTGTCTATTGTGCTCATGATGTAACACCACTGTTTCAATTGTGTGTTGGTCACACTTTCACTCTGTCTATAGTTTTGAGGTCACACCATTTTTGTTTAGATGGTACTTGGATCACACATTCACGTAGTCCATGGTACTCTGGTCACATTATCATTGTTTCAATGATGCTTTGGTCACACTTTCGCTGTGTTTATGGTGCTTTGGTTCCATTATATTTGCTTCAATGGTGCCTTGGTCACACATTCGCTGTGTCTGATATTCGTAGGCATGTTATCACTACTATAATGCTGATTTTGTCATGCTTTCACCGTCTCTATGGTGCTTAGGTCACATTATCATTGATTCAATAGTGCTTTGGTCACACTTTCACTTTGACTATGGTGCGTTGGTCACATTATCAGTGTATCAATGGCGCTTTGGTCACACTTTCATTGTGTCTATGTTTCTAATGTCGCATGATTATTGTTTCAATGGTACGTTCGACACACTTTAACTGTGTCTATGGGTCATATTATCACTGTTTCAATGGTGTTTTCATCAATCTTACACAATGTCTATGGTGCTTTGGTCACATTAGCGCTCTATCAATGGTACTTTGGTCAGACATTTACCGTGTATATGGTGCTTTGGTCACATTATTGTTCTTTCAATTGTGCTTTGGTCAGTTTCACTATTTCTATAGTGCTCATGTCACATTTTAACTATTTCAATGGTGCTTTGGTCACACTTTCACTATGTTTGTGGTGCTTAGGAAACACCATCACTGTTTCAATTGTGTCTTGGTCACACGTTCACTGTGAGTATGATACTTAGGTCACATTACCATTGTTGTAACGGTGCTTTGGTCACATCGTCACTGTTTGTATGGTGCTTTGGTCATACTATGAATGTTGTAATCGTACTATGGTCACTTGCACTGTGTCTATAGTACGTAGGTCATACTGTCACTATTTCAATGGTACTTTGGTCACACTTTCAAAGCTTCTATGGTGCTTAGGTCATCATATCATTGTATTCACGGTGCTTTGGTCACACTCTCACTGTTTATATAGTGCTTAGGTCAGTGCATCACTGTTTCAATGGTGCTTTGGTCTCAATATCACTGTGTCTATGGTGCTTTGGTAACATTATCGCTGTTTCAATGGTGCTTTGGTGACACTTTTGTTGTATCAATGGTGCTTTTTCTCATTATGCTTGTTTCAATGGTGCCTTGGTCACGCTTTCACTGTGTGTATGCTTTTTTTGTCATATTATAACAATTTCAATGGTGCTTTGGTCACACTTTCAATGTGTTTAATGTGCGCAGGTCATATCATCGCTAATCTAATGGTGCATTGGTCGCACGTTCACCATGTCTATGGTGTTTCGGCCACCCCATCATTGTTTCCATGGTGCTTTGGTCATACGTTAACCGTGTCTATGGTGCTCTGGTCATATTATCATAGTTTCAATGGTGCTTTGGTCACACGTCCACAGTGTCTATGGTACTGAGGTCATGTTATCATCATTTCAATGATACATTGGTCATACTTTCACTGTGTCTATGGTGCGTAGGTCACATCATCACTGTTTTAGTGGTGCTTTGGTCATACTTTCACTGTGTATGTGGTGCTTTGGTCACAGTTTCACCCTTTCTATGGTGCGTTGGTCACCTCATTGCTGTTTTAATGGTACTTTGGTCACACGTTTGCTATGTCTATAGTGCTTTGGTCAAATTATCACAGTTTTAATGGTGCCTTGTTCACAGTTTCACTATGTCTATGCTGCGTAGGTCACACCATTACTAGTTGAACGGTGATTTGGTCACACTTTTAGTGTGTATGGTGACTTTATCATTGTTTCAATGGTACTTTGGTCTCATTTTCACTCTGTCTATTGTCCTTTGGTCACATTATCAATGTTGCAATGGTGCTGTGGTCACTTGCACTGTGTCTATATTGCTTATGTCATGTTTTCACAATTTCAATGGTGTTTTGGTCACACTTTCACTGTGTCTATTGTGCCTAAGTTATAACATCACTGTTCCAATGGTTCTTTGGTAACACTTGCTTTGTGTCTATAGTGCGTGGGTCACATCATTACTGTTTCAATTGTACTTTTATCACACTTTCACAGTGTCTATGGTACTTTGGTCAAATCATCATTGTCTAAATGGTGCTTTGGTCACACTTTTACTATGTCTATGGTCATTTGGTCCCGTTATCTTCAGTCCAATGGTGCCTTTGTCACACTTTTGCCGTGTCTCATGTGCTTAGGTATATTATCACTGTTTCAATGGTGCTTTGGTCACACTTTCACCGTGTCTATGGTGCTTTGGTCACATTATCAGTGTTTCAATGGTGCTTTGGTCACACTTAACTGTGTCTTTGGTGAGGGCATCACTGTTTCAATGCTGCTTTGGTGACACTTTCACCGTGTCTATGGTGTTTGGTCACATTATCAGTGTTTCAATGGTGCTTTGGTCACACTTAACTGTGTCTTTGGTGCTTTTTTCCCATTATTCATGTTTCAATGATGCCTTGGTCACACATTCACTGTTTCTATGGTTCTTTAGTTAAATTATCACAATTTCAATGGTGCTTTGGTCACACTTTCACTGTGTCTAATGTGCTTAGGTCATATTATCACTAATTGAATGGTGCTTTGGTCACACTTTCACCATCTCTTTGGTGCTTAGGTCCCATTATCACTGTTAGACTGCTGATTTGGTCACACTTTCACTGTGTCTATGGTGCTTACCTTACGGTATCACTATTGCAATTGCGCTTTTGTCATACTTTCACTGTGTATATGGTTCTTATGTTGCATTATTACTGTTTCGATGGTAGTTTGGACACACTTTCGTTGTGTCTATGGTGCTAGGGTCACATAATCATTGCTTCAATGGTGTTTTAATCAGTCTTTCACTGTTTCCATGGTGTGTATGTCAGATTAGCAATATGTCAATGGTACTTCAGTCACACTTTCACTGTGTCTACAGGTCTTAAGTCACATTATCACTGTTTCAATGGTGCTTTGGTTGCACTTTCACTGTCTATACGTGCTTTGGTCACATTATCACTGTTTTAATGGTATTTCGGTCGCACTTTAACTCTGTCTACATGTCTTTCGTCACACTTTCATTTCGTCTATGGTGTGTTGGTCACATAATCACCGTTTCAACGGCGAGGGAGAAGGAGGATCGCCGCACGACCACAATCCGCCTTTGCTAGCTGTATGCATATATGAGTGTCTTGCACACGAGGGATATCTGCAAGTGAGTTTGCCTTCACTGTTGTTGCACAGATTTGTTGGCAGGGTCTTGGTGAAATTTGCACAATCGTTTGACGTGAGATTGTTTGGACCTTCGTCGCTTTTCTCCGGAGATGAACCTGGGCTGTCACTCTATCTTTTCTCAGTGGATGCACCCCTTGAAGCAATCTCTCAGATAATTTTTGACACTTTTGTCACCTTTTACTGTGTCTATGGTGCTTGTGTCATATTATCACTGTTTCAACGGTGCTTTGGTCATACTTTCACTCTCTTCATGGTGCTTTTGTTATATGATCTGTATTTCAATAGTGCCGGGTCACACTTGCACTATGTATACGGTGGGTTAGTCATGTTTACACTGTATCAATGGTGCCTTTGTCACTCTTTCACTGTCTATATGATATGTAGGTCACATTATTATTGTTTCAATGGTGCTTTGGTCACAATTTCAGTGTGTCTGTGGTGTTTGGTCACCATATCACAGTTGCAATGGTACTTGGGCAATTCTTTCATTGTCTCTTTTGTGCTTTGGTGGTGGTATCTTTGTTTCAATGGTGTTTTGATAACACTTTCATTGTGCGTGTGGTGCTTATGTCACATGATCACTGTTTCAATGGTGCTTTGGTCAATCTTATAGTGTGTCCATGGTGCTTTGTTTTTAATATCACTCTTTCAATGGTGCTTTGGTCACACTTTCACTATGTATACTGTGCTTATGTCACATTTTCACTGTTTCAATGGTGCTTTTGGTCACACTTTCAGTTTGTCTATGGTGCGTATGTCACATTCACACTATTTCAACGTTGCTTTGGGCACTCTTTCACTATGTCTATGGTGCCTTGGTCGCATTATGACTGTTTTAATAGTGCTTTGGTCACATGTTCACAGTGTCTTTGGTGCTTATGTCACGTTACAGCTGTCTTAATGGAGCGTTGGTCACTCTTTCACTATGTCCATGGTGCTTTGGTTACATTACCACTGTTTCAATGGTGATTGGGTCATGGTTTAACTGTGTATATGGTTCTTTGGTCACATTATCACTGTTTACATTGTGCTTTGGTCACGATTTAACAGTGTCTATGTTGTGTTGGTCACACCGTCATTCTGTCTATGGTACTTAGGTCACATTATCATTGTATTAATGGTGGGTTTGTCATGCTTTCAATGTATATGTAGTTATTAGGTCATGTTATCACCCATCCTGCGGTGCTTTGGTCACACGTTTATGTGTCTATGGTGCCTTAGTCCTATTATCACTGTTTCAATGGTTTGTCGGTCATACTTTCATTTTGCCTATTGTGCTTTGGTCACATTATCATTATTTCAATGGATCTTTGTTCACACTTTTAATGTGTATATAGTGCTTAGGTCACATTATCATTGTTTCAATGGAGCTTTGATCACACTTTAAGTTTGTCTATAATGGTTAAATCACAGTATCACTGATTCAATAGTGTTATGGTGACCTTTTCAGCGTGGCTATGGTGCTTGCATTACATTCTAGCTAGTTTGATGGTGCTTTTGTCACACTTTCACTGTTTGTATGGTGCATTGGTCATGTTATCACTATTTCAGTGGTGTTTTGCTTACATCTTTTGGTTCATGTTTTGGTTATCCATATTTCAATGGTGCTTTTGTCACACTTTCACTGTATTTATGCTCCTCAGGTCACATTATCAATGTTTCAATGGTGCAGTCATCACATGTCTCTCTGTTTGTGGTACTTTACTCACGTTATCATTCTTTCAATAGTGCTTTTGTGATCCGTTTACTATTTCTATAGTGTTTAGGCCACATTATCATTGTTCTAATGGTGCTTTTATCACACATTCACCATGGATATGGTGCTTCTGTCACGTTATCACGGTTTCAATGGTGTTTTTGTCACACTTTCACTATGTATGTTGTGCTTACTTCACACTATCACTTTTGTAATGGTGCTTTGATCACACTATCACTGTGTCTATGGTGCGTAGGTGACATTACCACTATTTCAACGGTGCTTTGGTCACACTATCATTGTAAGTATGGTGCCTTTGTAAATTTACCACTGTTTCAATGGTGCTTCGTTCACACTTTCACCGTGTCTATTGTGTGCATGTCACATAATGACTGTGTTAATAGTGCTTTGGTCCAACTTTTACTTTGTCTGTGGTTCTTTGGTCACATTATCATTGTTTCAATGGAGCTTTGGTCACAATTTCACGATGTCTGTGGTGCTTTTGTTATGCTATAACTTTTTCAACGGTGTTTTGGTCACACAGTCACTGCGCCTATGGAGCCTTGGTCACATTATCACTGTTTTAGTGGTGCTTTGCTAACTTTTTATCGGTGTTCATGGTGCTTGTGTCACATTTTCACTCTTTCAATTGTGCTTTGGTCACGAGTTTACTGTGTCAATAGTACGTGTCACCGTTTCACTACTTCAATGGTGCTTTCATCATATTTTTGCTGTGGCCATTGTGCTTAGGCCACACTATCACTTTTTCAATGGTGTTTTGATCACACCTTCATTGTGCCTGTATTGCTTAGGTCATGTTATCACTGTTTCAATGGTTCTTGGGACAACTGTTCACTGTGTTTATGGTGCTTTTGGTCACTTTATAACTATTTGAATGGTGCCTTTGTCACACTTTCATTGTGTCTATGGTGTTTTTGTCTCATTGGTCCTGTTTCAATGGTGCATTTGTCACACTTCCACTGTGTCTATGGTGCTTTGGTCACATGATCACTATTTCAAAGGTGCTTCATCACACTTTAACTATGTATATGGTGATTTGGTCACATTGTCACGGTTTCAATGGTGCTTTGGTCACACTTTTACCGTATCTATGGTGCTTAGGTTCCATTATCATTGTCTTGATGGTGCTGTGGTCGCACTTTCACTATGTCTACTGTGCTTGTGTCACATTATCACAGTTCTAATGGTGCTTTGGACACACTTTCGCTGTTTCTATTGTGCTTTGCCTGGAGTATGACAGTTTCAACCGTGCTTTCATCATACTTTTGTTGTATCTATGGTGGTCCCATTTTCACAGTTTCAATGGTGCTTTGGTCACACTCGCACTGTGTCTATGGTGCTTTGGTCTCATTATCACTGTTTAAGTGGTGCTTTAGTCACACTTTTACAGCGTCGATGGTGCTTAGGTTTCATTATCCATGTGTCAATGGTGTTTTGGTCCCACCCTTACTGAGTCTATGGTGTTTTAATCATATCATCACTGTTTCAATGGTGCTTTGGTCACACCTTCTCTGTGTCTATGGTGCTTTGGTCATGATATCACTATTTCAATGGTGTTTTGGTCACACATTTGAAGTGTCTATGGTGCTCTTGTCAAATTATCACTGTTTCAATGGTGCTTTGGTCACACTTTCACCATTTGTATGGTGCTTAGGTCATATTATCACTGTTTCAACGATGCTTTGGTCACACTTTCACTATGTCTATGATGCTTAGGTTACATAACCACTGTTTTTATGGTGATTTGGTCACACATTTATGTGTATATGTTGTTTTGGTCACATTATCATTGTTTCAATGGTTTTTTGGTCACACGTTTACGTTACCTATGGTGCTTTGGTCACATTATCACAATTCAATGGTATCCTGGTCACACTTTCACCCTTTCTTTGGTACATAGGTTTTATTATAATTGTTTCAATGGTGCTTTCATCACACATTCACTGTGTTTATGGTGTTTAGGTTACATTATCACTCTTTTAATTGTGCTTCGGTCACATGTTTTGTGTCTCTTCAGTACTTGTGTCACATCTTGACTGCTTGAATGGTGCTTTGGTCAATGTTGCATCGTGTCTATTGTGCTTGTGCCATGTCATCACATTTTAAATGGTACTTTGGTCACACCTTCACTGTGTCTATGGTGCTTAGGTCATATTATCACTTTATCAATGGTGCTTTGGACAACCTTTCACTGTGTTTATGGTGCTTTGGTCATATTATAACTATTTGTATGGTGCCTTTGTCACTTTCACAGTGTCCATGGTGTTTTGGTCACATCTGCATTGTTTCAATGGTGCTTTGGTCATACTTCCACTGTGTCTATGGTGATTTTTTCACATGACCACGGTTTCAATGGTACTTTGATCACGCTTTCACTTTGTATATGGTGCTTAGGTCCCATTATCACAATTTTTATGGTGCTCTGGTCACACCTTCACTGTTTCTATAGTGCTTGAGTCACATTATCATTCTTTTATGTTGATTTGGTCACACTTTTGGTGTGTCTGTGGTTCTTTTGTCACATTATCATGGTTTTAATGGTGCTTTGGTCACACTTTCCCCGTGTCTATTCTGCTTTTCTAAGAGTATGATAGCTTCCACGGTGCTTTGGTCACACATTCATTGTGTCTATAGTATGTCATGTTCTCACTGTTTAGTGGTGCTTTGGTCTCATTATATCTGTTTCAGTGGTGCTTTGGTAAAACGACTACAGTGTCTTTGGTGCTTAGGTCACGTTATCACTGTTCAATGGTGATTGGGTCACACTTTTACTGTGTCTATGGTGCTTTGGTCACATCATTGCTGTTTTAATGGTGTTTCAGTCACACATTCACGGTGCCTATGGCAATTTCATCACATCATCACTGTTTCAATGGTGTTTTGATCACACTTTGCCATTGTCTTTGGTGCCCTTGTCACATTATCACTGTTTCAATGGTGCTTTGGTTGCATTTTCACTGTGTATATGGTACTTTTGTCACGTTTTCAGTGTTCAGTGGTGCTTTGGTCTCAATTTTACAATGTTTATGCTGCTCAGGACACATTATCACTGTTTCGATGATGCTTTGGTCACACCCTTACTATGTCTATGGTGCTTTGGTGACATCGCTACTGTTTCAATGGTGTTTTGGTCACACTTTGTCTGTCTATGGTGCTTTGGTCACATTATCACTATTTCATTGGTGTTGGGAGCACACATTCAAAGTTTCTATGGTGCTCTTGTCAAGTTATCACTATTTACATGGTGCTTGGGTCACACTTTCACCATTTATATGGCGCATATGTCACATTATCACTGTTTAATGCATCGTTCGTCACACTTCCACTTTGTCTACGATACTTAGGTCACATAATCACTGTTTCAATTGTGCTTTGGACACACGTTTATGTGTCAATGTAGGTTTGGTCACATTATCACGATGTCAATGTAGGTTTGGCTAGCACCCCTCTCCCGATCTAAGGGGGGTGTCAGATTTTATCTCAGAGATTGCTTCAGGGGGTGCAACCACCAAGACAAATGAAGAGTGACTGTGCAGGTTCATCTCCGGCGCCGTACGACCGAAGACCGAACAGTCTCACGACCAGCAATAGTGCGTACCTCGCCACCACCAAACTAACGGTTTCGTGCCACAACAGCCAAGGCACGCGCATCGCGAGAGATGGCTCCTGCGCACGTCACTCCTCTATGCGTACGGCTAGCAAAGCCGAATCGTGGTCTCAAGGCGCTCCTCCTTTCTCTCTTGCCCGAGTCGTCACTTCACTCTTGAGCCCACTCACCGAAGCATGCTAGCCTAGGAGTAGCTATTTATAGTCCTTGTATTCATTTGAGTAATCAATCCATTGGATTCCTCATCAGGCTCGTCCCTTTTCGACCGCCTCCAGTTCCTTTGCTTTCCGTGCCTGCTTAGCGCCCGTGCTCTTGCACTGCGCCCAGTTCAATCCTGCTAACATCATTCATACATTAGCAACGCCCACACCTTCGAGGAAGCTTCCGTCCTTCCCTCCAAAAGTACTGTGTCCACTCTACTCAGCAGTTGCTCAGCGCCCGCACCTTCTGTGCTGCGCCCACATCACATTCCTCTACTTTCCTCTTTCTTCCTCGTTCATTCCGCTCTTCACCGCTGTCTCCACTCTGCTTGTGCTCGTGCTTCTGCCCTCACCTTAAAACACTCGTCCTTGTGACGGTATCCACTTCCCGGAAGCAAAAGCAATCTTCTGACAATACGCATTTACACACACTTACACGCACTTACACACACTTACTCTCACTTGCACGTACTTACACGCACTTACACACACTTAAATGCACTTACACACACTTGTACACAGTTACACATACTTACACGCAGTTACATGTACTTACACGTACTTATATGCACTTACACGCCGTTATGCACACTTACACGCACTTACATGTACTTACACATACTTACACGTACTTACACGTACTTACACGCACTTACACGCACTTATACGCACTTACATGCACTTACACACACTTATACGCACTTATATCCACTTACGCGTACTTACACACACACTTATACGCACTTACATGCACTTTCACACACTTACATGCACTTATACGCACTTATACGCACTTACACGCACTTACACATACTTCTACGCACTTACACGCACTTACACATACTTACACGTACTTACACGCACTAACACACACTTACACGCACTTATACCCACTTATACGTACTTACACGCATTTGCATGCACTTACATGCACTTACACACACTTACATGCACTTACACGCACTTACCCTTACTTACACGCACTTACACATAGTTACATGCATTTACACACACTCACACGTACTTGCACATACTTACACATACTTAGACACAGTTACATACACTTACACGCACTTATACGCGCTTATACGTACTTACACACACTTACACATACTTACACGCACTTACACGCACTTACACACACTTACACGCACTTACACGCACTGACACGCACTTGTATGTAGTTCCACACACTTACACGTACTTACACGCACTTACATGCACTTACACACACTTATACGCACGAGTACGTACTGACACGTACTTACACGCACTTACTCGTACTTACACGCACTTACACACACTTACATGCACTTACACGTACTTATATGCACTTCCACACACTTACACATACTTACACGCACTTACACGCACTTACACACACTTACACGTACTTACGCGCACTTACAGACACTTACAAGAGCTTACACGTACTTACACGCACTTACACGCACTCACACATACTTACACGTACTTACACGTACTTAAATACACTTCCACATACTTACACGTACTTACATGCACTTACACACACTTATACACACTTACACGTAGTTACACGCACTTACATGCAGTTACACACACTTCTACGCACTTACACTCACACGCACTTACAAGTACTTACACGCACTTACACGCACTTACACATACTTAAACATACTTATACGCACTTACACGTACCTACACGCACTTACATGTCCTTATATACACTTACACGTAATTACACGCACTTACATGCACTTACATGTACTTACGCGTACTTACACGCACTTATATGCACTTACACGCACTTGCACGCACTTACATACACTTACATACACTTATACGGACTTACACGCACTTACACACACTTACATACACTTTCACGCACTTACACGTAGTTATACACACTTACACGTGCTTACACGCACTTACACGCACTTACACATATTTACACACATTTATATACACTTACACATACTTACATGCACTCATACATACTTACACGTACTTACACGCACATATATGCACTTACACACACATACACACACTTACACGCACTTAGACACACTTACACGCACTTATGTACACTTACATGGACTTACGTGCACCTACATACACTTACACATACTTAAACACACTTATACGCACTTACACGCACTTACACACACTAACACGTACTTACATACACTTACACACACTTGCACGCACTTACACGCACTTATACGCACTTATATGCACTTACACGCACTTACACACACTTACACTTACTTACACTACTTACACGTACTTACACGTACTTACACGCACTTACATGTACTTACACGCACTTACACGCACTTGCATATACTTACACACACTTATACGTACTTACACACACTTACATGCACTTACACACACTCAGACACACTTACACGCAGTTAATTGTACTTATACGCACTTACACGCACTTAAACAAACTTACACGCACTTGCACACACTTACACATACGTACACACACTTACAAATACTTACATGTACTTACATACACTTACACAGACTAACATGCACTTGCACACACTTACACGCACTTACATATACTTACACGCAGTTACACGCACTTACACGCAGTTAGACGCACTTACATGCACTTACACGCACTTAGACATACTTTCACGTAGTTACGCGTACTTACACACATTTACATGCACTTATACACACTTACACGTACTTACACGCACTTACATGCATTTACGCGCACTTACATGCACTTATACCTACCTACACGTACTTACATGTACTTATACGCACTTACATGCACTTACACACACGTACATGCACTTACATGCACATATATGCACTTACACGTATTTACACACACTTACACGCACTTATACGCACTTACACACACTTATACGCACCTATACCCACTTACACGTACTTACACGCACTAACACCCACTTACACGTACTTACACGCACAAGTACGTACTTACACGCACTTACACGCACTTACTCACACTTATACGCACTTACACACACTTACACACACTTACACACACTTATACGCACTTACACGCACGTACACACACTTACACGCACTTATACGTACTTATACATAGCTACACGCACTTATATGCCGTTACATGCAGTTACACACACTTACATGCACTTACACGCACTTACACATACTTACACGCAGTTACGTGCACTTAGACGCACTTACATGCACTTACACACACTTACATGCACTTATACACACTTACACGCACTTACACGCAGTTACACATACTTAAACGCACTTATACGCACTTATATCCACTTACACATACTTACACGCACTTACACATACTTACACACACTTACACTCACTTATACACAGTTGTATGCACTTACACACACGTATACGCACTTACACGTACTTACACACACTTACACGCACTTGCACACACTTACACCAGTTACACGCACTTACACGCAGTTACACGTAGTTACACGCAGTTACACGCACTTACTCGTACTTACACGTACTTACACGCACTTACACGCAGTTATGTGCACTTACACGTACTTACATGCACTTACACACACTTACACGCACGTATACGCACTTACACGCACTTATACACACTTACACGCACTTACACACACTTACACGTACTTACACACACTTACATTCACTTACACGCACTTACACATACTAACATGCACTTATACGTACTTACATGCACTTACATGCACTTATACGAACGAGTACGTACTAACACGCATTTACACTCACTTACTCATACTTACACGCACTTACACGCACTTAGACGCACTTATACGCACGTATATGCACTTATACACACTTACACATTCTTACACATACTTACACGCACTTACACACACTTATCCATACTTACACGTACTTACACGCACTTACAAGCACTTACATACACTTACACGCACTTCCACAGACTTACACGCACTTTCAAGCACTTACACCAACTTACACGCACTTACACGTACTAACACGCACTTACACACACTTACACGTACTTTCACACACTTATACACAATTATATACACTTACACGCAGTTACACGCACTTATACACACTTACATGCAATTCTATGCACTTACAAGTACTTACACGTACTTCCAAGCACTTACACACACTTATATGCACCTACACGCACTTACACGCAGTTACATGCACTTACATGTCCTTACACGCACTTACACATAATTACACACACTTACACGCACTTACATGCATTTACACACACTTGCACGCACTTACCCACATTTATACACACTTACACGCACTTACACGCACTTGCACGCACCCACATGCACTTACACGCACTTACACGTACTTACACGTACTTACACGCAGTTATACCCACTTACACATACTTACACATACTTACACGCACTTACATGAACTTACACAAACTGATATGCACTTAAATACACTTATACGCACTTACACGCACTTACACGTACTTACACGCACCTCCACGTACTTACACACACTTACACATACTTACATGTACTTACACGCACTTACACGCACCTACACACACTTACACCCACTTACACATACCTATACGTACTTACACACACTTACACACACTTACATGCACTCACATGCACTTACATGCACTTACACGTACTTACCCGCACCTCCACGTACCTACACACACTTACACATACTTACACGCACTTACATGCACTTACATGGATTTACATACACTTACACGTACTTCTACACACTTACACGTACTTACACGTAGTTACATGCACTTACACACACTTATATGCACTTACACACACTTACATGCACTTACACGTACTTATACACACTTACAGACACTTACACGCACTTACATACACTTCCACGCACTTAGACGTACATACACGTACTTACATGCAGTTACACACACTTACATGTACTTACACGCACTTACACGCACTTACATGCACTTAAACGCATGAATACGCACTAGCATGCATTTACACGCACTTACTCGCACTTACACGCACTTACACACACTTACACACACTTACACGTACTTATATACACTTACACGTACTTACACATACTTACATGCACTTACACGTACTTACACACACTTACACGCATTTAGACGCAGTTACACGCACTTATAAGCACTTACACACACTTACACGCACTTACACAGACTTACAAGCATTTAGACACACTTACACGCACTTACACGCAATTACACGCACTTACACGCACTTACACGCACTTACACGCACTTACACGCACTTACACGCACTTATGCGCACTTAAACGTACTTACACACAGTTACACTCACTTATATGTCCTTACACGCACTTACATCTACTTACATGCACGTACACGTACTTACCCGCACTTACACGCACTTACACGCACTTACACACACTTACACATACTTACACACAGTTATACGCACTTACACATACTTACACGCACTTGCACACACCTTTACATACTTACACGCACTTACACGCACTTACACACACCTACACGCATTTACATACACTTACACACACTTACACGCACGTACATGCACTTACACGCACTTACACTCACTTACACATGCTTGCACGCATTTACACGCACTTACACACACTTACACGCAAGTGATTGTAAGTGTGTGTAAGTACGTGTACGTGCGTGTAAGTGCATGTAAGTGTGTGTAGCTGCGTATAAGTGTTTGTAAGTGTGGGTAAGTGCGTGTAAGTGTGTATAAGTGCGTGTAAGTGTGTGTAAGTGCGTGTAAGTACGTGTAAGTGCGTGTAAGTGCGTGTAAGTACGTGTAAGTACGTGTAAGTGTGTGTAAGTGCGTGTAAGTACGTGTAATTATGTACAAGTGTGTGTAGGTACGTGTATGTGCGTGTAACTGCGTGTAAGTACGTGTAAGTGCGTGTAAGTGCGTGTATGTGCGTGCAAGTACGTGTAAGTGTGTGTACGTGCATGTAAGTGCGTGTAAGTGCGTGTAAGTGCGTATAAGTGTGTGTAACTACGTGTAAGTGCGTGTAACTGCGTGTACGTATGTGTTAGTACGTGTAAGTGCGTATAAGTACGTGTAAGTGTGTGTAAGTACGTGTAACTGCGTGTAACTGCGTGTAAGTACGTATAAGTATGTGAAAGTAGGTGTAAGTACGTGATAGTGTTTGTAAATGAATGTAAGTATGTGTAAGTGCGTGTAAGTGCGTGTAAGTTTGTGTAATTGTGTGTAATTGCATGTTAGTGCAATTAACTGTGTATAAGTGCGTGTAAGTATGTGGAAGTGTGTGTAAGTGCGTGTAAGTGCGTGTAAGTGTGTGCAAGTATGTGTAAGTGCGTATAAGTGCCTGTAAGTGCGTGTAAGTGCGTGTAAGTGCATGTACGTGCGTGTAAGTGTATGTAAGTGCGTGTAAGTACATGTAAGTGCGTGTAAATGCGTGTAATTGCGTGTAAGTGTATGTAAGTGTGTGTAATTACCTGTAAGTCTTTGTAAGTGCATGTAGGTACGTGTAAGTACGTGTAAGTGCGTGTAAGTTTGTGTAAGTCCGTGTAAGTGTGTACAAGTGCAAATAACGGTGTATAAGTTCGTGTAACTGCGTATACGTGTGTGTAAGTGCATGTAAGTACGTTCAAGTGTGTGTAAGTGTGTTTAAGTACGTGTAAGTGTGTGTAAGTGTGTGTAAGTGCGAATAAGTGTGTGTAAGTGCGTGCAAGTGCGTGTAAGTGCATGTAAGTATGCGTACGTGCGTGTAAGTGCGTGTAAGTGTGTGTAAGTTATTGTAAGTGCTTGTAAGTAGGTATAATTACGTGAAAGTGCGTGTAAGTATGTGTAAGTATGTGGAAGTGTGTGTAGGTGCGTATAAGTCCGTGTAAGTGCGTTTAAGTGCATGTAAGTGCGTATAAGTACGTGAAAGTGTGTGTAAATGTGTATGAGTGCATAAAAGTGCATGTAAGTGCATGTTAGTACGTGTAAGTGCGTGTAAATATGTGTGAGTGTGTGTAAATATGTGTAAGTGCATGTAAGTACGTGTAAGCACGTATAAGTGCGTGTAACTGCGTATAAGTACGTGTAAGTGCGTGTAAGTGCGTGTAAGTATGTGTAAGTGCGTATAAGTGCGTGTAAGTATATGTAAGTGTGTGTAAGTGTGTGTAAGTGCGTGTAAGTGCGTGTAAGTGTGTGTAACTGCATGTAAGTGCATGTAAGTACGGATAAGTACGTGTAAGTATGTGTAAGTGCGTATAAGTGCATGTAAGTGCGTGTAAGTGCATGTAAGTGCGTGTAAGTGTGTATAAGTGCGTGTAAGTGCGTGTAATTGTGTGGAGTGTGTGTAAGTGCTTGTAAGTATGTACAAGTGCGTGTAAGTACGTGTAAGTACGTGTAACTGCATGTAAGTGCGTGTAAGTGCGTATAAGTACGTGTAAGTGCGTGTAAGTGCGTGTAAGTGCGTGTAAGTGCTTGTAAGTGCATGTAGGTGTATGTAAGTGCATGTAAGTGTGTGTTTCTGCGTGTAAGTGCGTGTTACTGCATGTATGTGTGCGTAAGTGTGTAAAAGTGCGTATAAGTACGTGTAAGTGTGCGTAAGTACATGTAAGTGCGTGTAAGTACGTGTAGCTGTGTGTAAGTGTGTATACATGCATGTAAGTGCATCTAAGTGCGTGTAAAAGCGTGTTAGTGTGTGTAAGTGCGTGTAAGTGCGTGTAAGTGCGTGTAAATGCATGTATGGGCATAGGTGCATATAAGTATGTGTAAGTGTGCGTAAGTGCATGTAAGTGCGTATAAGTGCATGTAAGTGTGTGTAAGTGTGTATACGTCCATGTAAGTGAATGTATGTACGTGTAAGTGCGTGTAAGTGTGTGTAAGTGCGTGTAAGTACGTGTAAGTACGTGTAATTGCATGTAAGTACATGTAAATGCGTATAAGTGCGTGTAAGTGCGTATAAGTGCGTGTAAGTGTGTGTAAGTGCGTGTAAGTATGTGTAAGTGTGTGTAAGTACGTGTAACTGCATGTAACTGTGTGTAACTGCATGTAAGTGTGTGTAAGTGCGTGTAAGTTCTTGTAAGTGCTTGTAAGTGCGTTTAATTGCATGTAAGTGCGTATAAGTGCGTGTAAGTACGTGTAGGTGCTTGTAAGTGCGTGTAAACACGTGTAAGTGTGTGTAAGTGCGTGTAAGTGCATGTAAGTATGTTGAAAGTCCATGAAAATGCGTGTAGGTACGCGTAAGTGTGTGTAAGTGCGTGTAAGTACGTGTACGTGTGTGTAAATGGGTGTAAGTGCATACACGTACGTGTAAGTACGTATAAGTGCGTGTAAGTGTGTGTAAGTAGGTGTATGTGCGTGTAAGTGCTTGTTAGTGTGTATAAGTGCGTGTAAGTTCATGTAAGTGTGTGTAAGTGTGTTTAAGTGCGTGTAAGTGCGTGTAAGCATGCGTAAGTGTGTATAAGTGCGTGTAAGTGCCTATAAGTGTGTGTAAGTACGTGTAAGTGCATGTAAGTGCGTGTAGGTACGCTTAACTGCATGTTAGTGCGTGTAAGTATGTGTAAGTGCGCGTAAGTGCTTTTAAGTGCGTGTATGTACGTGTAAGTGCATGTAAGTGCGTGTAACTACGTGTAAGTGCATGTAACTGCATGTAAATGTGTGTAAGTACGTGTAAGTGCGTGTAAGTATGCGTAAGTATGTGTAAGAGTGTATAAGTGCTTGTTTGTGCGTGTAAGTGCGTGTAAGTGCATGTAAGTGTTTGTAAGTGCGTGTAACTGCATGTAAGTGTGTGTAATTGCGTATAAGTTTGTATAAGTATGTGTAAGTGTGTGTAAGTGCAATTAACTGTGTATAAGTGCATGTAAGTGCGTGTAAGTGCGTGTAAGTGCATAGAAGTGCGTGTAAGTGTGTGTAAGTGCATGTAAATGCGTGTAAGTGCATGTAAGTGTGTGTAAGTACGTGTAAGTGCATATACGTGCGTGAAACTGCGTGTAAGTACATGTAAGTGCGTGTAAGTGCGTGTAGGTGTGTGTAAGTGTGTGTAAGTGCATGTAAGTACGTGTAAGTGCGTGTAAGTATATGTAAGTGCGCGCAAATGTGTGTAAGCGCGTGTAAGTGAGTATAAGCAGGTATAAGTGTGTGTAACTGTGTGTAATTGCGTGCCAGTGCGTGTAAGTACGTCTAAGCGCGTGTAAGTGCATGTAAGTGCGTGTAAGTGCGTATAAGTGCGTGCGTATAAATGCGTGTGAGTGTGTGTACGTGCCTGTAAGTGCTCGTACGTGTGTGGAACACTGTGTAATTGGGTGTAAGTGTGTGTAAGTGCGCGTAAGTGTGTGTAAGTGTGTGTAAGTATGTGTAAGTACGTGTAATTGCATGTAAGTGCATGTAAATGCGTGTAAGTGCGTGTAAGTGCGTATACGTGCATGTAAGTGTGTGTAAGTGCGCGTAAGTGCGTTAAGTACGTGTAAGTAGGTGTAAGTACGTGTAACGGCGTGTAACTGCGTGTAACTGCATGTAAGGGCGTGTAAGTGCGCGTAAGTTCTTGTAAGTGCTTGTAAGAGCGTGTAATTGCGTGTAAGTGCATATAAGTGCGTGTAAGTGTGTGTAAGTACGTGTAAGTGCGTGTAAGTACGTGTAAGTGTGTGTAAGTATGTGTAAGTGCGTGTTAGTGCGTGTAAGTGCGTGTAATTGCGTGTAAGTGCATGTAAGTGTACATTAGTGTGTGTAAGTGTGTGTAAGTATGTGTAAGCACGTGTAAGTGCATGTAAGTGTGTGTAAGTGCATATAAGTGTGTTTAAGTGCATGTAAGTGTGTGTGAGTACTTGTAAGTGCATGTAAGTACGTGGTACACGTAAGTGTGTGTAAGTGCATGTAAGTGCATGTAAGTGCGTGTACTTGTGTGTAAGTGTGTATAAGTGCGTGTAAGTGTGGGTAAGTGCGTACAAGTGTGTGTAGTTACGTGTAAGAGCGTGAAAGAACATATAAGTGCAAGTAAGTGCGTGTAAGTATGTGTAAGTACGTGTAAGTGCGTATACGTTTGTGTAAGTGTGTGCAAGTGCGTGTAAGGGTGTGTAAGTGTGTGTAAATGTGTGTAAGTATGTGTAAGTGTTTTAAGTACGTGTAAGTACGTGTAAGTGTGTGTAAGTGCGTGTAAGTGTGTGTAAGTATGTGTAAGTGCGTGTAAGTATGTGTAAGTATGAGTAAGTGTGT
Source organism: Penium margaritaceum (assembly GCA_023375785.1). Classification (NCBI taxonomy): domain Eukaryota; kingdom Viridiplantae; phylum Streptophyta; class Zygnematophyceae; order Desmidiales; family Peniaceae; genus Penium; species Penium margaritaceum. The sequence goes on along the minus strand of SZWC01000301.1, from coordinate 441,828 downwards.
GTAAGTGTCTCTAAGTGCGTGTTAGTACGTGTAAGTGCATGTAAGTGCACGTAAGTGCATGTAAGTGCGCATAAGTACATGTAAGTGCGTGTAAGTGCGTGTACGTGCGTGTAAGTGCGTATAAGTATGTGTAAGTGCGTGTAAGTGCGTATAAGTGCATACAAGTACGTATAAGTGCGTGTAAGTGTATCTAAGTACATGTAAATGCATGTAAGTGCGTACGTGAGTGTATGCTTGTGTAAGTGCGTGTAACTGCGTGTAAGTGCGTTTAAGTACGTGTAAGTGCGTGTAAATGCGTGTAAGTGCATGTAAGTATATGTAAGCACGTGTAAGTGCATGTAAGTACGTGTAAGCGTGTGTAGGTGCATGTAAGTGCGTGTGAATGCGTATAAGTGCGTGTCAGTGCATGTAAGTGTGTGTGAGTGCGTGTAAGTGCATGTAAGTGCGTGTAAGTACACGTAAGTGTGTGTAAGTGCATATAAGTGTGTGTAAATGTGTGTAATTGTGTGTAAGTGTGTGTAAGTATGTGTAAATGTGGGTATGTACGTGTAAGTGCGTGGACGTGCGTGTAAGTGCATATAAGTGTGTGTAATTACGTGTAAGTACGTGTGAAGACATGTAAGTGTGTGTAAGTGCGTGTAAGTGCATGTAAGTGCGTTTAAGTACGTGTTAAGTATATGTAAGTGCCTGTAAGTACATGTAAGTGCGTATAACTGCGTGTAAATGCATGTAAGTACGTATTAGTGCGTGTAAATGCGTGTAAGTACGTGTAAGTGTTTGAAAGTGTGTGTAAGTACGTGTAAGTGCGTGTAAGTGCGTGTTACTGCGTCTAAGTGCGTGTAACTGTGTGTAAGTGTGTATAAGTACGTGTAAGTGTGTGTCAGTGCGTGTAAGTGTGTGTAAGTGCGTGTGAGTACATGTAAGTGCATGTAAGTACGTATAAGTGCGTGTAATTGCATGTAAGTATTTCTAAGTGCGTGTAAGTACGTGCAAGTACGTGTAAGTGCATGTAAGTTCGTGTAAGTGCGTATAAGTGTGTGTAAGTGCAATTAAGTATGTGTAAGTACGTGTAAGTGCGTATAAGTGTGTGTAAGTGTGTGCAAGTGCATGTAAGTGTGTGTAAGTGAGTGTAAGTGTGTGTAAGTGCATGTAAGTGTGTGTAAGTACGTGTAAGTGCATGTAAGTACGTGTAAGTACGTGTAAGCGTATATAAGTACATCTAAGTATGTGTAAGTGTGCGTAACTGCATGTAAGTATGTGTAAGTGCTTGTAAGTGCGTGTAAGTACGTGTAAGTGTGTGTTAGTACATGTAACTGTGTGTAAGTGCGTGTAAGTGCGTGTAAGTGTGTGTAAGTGTGTGTAAGTGTATGTAAGTACGTGTAAGTGCGTGTAAGTGCGTGTAAGTCTGTGCAAGTATGTATAAGTGCATGTAAGTGCATGTAATTGTTTGTAAGTACGTGTATGTATGTGTAAGTGCGCGTAAGTGCGTGTAAGTTCGTGTAAGTGCGTGTAAGTGGTGTAAGTGTAATTAACTGTGTGTAAGCGCGTGTACGTGTGTGTAAGTACGTATAAGTGCGTATAAGTTCATGTATGTGTGTGCAAATGCGTGTAAGTGCGTGTAAGTGCGTGTACGTACTGTGAGTGCGTGTAAGTGCGTGTAAGTGTGTGTAAGTGCATGTAAGTGCGTATAGGTACATGTTAGTGCGTGTAAGTGCATATAAGTGCGTGTAAGTTCGTGTAAGTGCTTGTATGTGCGTGTAACTACGTAAAAGTGCGTGTAAGTGCGTAAAAGTGTGTGTAAGTACGTGTAAGTGCGTGTAAGTACGTGTAAGTGCGTGTAAGTGCGTGAAAGTACATGCAAGTGTATGTAAGTGCGTGTACATGCGTGTAAGTGCGTGTAAGTGTGTGTAAGCACATGTAAGTGCATATACCTGCGTGTAAGTACGTGCAAGTACGTGTAAGTACATGTTAGTACGTGTAAGTCCATGTAAGTGTATGTAAGTGCGTGTAAGTGCGCGTAAATACGTGTAAGTATGTGTAACTGCATGTAAGTGCGTATAAGTGCGTATAAGTGCGTGTAAGTGTATGTAAGTGAGTGTGAGTGTGTGTAAGTGCATGTAAGTACGTGTAAGTGCATATAAGTGTGTATAAGTGCGTGTAAGTGCGTGTAAGTGTGTGTAAGTGCATGTAAGTGAGTGTAAGTGTGTGTAAGTGTGTGTAAGTTTGTGCAAGTGCGTGTGAGTGTATTTAAGTGCGTATAAGTGCATGTAAGTATGTGTAAGTGCGTGTAAGTGTGTGTAAGTTTGTATAAGTGCGTGTAAGTGCATGTAAGTGCGTGTAAGTACGTGTAAGTATATGTAAGTGTGTGTAAATGTATGTAAGTGTATGTAAGTGCATGTAAGCATGTGTAAGTGCGTGTAAGTGCGTGTGGGTATGTGCAAGTGCGTGTAAGTGCGTGTACGTGCATGTAAGTGTATGTAAGTAGATGTAAGTGCGTGTAAGTGCTTGTAAGTGCTTGTAAGTGCGTATAAGTGCATGTAAGTACGTGTAAGTACGTATAAGTACGTGTAAGTACGTATAAGTATGTGATTGTGCGTATAAGTATATGTAAGTGTGTGTAAGTGCGTGTAAGTACGTGTAAGTGCGTGTAAGTGCATATAAGTACGTGTAAGTGTATGGAAGTGCATGTAAATACGTGTAAGTGCGTGTAAGTGCGTGTAAGCACGTGTAAGTGCGTGTAACTGTGTGTAAGTACGTACAAGTGTGTATAAGTGCGTGTAAATGTGTGTAAGTGCATGTAAGTGTGTGTAAGTACATATAAGTGCGTATAAGTGAGGGTAAGTACGTGTAAGTGCGTGTAAGTACGCATAATTGCGTGTAAGTGCATGTAAGGACATGTAAATATGTGTAAGTGCATATAAGTACGTGCAGGTGCGTGTAAATGCGTGTAAGTGTGTGTAGGTACTTGTAACTGCGTGTAAGTGCCTGTAAGTATGTGTAAGTACGTGTCACTGCATGTAAGTGCGTGTAAGTGCTTGTAAGTGCGTGTAAGTGCTTGTAAGTGCGTGTAAGTACGAGTAAGTGCGTGCAAGTGCGTGTAAGTGTGTGTAAGTGCGTGTAAGTGAGTGTAAGTATGTTTCAGTGCATGTAACTGTGTGTAACTGTGTGCAAGTACGTGTAAGGGCGTGTAAGTACGTGTAAGTACATGTAAGTGTGTATAAGTGCGTGTAAGTGCGTGTAAGTGCGTGTAAGTGCCTGTAAGTGCATGTAAGTACGTGTAAGTGCATGTAAGTACGTGTAAGCACGTGTAAGTGTGTCTAAGTACGTATCAGTACGTGTAAGAGCGTGTAAGTATGTGTAAGTGCGTATAAGTACGTGTAAGTACGTGTAAGTACGTGTAAGTGCTTGTAAGTGCGTGTAACTGGTATAAGTGCATATATCTGTATATAAGGTTGTGCATGTGCATGTAAATACATGTAAGAACGCGTAAGTGCGTATAAGTGCGCGTTAGTGCTTGTAAGTGTGTGTGTAAGTGCATGTAACTGTTAGTAACTGCGTATAACTGCCTGTAAGTGCGTGTAAGTGCGTGTAAGTGCATGTAAGTACGGATAAGTACATGTAAGTACATGTACGTGGGGGTAAGTACAGATAAGCATGTGTAAGTGCATGTTAGTGCGTGTAAGTGCGTATAAGTGTGTATAAGTGCGTGTAAGTACATGTCAGTGTGTGTAAGTGCGTGTAAGTGCGTGTAAGTGCATGTAAGTGCATGTGAGTGTGTGTAAGTGTGAGTAACTGTATGTAAGTGCGAATACGTCCGTGTAAGTGCGTGTAAGTGCGTGTAAGTATGTGTAAGTACGCGTACGTGCGTGTAAGTGCGCGTACGTGCGTGTAAGTGTGTGTAAGTACGTGTAAGTGCGTGTAAGTGCGTGTAAGTACATATAAGTATATATAAGTACGTGTAAGTGCATGTAAGTGCGTGTAAGTACGGATAAGTACATGTAAGTACATGTACGTGGGGGTAAGTACGGATAAGTATGTGTAAGTGCATGTTAGTGCGTGTAAGTGCGTGTAAGTACGTGTAAGTGTGTGTTAGTATGTGTAGGTATGTATAAGTACGTGTAAGTACGTGTAAGTGCGTGTATGTGCCTGTAAGTGCGTATAAGTACGTGCAAGAGTGTGTAATTACGCGTAAGTGCCTGTAAGTACGTGTAAGTACGTGTAAGTGTGTGTAAGTATGTGTAAGTGCGTGTAAGTGTGTATAAGTGCGTATAAGTGCGTGTAAGTGCGTGTAAATACGGCTAAGTGTGTGTAAGTGCGGGTAAGGGTGTATAAGAGCGTGTACGTGCGGATAAGTGCGTGTACGTGCGTGTAAGTGCATGTTAGTGTGTGTAAGTACGTATAAGTGCATATAAGTGCGTGTAAGTGTGTGTAAGTGCGCGTAAGTGCGTGTAAGTGTGTGTAAGTGTTTGCAAGTGCGTGTAATTGCGTGTAAGTGCGTGTAAGTACGTGTAAGTGTGTGTAAGTGTGTGTAAGTGCATGTAAGTGCGCCTAAGTGCGTGTAAGTATGCGTAAGTACGTATAAGTGCGTGTAAATGCGTGTAAGTGCGTGTAAGTATGTGTAAGTGCGTGTAAGTGCGTGTGATTGCGTGTAAGTGTGTGTATGTACGTGTAAGTGTGGGTAAGTGTGTGTAAGTGTGTGTACGTATGGATAAGTACGTGTAAGTGCGTGTAAGTGCGTGTAATTGTGTGTAAGTGCGTGTAAATACGTGTAAGTGCGTGTACATGCGTGTAAGTATGTGTAAGTGCGCGTAAGTGCGTGTAAGTATGTGTTAGTGTGTGTAAGTACGTGTAAGTGCGTGTAAGTACGTGTAAGTGTGTGTAAGTGTGTGTAAGTACTCGTAAGTGTGTGTAAGTGTGGATAAGTGTGTATAAGTGCGTATAAGTGTGTGTACATATGGATAAGTACGTGTAAGTACGTATAAGTGTGTGTGAGTGTGTGTGAGTGCGTGTGAGTGCGTGTAAGTAGACGTAAGTGTGTGTAAGTGCGTGTAAGTACGTGTAAGTGTGTGTAAGTGTGTGTAAGTGTGTGTAAGTGCATGTAAGTGCATGTAAGTACGTATAAGCGCGTGTAAGTACGTGTAAGTGCATGGACGTACGTGTAAGTGCGTGTAAGTATGTGTAAGTGTGCAAAAGTGTGTGGAAGTGCGTGTAAGTGCGTGAAGTGTTTATAAGTTCATGTAAGTACATGTAAGTGCGTGTAGATACGTGTAAGTGCATATAAGTATGTGTAAGTGCGTATAAGTACAGGTAAGTGTGTGTAAGTACATGTACGTGTGGGTAAGGGTGGGTAAGTACGTGTGAGTGTATATAAGTGCGTATACGTACGTGTAAGTGCGTGTAAGTGCGTGTAAGTATGTGTAAGAGTGTGAAAGTTTGTGTAAGTGTGTGTAAGTGTGTATAAGTGTGTGTAAGTGTGTGTAGGTGTGTGTAAGTGCGTGTAAGTGCGTGTAAGTACGTGTATGTACGTGTAAGTGCGTATAAGTACGTACAAGTGTGTTTAAGTGCGCGTAAGTACGTGTAAGAACGTGTAACTGTGTGTATGTGCGTGTAAGTACGTGTAAGTGGGTGTAAATGTGTGTAAGTGTGTATACGTGCGTGTAAGTGCGTGTAAGTGCGTGTACGTGTGTGTAAGTATGTGTAAGTACGTGTAAGTGCGTGTAAGTACGTGTAAGTGTGTATAAGTGCACGTAAGTGCGTATAAGTGCGTGTAAGTGCGTGTAAGTACGTGTAGGTGCGTGTTAGTGCGTATAAGTGCGTGTAAGTGTGTGTAGGTACATGTAAGTGCGTGTAAGTGCGTGTAAGTACGTGTAAGTGCGTGTAAGTGTGTGTAAGTATGGATAAGTACGTGTAAGTACGTGTAAGTGTGTGTAGGTACGTCTAAGTGTGTGTAAGTGTGTGTAAGTGCGTGTAAGTGCGTGTAAATGCGTATAAGTGCATGTAACGCGTGTAAGTGTGTATAAGCATGTGTATGTGCGTGTAAGTGCGTATAAGTGCGTTCAAGTGCGTGTAAGTGCGTGTAAGTGCGTGTAAGTGTGCCTAAGTACGTGTAAGTGCGTGTAAGTGTGCCTAAGTACGTGTAAGTGGGTGTAAGTACGTGTGAGTATGAGTAAGTGCGTGTAAGTGCATATAAGTACGTGTAAGTACGTGTAAGTGCGTGTAAGTGCGGGTAAGTGCGTGTAAGTGCGTGTACGTGCCGGTGACTGCGTGTAAGTACGTGTAATTATGTGTAAGTGCGTGTAAGTATGTGTAAATGCGTATAAGTACGTGTACGTGCGTGTAAGTGGTGTAAGTGCGCGTAAGTGCCTGTAAGTACGTGTAAGTGCGTGTAAGTACGTGTAAGTGCGTGTAAGTGCGTATAAGTGCATGTAAGTGTGTTTAAGTATGTGTAAGTGCGGATAAGTGCGTGTAAGTGCGTGTAAGTGCGTGTACGTATGGATAAGTGCGTGTAAGTACGTGTAAGTGTGTGTGAGTGCGTGTGAGTGCGTGTGAGTGCGTGTGAGTACGTGTAAGTGTGTTTAAGTGCGTGTAAGTGTGTGTAAATGCATGTAAGTGCGTATAAGTGCGTGTAAGTGTGTGTAAGTGTGTGTAAGTACGTGCAAGTACATGTAAGTGCGTGTGAGTGCGTGTACGTGTAGGTAAGTACGTGTAAGTGCGTGTAAGTATGTATAATTGTGTGCAAGTAAATGTAAGTGTGTATAAGTGCGTATAAGTGCTTGTAAGTGCGTGTAAGTACGTGTAAGTGTGTGTAAGTGCTTGTAAGTATATGTAAATGCGTATAAGTGCGTGTAAGTGCATTTAAGTGCGTGTAAGGGCGTGTAAGTACTCGTAAGTCCGTGTAAGTATGTGTAAGTACATATAAGTACGTGTAAGTGCGTGTGAGTGTGTGTAAGTGCGTGTAATTACGGGTAAGTGCGTGTAAGTACATGTACGTACGGGTAAGTGTGGGTAAGTATGTGTAAGTGCATGTAAGTGTGTGTAAGTGCGTATAAGTGCGTGTAAGTGCGTGTAAGTATGTGTAAGTGCGTGTAAGTGTGTGTAAGTACGCATAAGTATGTGTAAGTGTGTGTAAGTGTGTGTAGGTGTGTGTAAGTAGGTGTAAGTGTGTAAGTACATGTAAGTGTGTGTAAGTGCGTGTAAGTACGTGTAAGTGCATATAAGTATGTGTAAGTGCGTGTATGTGTGTATAAGTGCGTGTAAGTGTGTGTATGTGCGTGTAAATGCGTGTTGGTATGTGTAAGTGCGTGAAAGTGTGTATAAGTGCGCGTAGTGCGTGTAAGTATGTGTAGGTGCGTGTAAGTACGTGTAAGTGCGTGTAAGTGCGTATACGTGCGTGTAAGTGCGTGTTAGTGCGTGTAAGTGTGTGTAAGTGTAGGTAAGTGCGTGTAAGTGCGCGTACGAGCCGGTAAGTACGTGTGCGTACATGTAAGTGCATGTAAGTGCGTGTAAGTGGGTGTAAGTGTGTGTAAGTGTGCATAAGTACGTGTAAGTACGTGTAAGTGTGTATAAGTACCTATAAGTGCGTGTAAGTGCGTGTAAGTGCACGTAAGTACGTATAAGTGCGTGTAAGTACGTGTAAGTGCATGTAAGCACGGATAAGTGCGTGTTAGTGTGTGTAAGTGTGTGTACATGCGGGTAAGTGCGTATAAGTGCGTATGCATACATCTGAGTGTGTGTGAGGATGTATGAATGTGTGTGAGTGCGTGTAAGTATGTGTAAGTGCGTATAAGTGTGTGTAAGTGCATGTAAGTGCGTGTACGTGCGGGTAAGTGCGTGTAAGTGCGTGTAAATGCGTGTAGTTATGTGTAAGTGCATGTAAGTGCGTGTAAGTGTGTGTAAGTACGCGTAAGTACGTGTAAGTGTGTGTAAGTGTATGTAAGTGCATGTAAGTGTGTGTAAGTAGGTGTAAGTGCGTGTAAGTGCGTGTAAGTGTGTGTAAGTGTGTGTAAGTGCGCATAAGTGTGGGTAAGTGTGTTTTAGTACGTGTAAGTGCGGGTAAGTGTGTGTAAGTATGTGTAAGTGTGTGTAAGTGCATGTAAGTGCGTGTAAGTGTGTGTAAGTGCGTGTAAGTATGTGTAAGTGTGTGTAAGTGTGAGTAAGTGCGTGTAAGTGTGTATAAGTACGTGTAAGTGCGTGTAAGTGCGTGTAAGTGTGTGTAAGTGTGTGTAAGTGCGTGTAAGTGTGGGTAAGTGTGTTTTAGTGCATGTAAGTGCGGGTAAGTGTGTGTAAGTATGTGTAAGCGTGTGTAAGTACAAGTAAGTGCGTGTAAGTGTGAGTAAGTGCGTGTAAGTATGTGTAAGTGTGTGTTAGGATGTGTAAGTGCGTGTAACTGCATGTAACTGCGTGTATGTGCATGTAAGTGCGTGTAAGTACGTGTAAGTGCGTGTAAGTGTGGTGTAAATGCGTGTAAGTGCATGTTAGTGCGTATAAGTATATGTAAGTGTGTGTAAGTGTGTGTAAGTGCATATAAGTGCATATAAGTGCATATAATTAAGTGTAAGTGCGTGTAAGTACGTGTTTGTGCGTGTAAGTGTATGTAAAAGTGTGTAAGTACGTGTAAGTGCGTATAAGTGCTTGTAAGTGTGTGTAAGTGCATGTAAGCATGTATAAGTGTGTGTAAGTGTATGTAAGTACATGTAAGTGTATGTAAGTATGTGTAAGTGTGTATCAGTACGTGTAAGTGCGTGTAAGTGCGTGTAAGTGCGTGTAAGTACGTGTAAGCGTGTATAGGTACGTGTAGGTATGTGTAAGTGTGTGTAAGTGTGTGTAAATAGGTGTAAGTGTGTGTAAGTACGTGTAAGTAAGTGTAAGTACGTGTAAGTGCATGTAAGTGCATGTAAGTGCATGTAACTGCGTCTAAGTGCGTGTAAGGGCTTGTAAGTGCGTGTAAGTACGTGTACGTATGTGTAAGTGCATGTAAGTGTGGTGTAAGTACGTGTAAGTTCGTGTAAGTGCATGTTAGTATGTAGAAGTGTGTGTAAGTGCATGTAAGTGTGTGTAAGTGCGTGTAAGTGTGTGTAAGTGCGTGTAAGTGCGTGTAAGTG
>SZWC01000301.1:421639-432641 GCA_023375785.1 Penium margaritaceum | reverse complement strand
CGTGTAAGTGCATATAAGTGCGTGTAAGTGCGTGTAACTGCGTCTAAGTGCGTGTAAGTGCTTGTAAGTGCGTGTAAGTACGTGTAAGTATGTGTAAGTGCATGTAAGTGTGGTGTAAGTACGTGTAAGTTTGTGTAAGTGCATGTTAGTATGTAGAAGTGTGTGTAAGTGCATGTAAGTGTGTGTAAGTGCGTGTAAGTGTGTGTAAGTACGTGTAAGTGCGTGTAAGTGTGTATAAGTGCGTGTAAGTGTCTGTTAGTGCGTATAAGTATGTATAAAAGCGTGTAAGTGTGTGTAAGTACATGTAAGTAAGTGTAAGTGCATGTACGTGCATGTAAGTGTATGTAAGTATGTGTGTAAGTGCGTGTAAGTGTGTGTAAGTGCGTGTAAGTGCGTGTAAGTGCACGTAAGTACGTGGAACTGCGTATAAGTGCGTGTAAGTACGTGTAAGATAATGTAAGTGCGTGTAAATACGTATAAGTGCGTGTAAGTGCATATAAGTGTGTGTAAGTGCGTGTAAGTGCGGTTTAAGTTCGTGTAAGTGCGTGTAACTGCATGTAAGTGTATGAAAGTGTGTATAAGTGCGTCTAAGTGCGTGTAAGTGCGTGTAAGTGCAGTTTAAGTGGGTGTAATTTCGTGTAAGTCCGTACAAGTACGTTTAAGTGCGTATAAGTGCGTGTAAGTGAGTGTAAGTGCAACTAAGTACGCGTAAGTGCGCGTACGTGCATGTAAGTGTGTGTAAGTATGTGTAAGTGTGTGCAAGTATGTGTTAGTGTGTGTATGTGTGTGTAAGTGTATGTAAGTGCGTGTAAGTACATGTAAGTACGTGTAAGTGCGTGTAGGTGCGTGTAGGTGCGTGTAAGTGTGTGTAAGTACATGTAAGTGCGTATAAGTGCGTGTAAGTGCATGTAAGTACGTGTAAGTGTGTGTAAGTGTGTGTAAGTATGTATAAGTGCATGTAAGTGTGTGTAAGTGCATGTAAGTGCGTGTAAGTGTGGTTTAAGTGTGTGTAAGTTCGTGTAAGTGCGTGTAAGTGTGTGTAAGTATGTATAAGTGCATGTAAGTGTGTGTAAGTGCATGTAAGTGCGTGTAAGTGTGGTTTAAGTGTGTGTAAGTTCGTGTAAGTGCGTGTAAGTACGTTCAAGTACGTGTAAGTACGTGTAAGTGCATATAAGTACGTGTAAGTGCGTGTAAGTGCGTGTAAGTATGTGTAAGTATGTGTAAGTACATGTTAGTGTGTGTAAGTGTGTGTAAAAGCGTATAAGTGCATGTAAGTGTGTGTAAGTGCATGTAAGTGCGTGTAAGTGCATGTAAGTACGTGTAAGTACATGTAAGTGCGTGTAAGTGCGTGTAAGTGCGTATAAGTGTGTGTAAGTGCGTGTAAGTACGTATAAGTTTGTACAAGTGCGTGTAAGTGTGTGTAAGTGCATGTAAGTACGTGTAAGCATGTAATTATGTGTAAGTGCGTGTAAGGTTGTATCAGAGCGTGTAAGAGTGTGTAAGTGCGTGTAAGTACGTGTAAGTGCATGTAAGTGTGTGTATGTGCGTGTAAGTGCATGTAAGTGCCTGTAAGTTTGTTTAAGTGCGTGTAAGTGCGTGTAAGTGCATGTAAGTGCGTGTAAGTGCGTGTAAGTGTGTGTAAGTGCGTGTAAGTGTAAGAAAGTGTGTGTAAGCATGGGTAAGTACGTGTAAGTGAGTGTAACTGCGTGTAACTGCGTTTACGTGCATGTAAGTGCGTGTAAGTATGTGTAAGCACGTGTAAGTACGTGTTAACTTGTGTAAGTATGTATAAGTTCCTGTAAGTACGTGTAAGTATGTGTAAGTGCATGCAAGTGCGTGTAAGTGCGTGTAAGTGTGTGTAGGTGCGTGTACGTGTGTGTAAGTACATGTAAGTACGTATAAGTACGTGTAAGTGTGTGTAAGTGCATGTTAGTGTGTGTAAGTACGTGTAAGTGCATGGAAGTGTGTGTAAGTATGTAAAAGTACGTGTAAGTACGTGTAAGTGCATGTAAGTGCATGTAAGTGCGTGTAAGTACGTGTAAGTGTGTGTAAGTACGTGTAAGTATGTGTAAGTTTGTGTAACTGAATGTAAGTTTGTGTAAGTGCGTGTAAGTACGTGTAAGTGTGTGTAAGTACGTGTAAGTATGTGTAAGTTTGTGTAACTGAATGTAAGTTTGTGTAAGTGCGTGTAAGTGCGTGTAAGTGCGTGTAAGTGTGTGTAGGTGCGTGTAATTGCGTGTAAGTTTGTGTAAGTGCATAAAAGTGCATGTAAGTACATGTAAGTGTGTATAAGTACGTATAAGTGCGTGTAAGTACGTGTTAGTTTGTGTAAGTGAATGTAAGTTCGTGTAAGTGTGTGTAAGTGCATGTAAGTACGTGTAAGTACGTGTAAGTACGTGTAAGTGCGTGTAAGTATGTGTAAGTGCGTGTAAGTGCGTGTAAGTGCATGTAAGTACGTGTAAGTACGTGTAAGTACGTGTAAGTGCGTGTAAGTATGTGTAAGTGCGTGTAAGTGCGTGTAAATGCGTGTAAGTGCATGTAAGTGTGTATAAGTGCGTGTACGTACGTGTTAGTACGTGTGAGTACGTGTAAGAGCATGTAGGTGCATGTAAGTGTGTGTGTAAGTGCAGTTTAAGTTCGTGTAAGTGAGTGTAAGTGCATGTAAGTACGTGTAAGTTTGTGTAAGTGTGTGTAAGTGCGTGTAAGTACGTGTAAGTGCATGTAAGTACGTGTAAGTTTGTGTAAGTGTGTGTAAGTGCGTGTAAGTACGTGTAAGTACGTATAAGTACGTGTAAGTGCGTGTAAGTGCTAAAAGTGCATGTAAGTGCATATAAGTACGTATAAGTGTATATAAATATGTGTAAGTGTAGATTTAATTCATGTAAGTGTGTGTAAATGCGTATAAGTGCGTGTAAGTATGTGTTAGTGTGTGTAAGTGTGTGTAGGTGCGTGTAAGTGCAGTTAAAGTGGGTGTAGTTTTGTGTAAGTTCATGAAAGTGTGTGTAAGTGCGTGTAAGTGCGTGTAAGTGCGTGTAAGTACGTGTAAGTGCGTGTAAGTGCGTCTAAGTGTGTCTAAGTGCGTGTAAGTACGTGTAAGTGCATGTAAGTGCATGTAAGTGCGTGTAAGTGTGTGTAAGTGCGTGTAAGTACGTGTAAGTGCATGTAAGTGCATGTAAGTGCGTGTAAGTGTGTTTGAAGTGTGTGTAAGATCGTGTAAGTGCGTATACGTATGCATGAGAAAACAATATCCGCTATCCGGGGTATCGACACTATCCGTCCAGTATCCGGATAGCGGATAGTCCCTGGAAAACAACTTAGAAGGATATCCGGATACATCTGGATGTATCCGGATGTGGATATCAGCTGGAGATATGTGGCTTTTTCTGAAGGTGTCGGTGAGTATCCGGAGGTATACGCTGGTATCCATACAAGTATCCGGATGTATCCGTACTTCTATCCGTTGAACTTTCCGGATAGTGAAAGTATCCGCAAGTATCCGTAAGTATCCGGATATTTGAGGCAACTATCCAGATAGCGGATACCTGACTGGTGAATGTATCCGGATTGCGGATACCCCAAAAAAGGGATGAATATATCCGGATTCTCATGCCTATGTGTAAGTGCGTGTAAGTGCGTGTAAGTACATGTAGGTGCATGTAAGTGGGTGTAAGTGCGTGTTAGTGCGTGTAAGTGTGTATAAAAGCGTATAAGTGTGTGTAGGTGTGTGGAAGTACGTGTAAGTGCATGTAAGTGCGTGTAAGTGCATGTAAGTGCGTGTAAGTGCGTGTAAGTGCGTGTAAGTGCATATACGTGCGTGTAAGTGCGTGTAAGTATGTGTAAGTGCATGTAAGTATGAATAAGTGCATGTAAGGGCGTATAAGTGCGTGTAAGTGCGTGTAAGTGCGTGTAAGTGCGTGTAAGTGCGTGTGAGTGCGTGTGAGTGCGTGTAAGTATGTGTAAGTGTGTGTAAGTGCGTGTAAGTGCGTTTAAGTGTGTGTCAGTATGTGTAAGTACGTATAAGTGTGTGTAAGTGCATGTAAGTGCGTGTAAGTTTGTGTAAGTGCGTGTAAATGCGTGAAAGTGCATGTAAGTGCGTGTAAGTGCATGTAAGTGCAAGTAAGTATGTATAAGTGCGTGTAAGAGCATGCAAGAGCGTGTGAGAGCGTGTAAGTGCGTATAAGTGCGTGTAAGTGCGTGTAAGTGTGTGTAAGTATGTGTAAGTGCGTGTAAGTGCATGAAAGTTCGTGTAAGTGTGTGTAAGTGCGTGTAAGTACGTGTAAGTTTGTGTAAGTGTGTGTAAGTGTGTGTAAGTGCGTGTAAGTGCGTGTAAGTTCGTGTAAGTGCGTGTAAGTGCAAGAAAGTGTGTGTAAGTATGTGTAAATGCGTGTAAGTGCATGTAAGTGTGCGTAAGTATGTGTAAGTGCGTCTAAGTGCATGTAAGTTCATGTAAGTGCGTTTAAGTATGTATAAGTACGTATAAGTGCGTATAAGTAAGTGTAAGTGCGTATAAGTGCGTATAAGTGCATGCAAGTACGTGTAAGTGCGTGTAAGTGTGGTGTAAATGCATGTAAGTGCATGTTAGTGCGTATAAGTATATGTAAGTGTGTGTAAGTGCGTGTAAGTGCGTATAAGTAAGTGTAAGTGCGTATAAGTGCGTATAAGTGCATGCAAGTACGTGTAAGTGCGTGTAAGTGTGGTGTAAATGCATGTAAGTGCATGTTAGTGCGTATAAGTATATGTAAGTGTGTGTAAGTGCATGTAAGTGCGTATAAGTGCATAAAAGTGCATATAGGTGCGTGTAAGTGTGTGTTAGTGTGTGTAAGTATGTGTAAAAGCGTGTAATTATGTGTAAGTGCATATAAGTGCTTGTAAGTGCTTGTAAGTGTGTGTAAGTGCATGTAAGTGTGTATAAGTGTGTGTAAGTGTATGTAAGTGCGTGTAAGTGTATGTAAGTTTGTGTAAGTGTGTATAAGAGCGTGTAAGTGTGTGTAAGTGTTTGTAAGTGCGTGTAAGTGCGTGTAAGTGTGTAAAGGTGCGTGTAGGTACGTGTAAGTGTGTGTAAGTGTGTGTAAGTATGTGTCAGTGCGTGTAAGTACGTGTAAGTGTAAGTGCGTGTAAGTGCATATAAGTGCGTGTAAGTGCGTGTAACTGCGTCTAAGTGCGTGTAAGTGCGTGTAAGTGCGTGTAAGTGCGTGTAAGTATGTGTAAGTGCATGTTAGTGTGGTGTAAGTGCGTGTAAGTTTGTGTAAGTGCATGTTAGTATGTAGAAGTGTGTGGAAGTGCATATAAGTGTCTGTAAGTGCGTGTAAGTGTGTGTAAGTGCGTGTAAGTGCGTGTATGTGTGTATAAGTGCGTGTAAGTGTTTGTTAGTGCGTATACGTGTGTGTAAAAGCGTGTACCTGTGTGTAAGTACATGTAAGTGCGTGTAAGTATATGTACGTGCATGTAAGTGCATGTGAGTATGTGTGTAAGTGCGTGTAAGTGTGAGTAAGTGCGTGTAAGTACGTGTAAGTGCACGTAAGTGCGTGGAAGTACGTGTAAGTGCGTGTAAGTACGTGTAAGTTTATGTAAGTGCGTGTAAATACGTGTAAGTGCGTGTAAGTGCATATAAGTGTGTGTAAGTGTGTATAAGTGCGTCTAAGTGCGTGTAAGTGCGTGTAAGTGCAGTTTAAGTGGGTGTAATTTTGTGTAAGTTTGTACAAGTGCGTGTAAGTGCGTATAAGTGCGTGTAAGTGAGTGTAAGTGCAACTAAGTACGCATAAGTGCGCGTAAGTGCGTGTAAGTGTGTGTAAGTGTGTGTAAGTATGTGCAAGTACGTGTTAGTGTGTGTATGTGTGTGTAAGTGTATGTAAGTGCGTGTAAGTGCGTGTAGGCGCGTGTAGGTACGTGTAAGTGTGTGTAAGTGCATGTAAGTGCGTATAAGTGCGTGTAAGTGCATGTAAGTACGTGTAAGCGTGAGTAAGTTTGTGTAAGTACGTGTAAGTGCATTTAAGTGCGTGTAAGTGCATGTAAGTGCGTGTAAGTGTGGTTTAAGTGTGTGTAAGTTTGTGTAAGTGCGTGTAAGTACGTTCAAGTACGTGTAAGTGCGTGTAAGTGCATGTAAGTACGTGTAAGTACGTGTAAGTGCGTGTAAGTACGTATAAGTATGTGTAAGTGCGTGTTAGTGCGTGTTAGTGTGTGTAAAAGCGTTTAAGTGCGTGTAAGTGTGTGTAAGTGCATGTAAGTGCGTGTAAGTGCATGTAAGTACGTGTAAGTGCATGTAAGTGCGTGTAAGTGCGTATAAGTGCGTGTAAGTATGTGTAAGTGCGTGTAAGTGCATGTAAGTACGTGTAAGTGCGTGTAAGTGCGTCTAAGTGTGTCTAAGTGCGTGTAAGTACGTGTAAGTACGTATAAGTACGTGTAAGTGCGTGTAAGTACGTATAAGTGTGTGTAAGTGCGTGTAAGTACGTACAAGTTTGTATAAGTGCATGTAAGTGTGAGTAAATGCGTGTCAGTACGTGTAAGTGCGTGTAAGTGCGTCTAAGTGTGTCTAAGTGCGTGTAAGTACGTGTAAGTACGTATAAGTACGTGTAAGTGCGTGTAAGTACGTATAAGTGTGTGTAAGTGCGTGTAAGTACGTACAAGTTTGTATAAGTGCATGTAAGTGTGAGTAAATGCGTGTCAGTACGTGTAAGTGCGTGTAAGTGCGTCTAAGTGTGTCTAAGTGCGTGTAAGTACGTGTAAGTACGTATAAGTACGTGTAAGTGCGTGTAAGTACGTATAAGTGTGTGTAAGTGCGTGTAAGTACGTACAAGTTTGTATAAGTGCATGTAAGTGTGAGTAAATGCGTGTCAGTACGTGTAAGTGCGTGTAAGTGCGTCTAAGTGTGTCTAAGTGCGTGTAAGTACGTGTAAGTACGTATAAGTACGTGTAAGTGCGTGTAAGTACGTATAAGTGTGTGTAAGTGCGTGTAAGTACGTACAAGTTTGTATAAGTGCATGTAAGTGTGAGTAAATGCGTGTCAGTACGTGTAAGTGCGTGTAAGTGCGTCTAAGTGTGTCTAAGTGCGTGTAAGTACGTGTAAGTACGTATAAGTACGTGTAAGTGCGTGTAAGTACGTATAAGTGTGTGTAAGTGCGTGTAAGTACGTACAAGTTTGTATAAGTGCATGTAAGTGTGAGTAAATGCGTGTCAGTACGTGTAAGTGCGTGTAAGTGCGTCTAAGTGTGTCTAAGTGCGTGTAAGTACGTGTAAGTACGTATAAGTACGTGTAAGTGCGTGTAAGTACGTATAAGTGTGTGTAAGTGCGTGTAAGTACGTACAAGTTTGTATAAGTGCATGTAAGTGTGAGTAAATGCGTGTCAGTACGTGTAAGTGCGTGTAAGTGCGTCTAAGTGTGTCTAAGTGCGTGTAAGTACGTGTAAGTACGTATAAGTACGTGTAAGTGCGTGTAAGTACGTATAAGTGTGTGTAAGTGCGTGTAAGTACGTACAAGTTTGTATAAGTGCATGTAAGTGTGAGTAAATGCGTGTCAGTACGTGTAAGTGCGTGTAAGTGCGTCTAAGTGTGTCTAAGTGCGTGTAAGTACGTGTAAGTACGTATAAGTACGTGTAAGTGCGTGTAAGTACGTATAAGTGTGTGTAAGTGCGTGTAAGTACGTACAAGTTTGTATAAGTGCATGTAAGTGTGTGTAAATGCGTGTCAGTACGTGTAAGTGCGTGTACGTTTGTGTAAGTACGTGTAAATGCGTGTAAGTATGTGTAAGTGCATGTAAGTACGTATAAGTGTATGTAATTATATGTAAGTGCCTGTAAGGTCGTATCAGAGCGTGTAAGAGTGTGTAAGTGCGTGTAAGTGCGTGTAAGTGCATGTAAGTGTGTGTATGTGCGTGTAAGTGCATGTAAGTTTTTGTAAGTTCGTGTAAGTGCGTGTAGGTGCGTGTAAGTGCGTGTAAGTGCGTGTAAGTGCGTGTAAGTACAAGAAAGTGCGTATAAGTATGTATAAGTACGTGTAAGTGCGTGTAACTGCATGTAACTGCGTTTCCGTGCATGTAAGTGCGTGTAAGTATGTGTAAGCGCGTGTAAGTACGTGTTAGTTCGTGTAAGTATGTATAAGTTCCTGTAAGTGCGTGTAAGTATGTGTAAGTGCATGTAAGTGCGTGTAAGTGCGTGTAAGTGTGTGTAAGTGCGTGTACACGTGTGTAAGTACATGCAAGTACGTATAAGTACGTGTAAGTATGTGTAAGTGCATGTTAGTATGTGTAAGTATGTGTAAGTGCATGGAAGTGTGTGTAGGTGTGTGTAAGTGCGTGTAAGTACGTGTAAGTGCATGTAAGTGCATGTAAGTGCGTGTAAGTACGTGTAAGTATGTGTAAGTACGTGTAAGTATGTGTAAGTTCGTGTAAGTGAATGTAAGTTCGTGTAAGTGTGTGTAAGTGCATGTAAGTGCGTGTAAGTGCGTGTAAGTACGTGTAAGTGCATGTAAGTGCGTGTAAGTGCGTGTAAGTACGTGTAAGTGCATGTAAGTGCATGTAAGTGCGTGTAAGTGCGTGTAAGTACGTGTAAGTGCATGTAAGTGCATGTAAGTGCGTGTAAGTGCGTGTAAGTACGTGTAAGTGCATGTAAGTGCATGTAAGTGCGTGTAAGTGCGTGTAAGTACGTGTAAGTGCATGTAAGTGCATGTAAGTGCGTGTAAGTGCGTGTAAGTACGTGTAAGTGCATGTAAGTGCATGTAAGTGCGTGTAAGTGCGTGTAAGTACGTGTAAGTGCATGTAAGTGCATGTAAGTGCGTGTAAGTGCGTGTAAGTACGTGTAAGTGCATGTAAGTGCATGTAAGTGCGTGTAAGTGCGTGTAAGTACGTGTAAGTGCATGTAAGTGCATGTAAGTGCGTGTAAGTGCGTGTAAGTACGTGTAAGTGCATGTAAGTGCATGTAAGTGCGTGTAAGTGCGTGTAAGTACGTGTAAGTGCATGTAAGTGCATGTAAGTGCGTGTAAGTGCGTGTAAGTACGTGTAAGTGCATGTAAGTGCATGTAAGTGCGTGTAAGTGCGTGTAAGTACGTGTAAGTGCATGTAAGTGCATGTAAGTGCGTGTAAGTGCGTGTAAGTACGTGTAAGTGCATGTAAGTGCATGTAAGTGCGTGTAAGTGCGTGTAAGTACGTGTAAGTGCATGTAAGTGCATGTAAGTGCGTGTAAGTGCGTGTAAGTACGTGTAAGTGCATGTAAGTGCATGTAAGTGCGTGTAAGTGCGTGTAAGTACGTGTAAGTGCATGTAAGTGCATGTAAGTGCGTGTAAGTACGTGTAAGTATGTGTAAGTACGTGTAAGTATGTGTAAGTTCGTGTAAGTGAATGTAAGTTCGTGTAAGTGTGTGTAAGTGCATGTAAGTGCGTGTAAGTACGTGTAAGTACGTGTAAGTACGTGTAAGTATGTGTAAGTGTGTGTAAGTGCATGTAAATGCGTGTAAGTGCATGTAAGTGTGTATAAGTACGTGTGCGTGCGTGTTAGTACGTGTGAGTACGTGTAAGAGCATGTAAGTGCATGTAAGTGTGTGTAAGTGCAGTTTAAGTTTGTGCAAGTGAGTGTAAGTGCGTGTAAGTACGTGTAAGTGTGCGTAAGTGTATGTAAGTGCGTGTAAGTACGTGTAAGTGCGTGTAAGTACGTGTAAGTGTGTGTAAGTGCTAAAAGTACGTGTAAGTGTATGTAAGTACGTGTAAGTGCATGTAAGCGTGTGTAAGTGCAGTTTAAATTCATGTAAGTGTGTGTAAGTGCGTATAAGTGCGTGTAAGTATGTGTAAGTGTATGTAAGTGTCTGTAGGTGCGTGTAAGTACAGTTAAAGTGGGTGTAGTTTTGTGTAAGTTCATGTAAGTGTGTGTAAGTACGTGTAGGTGCTTGTAAGTGCGTGTAAGTACGTGTAAGTGCGTGTAAGTGCGTCTATGTGCGTCTAAGTGCGTGTAAGTATGTGTAAGTGCATGTAAGTGCATGTAAGTGCGTGTAAGTGTGTTTGAAGTGTGTGTAAGATCGTGTAAGTGCGTATACGTATGCATGAGAAAACAATATCCGCTATCCGGGGTATCCACACTATCCGTCCAGTATCTGGATAGCGGATAGTCCCTGGAAAATAACTTAGAAGGATATCCGGATACATCCGGATGTATCCGGGTGTGGATATCAGCTGGAGATATGTGGCTTTTTCTGAAGGTGTCGGTGAGTATCCGGAGGTATACGCTGGTATCCATACAAGTGTCCGGATGTATTCGTACTTCTATCCGTTGAACTTTCCGGATAGTGAAAGTATCCGCAAGTATCCGTAAGTATCTGGATATTTGAGGCAACTATCCGGATAGCGGATACCTGACTGATGAATATATCCGGATTGCGGATACCTCCAAAAAGGGACGAATATATCCGGATTCGCATGCCTATGTGTAAGTGCGTGTAAGTGCATGTAAGTGCGTGTAAGTGGGTGTAAGTGCGTGTTAGTGCGTGTGAGTGTGTGTAAAAGTATATAAGTGTGTGTAAGTGTGTGTAAGTGCGTGTAAGTGCATGTAAGTATGTGTAAGTGCGTATACATGCGTGTAAGTGTGTGTAAGTATGTGTAAGTGCATGTAAGTATGAATAAGTGCATGTAAGGGTGTATAAGTGCATATAAGTGCGTGTAAGTACGATTAAGTGCGTGTGAGTGCGTGTGAGTGCGTGTAAGTATATCTAAGTGCGTGTAAGTGTGTATAAGTGCGTGTAAGTGTGTGTCGGTATGTGTAAGTGTGTGTAAGTATGTGTAAGTGCATGTAAGTGTGTGTAAGTTTGTGTAAGTGCGTGTAAATGTGTGAAAGTACGTGTAAGTGCGTGTAAGTGCATGTAAGAGCAAGTAAGTATGTTTAAGTGCGTGTAAGAGGGTGCAAGAGCGTGTGAGAGTGTGTAAGTGTGTATAAGTGTGTGTAAGTGCGTGTAAGTGTGTGTAAGTATATGTAAGTGTGTGTAAGTGCATGTAAGTTCGTGTAAGTGTGTGTAAGTGCGTGTAAGTA
>SZWC01000301.1:372371-421444 GCA_023375785.1 Penium margaritaceum | reverse complement strand
TAAGTGCGTGTAAGTGTGTATAAGTGCGTGTAAGTGTGTGTCGGTATGTGTAAGTGTGTGTAAGTGTGTGTAAGTGCATGTAAGTGTGTGTAAGTTTGTGTAAGTGCGTGTAAATGCGTGAAAGTACGTGTAAGTGCGTGTAAGTGCATGTAAGTGCAAGTAAGTATGTATAAGTGCGTGTAAGAGCGTGCAAGAGCGTGTGAGAGTGTGTAAGTATGTATAAGTGTGTGTAAGTGCGTGTAAGTGTGTGTAAGTATATGTAAGTGTGTGTAAGTGCATGTAAGTTCGTGTAAGTGTGTGTAAGTGCGTGTAAGTACGTGTAAGTTTGTGTAAGTGTGTATAAGTGTGTGTAAGTGCATGTAAGTGCGTGTAAGTACATGTAAGTGCGTGTAAGTGCGTGTAAGTGTATATAAGTGCGTGTAAGTGTGTGTAAGTGGGTCTAAGTGTGTGTAAGTGCGTGTAAGTGCGTGTAAGTGCGTGTAAGTACGTGTAAGTATGTGTAAGTGCATGTAAGTGTGGTGTAAGTGCGTGTAAGTTCGTGTAAGTGCATGTTATTATGTAGAAGTTTGTGTAAGTACGTGTAAGCATGTGTAAGTATGTGCAAGTGTGTGTAAGTATGTGTAAGTGCGTGTAAGTGCGTATAAGTGCGTGTAAGTGTCTGTTAGTGCGTATAAGTGTGTGTAAAAGCATGTAAGTGTGTATAAGTACATGTAAGTGCATGTAAGTGCATGTAAGTGCATGTAAGTGCATATAAGTATGTGTGTAATTACGTGTAAGTGTGTGTAAGTACGTGTAAGTGTGTGTTAGTACACGTAAGTGCGAGTAAGTGCCTGTAAGTACATGTAAGTGCGTGTAAGTACGTGTAAGTTTATGTAAGTGCGTGTAACTACGTGTAAGTGCGTGTAAGTGCATATAAGTGTGTGTAAGTGCGTGTAACTACGTGTAAGTGCGTGTAAGTGCATATAAGTGTGTGTAAGTGCGTGTAAGTGCGGTTTAAGTTTGTATAAGTGCGTGTAAGTGCGTGTAAGTGTGTGTAAATGTGTATACATGCATCAAAGTGCGTGTAAGTGCGTGTAGGTGCAGTTTACGTGGGTGTAATTTCGTGTTAGTTCGTATAAGTGCGTGTAAGTGCGTACAAGTACGTGTAAGTGAGTGTTAGTGCAATTAAGTACGCGTAAGAGCGCGTAAGTGCATGTAAGTACGTGTAAGTGTGTGTAAGTGCATGTAAGTATGTGTTAGTGTGTGTATGTGTGTGTAAGTGTATGTAAGTACGTGTAAGTACATGTAAGTACGTGTAAGTGCGTGTAGGTGCGTGTAGGTGCGTGTAAGTGTGTGTAAGTACATGTAAGTACGTATAAGTACGTCTAAGTGCATGTAAGTGCGTGTAAGTGTGTGTAAGTGCATGTAAGTGTGTGTAAGTGTGTGTAAGTGTGTGTAAGTACGTGTAAGTACATGTAAGTGCGTGTAAGTGCATATAAGTGTGTGTAAGTGTGGTTTAAGTGTGTGTAAGTTTGGGTAAGTGCGCGTAAGTACGTACAAGTATGTGTAAGTGCGTGTAAGTGCGTGTACGTACGTGTAAGTGCGTGTAAGTGTGTGTAAGTATGTGTAAGTATGTGTTAGTGCGTGTTAGTGCGTGTAAGTGTGTGTAAAAGCATATAAGTGCGTGTAAGTGTGTATAAGTGCATGTAAGTGCGTGTAGGTGCATGTAAGTGCGTGTAATTGCATGTAAGTGTGTGTAAGTGCGTGTAAGTGCGTGTACGTGTGTGTAAGTGTGTGTAAGTACGTGTAAGATTGTAGAAGTGCGTGTAAGTGTGTGTAAGTGCGTGTCAGTATGTGTAAGTGCGTGTACGTTTGTGTAAGTACGTGTAAGTTCCTGTAAGTGCGTGTAAGTGCGTGTAAGTACATGTAAGTGCATGTAAGTGCGTGTAAGTACATGTAAGTGCATGTAAGTGCGTGTAAGTACATGTAAGTGCATGTAAGTGCGTGTAAGTACATGTAAGTGCATGTAAGTGCGTGTAAGTACATGTAAGTGCATGTAAGTGCGTGTAAGTACATGTAAGTGCATGTAAGTGCGTGTAAGTACATGTAAGTGCATGTAAGTGCGTGTAAGTACATGTAAGTGCATGTAAGTGCGTGTAAGTACATGTAAGTGCATGTAAGTGCGTGTAAGTACATGTAAGTGCATGTAAGTGCGTGTAAGTACATGTAAGTGCATGTAAGTGCGTGTAAGTACATGTAAGTGCATGTAAGTGCGTGTAAGTACATGTAAGTGCATGTAAGTGCGTGTAAGTACATGTAAGTGCATGTAAGTGCGTGTAAGTACATGTAAGTGCATGTAAGTGCGTGTAAGTACATGTAAGTGCATGTAAGTGCGTGTAAGTACATGTAAGTGCATGTAAGTGCGTGTAAGTACATGTAAGTGCATGTAAGTGCGTGTAAGTACATGTAAGTGCATGTAAGTGCGTGTAAGTACATGTAAGTGCATGTAAGTGCGTGTAAGTACATGTAAGTGCATGTAAGTGCGTGTAAGTACATGTAAGTGCATGTAAGTGCGTGTAAGTACATGTAAGTGCATGTAAGTGCGTGTAAGTACATGTAAGTGCATGTAAGTGCGTGTAAGTACATGTAAGTGCATGTAAGTGCGTGTAAGTACATGTAAGTGCATGTAAGTGCGTGTAAGTACATGTAAGTGCATGTAAGTGCGTGTAAGTACATGTAAGTGCATGTAAGTGCGTGTAAGTACATGTAAGTGCATGTAAGTGCGTGTAAGTACATGTAAGTGCATGTAAGTGCGTGTAAGTACATGTAAGTGCATGTAAGTGCGTGTAAGTACATGTAAGTGCATGTAAGTGCGTGTAAGTACATGTAAGTGCATGTAAGTGCGTGTAAGTACATGTAAGTGCATGTAAGTGCGTGTAAGTACATGTAAGTGCATGTAAGTGCGTGTAAGTACATGTAAGTGCATGTAAGTGCGTGTAAGTATGTGTAAGTACGTGTAAGTGCATGTAAGTACGTGTCAGTGCATGTAATTATGTGTAAGTGCGTGTAAGGTCGTATCAGAGCGTGTAAGAGTGTGTAAGTGTGTGTAAGTGCGT
Source organism: Penium margaritaceum (assembly GCA_023375785.1). Taxonomy (NCBI): domain Eukaryota; kingdom Viridiplantae; phylum Streptophyta; class Zygnematophyceae; order Desmidiales; family Peniaceae; genus Penium; species Penium margaritaceum. Next base: position 418,349 of record SZWC01000301.1, on the reverse strand, counting down.
GTAAGTGCATGTAAGTGTGTGTATATGCATGTAAGTGCGTGTAAGTACCTGTAAGTTCGTGTAAGTGCGTGTAAGTACATGTAAGTGCGTGTAAGTACGTGTAAGTGCGTGTAAGTAGGTGGAAGTGTAAGAAAGTGCGTGTGAGTATGTGTAAGTACGTGTAAGTGCATGTAAGTACGTGTAAGTGCGTGTAACTGTGTGTATGTGGATGTAAGTGCGTGTAGGTACGTGTAAGCGTGTGTAAGTATGTGTTCGTTTGTGTAAGTACGTGTAAGTTCCTGTAAGTGCGTGTAAGTGCGTGTAAGTGCATGTAAGTACATGTAAGTGTGTGCAAGTGTGTATAAGTGCGTATCAGTACGTGTACGTGTGTGTAAGTACATGTAAGTACGTATAAGTATGTGTAAGTGTGTGCAAGTTCATGTTAGTGTGTGTAAGTACGTGTAAGTGCATGGAAGTGTGTGTAAGTGTGTAAGTACGTGTAAGTACGTGTAAGTGCATGTAAGTGCATGTAAGTGCGTGTAAGCAGTGTAAGTGTGTAAGTACGTATAAGTATGTGTAAGTTCGTGTAAGCGAATGTAAGTTCGTGTAAGTGCGTGTAAGTGCGTGTAAGTGCGTGTAAGTGCGTGTAAGTGCGTGTAAGTATATGTAAGTGCGTGTAAGTGTGTGTAAGTGCATGAAAGTGCGTGTAAGTACATGTAAGTGTGTGTAAGTACGTGTAAGTGCGTGTAAGTATGTGTTAGTTTGTGTAAGTGAATGTAAGTTTGTGTAAGTGTGTGTAAGTGCATGAAAGTGCGTGTAAGTACATGTAAGTGTGTGTAAGTACGTGTAAGTGCGTGTAAGTATGTGTTAGTTTGTGTAAGTGAATGTAAGTTTGTGTAAGTGTGTGTAAGTATGTGTAAGTGTATGTAAGTACAAGTAAGTGCGTGTAAGTACGTGTAAGTGCGAGCAAGTGCGTGTAAGTACGTGAAAGTACGTGTAAGTGCATGGAAGTGCATGTAAGTACGTGTAGGTGCGTGTAAGTACGTGTAGGTTCGTATAAGTGCATGTAAGTGCGTGTAAGTGCGTCTAAGTGTGTGTAAGTCTGTGTAAGTGAATATAAGTGTGGTTTAAGTTTGTGTAAGTGCGTATAAGTGCATGTAAGTGCGTGTAAATGGATGTAAGTGCGTGTAAGTGCGTATAGGTACGTGTAACTGTGTGTAAGTGTGTGTAAGTGTGTGTATGTATGTATAAGTACGTGTAAGTGCGTGTAAGTACGTGTAAGTGCGTGTAAGTGTGTGTAAGTGTGTGTAAGTGTGTGTAAGTGCGTAGAAGTGTGTATAAGTGTGTGTAAGTGCGTGTAAGTTCGTGTAAGTGTGTGTAAGTGTGTGTAAGTGCGTGTAAGTATGTATAAGTGCGTGTAAGTGCGTGTAAGTATGTGTAAGTGCGTGTAAGTGTGTGTAAGTGTGTGTAAGTGCGTGTAAGTATGTATAAGTGCGTGTAAGTGCGTGTAAGTATGTGTAAGTGCGTGTAAGTGTGTGTAAGTGCGTGTAAGTTTGTGTAAGTATGTGTAAGTTTGTGTAAGTGTGTCTAAGTACGTGTAAGTGCGTGTAAGTGCGTGTAAGTACGTGTAAATGCGTGTAAGTGCGTGTAAGTGTGTGTAAGTGTGTATAAGTACGTGTAAGTATGTGTAAGTGCGTGTAAGTGCATGTAAGTACGTGTAAGTGTGTGTAAGTGCGTGTAAGTGCGTGAAAGTACGTGTAAGTGCGTCTAAGTTTGTGTAAGTTTATGTAAATGAGTTTAAGTGTTGCTTAAGTTCCTGTAATACGTGGAAGTGCATGTAAGTGCGTGTAAGTGCAGGTAAGTACATGTAAGTGCGTATAAGTGCGTGTAAGTGCGTGTAAGTATGGTTTAAGTGAGTGTAATTTTGTATAAGTTCGTGTAAGTGCATGTAAGTGCGTGTAAGTGCAGGTAAGTACATGTAAGTGCGTATAAGTGCGTGTAAGTGCGTGTAAGTATGGTTTAAGTGAGTGTAATTTTGTATAACTTCGTGTAAATGCATGTAAGAATGTGTAAGTAAGTGTAAGTGCGTGTAAGTGCGTATAAGTGTGTGTAAGTACGTGTAAGTTCGTGTAAGTGGGTGTAAGTGCATGTAAGTACGTGTTAGTGTGTGTAAGTGCGTGTAAGTATGTATAAGTGCGTGTTATTACGTGTAAGTGTGTATAAGTGCGTGTACGTGCGTGTAAGTGTGTGTAAGTACGTGTTAGTGCGTGTAGGTGCGTGTAAGTGTGTGTAAGTGTGTGTAAGTACGTGTAAGTACCTGTAAGTGTGTGTAAGTACGTGGAAGTATGTATAAGTGTGTGTAAGTGCGTGAAAGTACGTGTACGTACGTCTAAGTACGTGTACGTGCGTGGAAGTGCATGTAAGTGTGTGTAAGTACTTGTAAGTGTGTGTAAGTGCGTGTAAGTGTGTATAAGTATGGTTTAAGTACGTGTAAGTTTGTGTAAGTTCGTGTAAGTGCGTGTAAGTGCGTGTAAGTGCGTGTAAGTGTGTGTAAGTGCGTGAAAGTACGTGTACGTACGTGTAAGTACGTGTACGTGCGTGGAAGTGCATGTAAGTGTGTGTAAGTACTTGTAAGTGTGTGTAAGTGCGTGTAAGTGTGTATAAGTATGGTTTAAGTACGTGTAAGTTTGTGTAAGTTCGTGTAAGTGCGTGTAAGTACGTGTAAGTACGTGTAGGTGCATGTAAAAGCGTATAGGTCCGTGTAAGTGCGTGTAAGTACGTGTAAGTACGTGTAAGAATGTGGAAGTGCGTATAAGTGCATGTAAGTGCGTGTAAGTATGTGTAAGTACGTGTAAGTGCGTGTAAGTGCGTGTAAGTGCGTGTAAGTGCGTGTAAGTGCGTGTAAGTGTGTGTAAGTGCGTGTAAGTTTGTATAAGTACGTGTTAGTGCGTGTAAGTGCGTGAAAGCATGTGTAAGTGCGTATAATTGCGTGTCAGTGTGTGTAAGTACGTGTAAGTGCGTGTATGTATGTATAAGTGTGTGTAAGTGCGTGTAAGTACATGTAAGTGCGTGTAAGTGCGTGAAAGTGCGTGAAAGTGTGTATAAGTACGTGTAAGTGTGTATAAGTGTGTGTAAGTGCGTGTAAGTTAGTGTAAGTACGTGTAAGTGTGTGTAAGTGTGTGTAAGTATGTATAAGTGCGTGTAAGTACGTGTAAGTACGTGTAAGTGCGTGTAGGTGCGTATAAGTTTGTGTAAGTTTGTGTAAGTGTGTGTAAGTTTGTGTAAGTGTGTGTATGTGCGTGTAAGTGGGTGTAAGTGCGTGTAAGTGCATGTAAATGCGTGTAAGTGCATGTAAGTGCGTGTAAGTACGTGTAAGTGCGTATAAGTATATGTAAGTGCGTATAACTGTGTGTAAGTGCGTATAAGTGTGTGTAAGTACGTGTAAGTGCGTGTAAGTACATGTAAGTTCGTGTAAGTTTGTGTAAGTGCGTGTAAGTACGTGTAAGTGCATCTAAGTGCATGTAAGTTTGTGTAAACGAGTTTAAGTGCTGTTGAAGTTCGTGTAACGCGTGTAAGTGCATGTAAGTGCGTGTAAGTACATGTAAGTGCATGTAAGTGCGTGTAAGTGCGTGTAAGTGCGTGTAAGTGCGTGTAAGTATGGTTTAAGTGGGTGTAATTTTGTATACGTTCGTGTAAATGCGTGTAAGTGTGTGTAAGTACGTGTAATTACATGTAAGTGCGTGTAAGTGTGTGTCAGTGTGTATAAGTGCGTGTATGTGCATGTAAGTGCATGTAAGTGCGTGTAAGTGTGTGTAAGTGCGTGTACGTATGTATAAGTGCGTGTTAGTACGTGTAAGTGTGTATAAGTACGTATAAGTGCGTGTAAGTGTGTGTAAGTGCATGTAAGTGCGTGTAAGTGCGTGTAAGTTTGTGTAAGTTCGTGTAAGTGCGTGTAAGTGCGTGTAAGTGCGTGTAAGTATGTGTAAGTGTGTGTAAGTGCGTGTAGGTACGTGTAAGTGCGTATAGGTGCATGTAAGTGCGTGTAAGTGCGTGTAAGTACGTGTAAGTGTGTGCAAGTGCGTATAAGTGCATGTAAGTGTGTGTAAGTACATGTAAGTATGTGCAAGTGCGTGTGAGTGCGTGTAAGTGCATGTAAGTGCGTATAAGTGCGTGTAAGTGCGTGTAAGTCTGTATAAGTCCGTGTAAGTGCATGTAGGTGCGTGTAAGTACGTTTAAGTGTGTGTAAGTACGTGCAAGTGCATATAAGTGCGTGTAAGTGCGCGTAAGTACGTGTAAGTGTGTGTAAGTACGTGTAAGTGTGTGTAAGTACTTGTAAGTATGTGTAAGTACGTGTAAGTACGTGTACGTGCATGTAAGTGCATGTAAGTACATGTAAGTTCATATATGTGCGTGTAAGTTTGTGTAAGTGCGTTTAAGTGCGTGTAAGTGCGTGTAAGTACGTGTAAGTGTGTGCAAGTGCGTATAAGTGCATGTAAGTGTGTGTAAGTACGTGTAAGTACGTGCAAGTGCGTGTGAGTGCGTGTAAGTGCATGTAAGTGCGTATAAGTGCGTGTAAGTGCGTGTAAGTCCGTATAAGTGCGTGTAAGTGCATGTAGGTGCGTGTAAGTACGTTTAAGTGTGTGTAAGTACGTGCAAGTGCATATAAGTGCGTGTAAGTGCGCGTAAGTACGTGTAAGTGTGTGTAAGTACGTGTAAGTGTGTGTAAGTACTTGTAAGTATGTGTAAGTACGTGTAAATATGTGTATGTGCATGTAAGTACATGTAAGTACATGTAAGTTCATATATGTGCGTGTAAGTTTGTGTAAGTGCGTTTAAGTGCGTGTAAGTGTGTGTAAGTGTGTGTAAGTGTGTGTAAGTGTGTGCAAGTACAAGTAAGTGCATGTACGTACGTGTAAGTGCGTGTAAGTACGTGTAAGTGCGTGTAAGTACGGTTTAAGTGGGTCGAATTTCGTGTAAGCTCGTGTGAATGCGTGTAAGTACATGTAAGTGTGTGTAAGTATGTGTAAGTGCGTGTAAGTGCATGTAAGTGTGTGTAAGTGCGTGTAAGTACGTGTAAGTGCTCGTAAGCACGTGTAAGTGCATGTAAGTGCGTGTAAGTGCGTGTAAGTTTGTGTAAGTATGTGTAAGTGTGTATAAGTGCATGTAAGTGTATATAAGTGTGTGTAAATGAGTATAAGTGCAGTTTAAGCTCGTTTAAGTGCGTGTAAGTGTGTGTAAGTACGTGTAAGTACGTGTAAGTATGTGTAAGAGTATATAAGTGCGTGTAAGTGCGGTTTGAGTGAATGTAATTTTGTGTAAGTTCGTGTAAATGCATATAAGTGCATGTAAGTACGTGTAAGTGCGTGTAAGTGCGTGTAACCGCGTGTAAGTGCATGTAAGTGCATGCAAGTACGTGTAAGTGCATGTAGGTGCGTGTAAACGCATGTAAGTACGCATAAGTTAATGTAGGTGCGTGTAAGTACGTATAAGTGTGTATAAGTATGTGTAAGTGCGTGTAAGTGCGTGTAAGTAAATGTAAATGCGTATAAGTACGTGGAGGTGCGTGTAAGTGCTTATAAGTACGTGTAAGTTCGTGTAAGTGAATGTCAGTTCGTGTAAGTGCGAATAAGTATGTGTAATTGCGTGTAAGTTTGTGTAAGTACGTGTAAGTTTGAGTAAGTGCGTGTAAGCATGTGTAAGTGCGAGTTCGTGTGTCTAAGTGTGTATAAGTGCGTGTAAATGCGTATAAGTGCGTGTAAGTGCATGTAAGTGCATGTAAGTGCATGTAAGTGCATGTAAGTGCATGTAAGTGCATGTAAGTGCATGTAAGTGCATGTAAGTGCATGTAAGTGCATGTAAGTGCATGTAAGTGCATGTAAGTGCATGTAAGTGCATGTAAGTGCATGTAAGTGCATGTAAGTGCATGTAAGTGCATGTAAGTGCATGTAAGTGCATGTAAGTGCATGTAAGTGCATGTAAGTGCATGTAAGTGCATGTAAGTGCATGTAAGTGCATGTAAGTGCATGTAAGTGCATGTAAGTGCATGTAAGTGCATGTAAGTGCATGTAAGTGCATGTAAGTGCATGTAAGTGCATGTAAGTGCATGTAAGTGCATGTAAGTGCATGTAAGTGCATGTAAGTGCATGTAAGTGCATGTAAGTGCATGTAAGTGCATGTAAGTGCATGTAAGTGCATGTAAGTGCATGTAAGTGCATGTAAGTGCATGTAAGTGCATGTAAGTGCATGTAAGTGCATGTAAGTGCATGTAAGTGCATGTAAGTGCATGTAAGTGCATGTAAGTGCATGTAAGTGCATGTAAGTGCATGTAAGTGCATGTAAGTGCATGTAAGTGCATGTAAGTGCATGTAAGTGCATGTAAGTGCATGTAAGTGCATGTAAGTGCATGTAAGTGCATGTAAGTGCATGTAAGTGCATGTAAGTGCATGTAAGTGCATGTAAGTGCATGTAAGTGCATGTAAGTGCATGTAAGTGCATGTAAGTGCATGTAAGTGCATGTAAGTGCATGTAAGTGCATGTAAGTGCATGTAAGTGCATGTAAGTGCATGTAAGTGCATGTAAGTGCATGTAAGTGCATGTAAGTGCATGTAAGTGCATGTAAGTGCATGTAAGTGCATGTAAGTGCATGTAAGTGCATGTAAGTGCATGTAAGTGCATGTAAGTGCATGTAAGTGCATGTAAGTGCATGTAAGTGCATGTAAGTGCATGTAAGTGCATGTAAGTGCATGTAAGTGCATGTAAGTGCATGTAAGTGCATGTAAGTGCATGTAAGTGCATGTAAGTGCATGTAAGTGCATGTAAGTGCATGTAAGTGCATGTAAGTGCATGTAAGTGCATGTAAGTGCATGTAAGTGCATGTAAGTGCATGTAAGTGCATGTAAGTGCATGTAAGTGCATGTAAGTGCATGTAAGTGCATGTAAGTGCATGTAAGTGCATGTAAGTGCATGTAAGTGCATGTAAGTGCATGTAAGTGCATGTAAGTGCATGTAAGTGCGTGTAAGTGCGCGTAAGTACGTGTAAGTGCATGGAAGTGCATGTAAGTGTGTGTAAGTATGTGTAAGTTTATTTAAGTTTGTGTAAGTGCATGTAAGAGCGTGTAAGTGCGTGTAAGTGCGTGTAAGTGTGTGTAAGTGCGTGTAAGTGCGTGTAGGTACGTGTAAGTACGTTTAAGTGCGTGTAAGTGCGTATAAGTATGCGTAAATACATGTAAGTGCGTGTAAGTATGTGTAAGTGCGTGTAAGTACGAGTAAGTGTGAGTACGTGCTTGTAAGTATGTGTAAGTGTGTATAAGTATGTGTAAGTGTGTGTAAGTGGGTGTACGTGCATGTAAGTGCATGTAAGTTCATGTAAGTGCGTGTAAGTTTGTGTAAGTGTGTTTAAGTGCGTGTAAGTGCGTGTAAGTGTGTGTAAGTGTGTGTAAGTGCATGTAAGTGCATGTAAGTACGTGTAAGTACGTGTAAGTGTGTGTAAGTGCGTGCAAGTGCGTGTAAGTGCGTGCAAGTGCGTGTAAGTGCGTGTAAGTGCGGTTTAAGTTGGTCTAATTTCGTGTTAGTTCATGTAAATGCGTGTATGTGTGTGTAAGTACGTGTAAGTACGTGTAAGTGCGTGTAAGTGTGTGTAAGAGTGTGTAAGTGCGTGTAAGTGCTCATAAGCGCGTGTAAGTGCGTGTAAGTACGTGTAAGTGTGTGTAAGTTTGGGTAAGTGCGTATAAGTGCGTGTAAGTGTGTGTAAGTGCGTGTAAGTGCATGTAAGTACGTATAAGTGCGTGTAAGTGTGTATAAGTGCGTGTAAGTGTGTGTAAGTACGTGTAAGTGTAAATAAGTGTGTGTTAGTACGTGTAAGTACGTGTAAGTGCGTGTAAGTGCGTGTAAGTACGTGTAAGTGTAAATAAGTGTGTGTTAGTACGTGTAAGTACGTGTAAGTGCGTGTAAGTGCGTGTAAGTGCGTCTAAGTGCATGTAAGTGCGTGTAAGTGCGTGTAAGTGTGTATAAATGAGTGTAAGTGTGGTTTAAGTTCGTATAAGTGGGTGTAAATGTGTGTAAGTACGTGTAAGTGTGTGTAAGTGCGTATACGTACGTGTAAGTACGGCTTAAGTGATTGTAGTTTTGTGTAAGTTTGCATAAATGCGTACAAGTGCATGTAAGTGCATGTAAGTATGTGTAAGTACGTGTAAGTGTGTGTAAGTGCATGTAAGTGCGTGTAAGTGCGTGTAAGTGCATGTAGGTGCGTGTAAAAGCGTGTAAGTGTGCGTAAGTTTGTGTAGGTGTGTGTAAGAACGTGTAAGTGCGTGTAAGTATGTGTAAGTGCGTGTAAGTACGTGTAAGTTTGTATAATTAAGTGTAAGTGTGTGTAAGTGCGTGGAAGTGCGTATAAGTGCTTATAAGTGCGTGTAAGTTCGTGTAAGTGAATGTCAGTTCGTATAAGTGCGTATAATTGCGTATAAGAGCGTGTAAGTATGTGTGTAAGTGCGTATAAGTGCGTGTAAGTGCGTGTAAGTTCGTGTAAGTATGTGTACGTTTAGGTAGGTACGTGTAAGAATGTGTAAGTGTGAGTTCGTTTGTGTAAGTACGTGCAAGTACGTGTAAGTGTGTGTATGTATGTATAAGTGTGTGTAAGTGCGTGTAAGTACATGTAAGTGTGTGTAAGTGTGTGTAAGTGTGTGTAAGTGTGTGTAAATGCGTGTAAGTGTGTGTAAGTGCATGTAAGTGTGTGTAAGTGCGTGTAAGTATGTGTAAGTGCGTGTAAGTGCGTGTAAGTACGTGTAAGTGCATGTAAGTGCGTGTAAGTATGTGTAAGTGTGTGTAGGTGCGTGTAAGTGCATGTAAGTGCATGTAAGCGTGTGTAAGTGCGTGTACGTTCGTGTATGTGCACGAAAGTGTGTGAAAGTATGTGTAAGTATGTGTAAGTGCGTGTAAGTGCATATAAGTGCGTGTAAGTGCATATAAGTGCGTATAAGTACGTTTAAGTGCGTCTAAGTGCGTGTAAGTGCGTGTGAGTACGTGTAACTGTGTGCAAGTATGTATCAGTGCGTGTAAGTGCGTGTAAGTGCGCGTAAGTTCGTGTAAGTTCTTTGTGTAAGTGCGTGTAAGTACGTGTAAGTGCGTGTAAGTGCGTGTAAGTTTGTGTAAGTGTGTGTAAGTGCGTATAAGTGCATGTAAGTGCGTGTAAGTACGTGTAAGTGCGTTTAAGTGCGAGTAAGTATGTATTAGTAAGTGTAAGTGTGTGTAAAAGCGTGAAAGTGTGTGTAAGTGCGTGTAAGTACGTGTAAGTGCGTTTAAGTGCGAGTAAGTATGTATTAGTAAGTGTAAGTGTGTGTAAAAGCGTGAAAGTGTGTGTAAGTGCGTGTAAGTGCGTGTAAGTACGTGTAAGTATTTGTAAGTACGTGCAAGTGCGTATAAGTACGTGTAAGTGTATGTAGGTATGTGTAAGTGCGTGTAGGTGCGTGTAAGTGCGTGTAGGTGCATGTAAGTGCGTGTAAGTGCGTATAAGTGCGTGTAAGTGCGTGTAAGTATGTGTAAGTGTGTGTAAGTATGTGTAAGTGTGTGTAAGTGTGTGTAAGTACGTACAAGTACGTGTAAGTTCATGTGAGTGCGTGAAAGTGCGTTTAAGTGTGACTAAGTGCATGTAAGTGCATATACGTGTGTGTAAGTGCGTATAAGTGCATGTAAGTGTGTGTAAGTGCACGTAGGTACGTGTAAGTACGTTTAAGTATGTGTTAGTGTGTGTAAGTACGTGTAAGTGCGTATAAGAGCGTGTAAGTGCGTGTAAGTACGTACACGTGTGTGTAAGTGCTTGTAAGTATGTGTAAGTGCGTGTAAGTACGTATAAGTGCATGTGAGTGCATGTAAGTGCGTGTAAATACATGTAAGTTCGTGTAAGTATGTGTAAGTTTGTGTAAGTGCGTTAAAGTGCGTGTAAGTGCATATAAGTAGGTGTAAATGTGTGAAAGTGTGTGTGAGTGCAAGTAAGTGCGTGTAAGTACGTGTAAGTTCGTGTAAGTGCGTGTAAGTACGTGTAAGTGCGGTTTAAGTGGGTGTAATTTTGTGTACGTTCATGTAAGTGCGTGTAAGTACGTGTAAGTGCGGTTTAAGTGGGTGTAATTTTGTGTACGTTCATGTAAATGCGTGTAAGTACGTATAAGTGCGTGTAAGTACGTATAAGTATGTATAAGTGCGTGTAAGTGCATGTAAGTGCGTGTTAGTGTGTGTAAGTGCTCGTAAGCACGTGTAAGTGCGTGTGAGTGTAAGTGTGTATAATTTTGTGTAAGTGCGTGTAAGTGTATGTAAGTAGGTGTAAGTGCGTGTAAGTGCGTGTAAGTGCGTGTAAGTGTGTGTAAGTGCATGTAAGTGCGTGTAAGTACGTGTAAGTGTGTGTAAGTACGTGTAAGTATGTATAAGTGCGTGTAAGTGCATGTAAGTATGTGTAAGTGCGTGTAAGTGCCTGTAAGTTTTGTCAGGAAAATGAGGGCACTGGAATAGGCAGAGGAGCAGGTGGTGAGGAAGTAGCCAGGAAGGAGCGGAAGGCTGACGAGGGATGACGTCACAGTAGCACCAGAAGTATACCAACAGGAGAGAACAGCGCGAGGAGCGAGAGCAACGAAGCGCTGATCATGAGCAATCAAGAGAGACACTGATAGTAAGGAAGCGAGGCTGATAGCCAAAGCGCGTTGATGCCGGGTACTGCGGTTTGGGTTCCCTGGAGGATGGATCCTTCAAGGAGTGTGAAATACAGGTCATGATTAGGCAACAGCTTGGAACTGATGGATAACTGAGCGGAGTCAATGATTAGTGTGATGAAGGTAACGGAGCGAGAAACGGCAATTGAGCAGAGGCAATCGATGAAGGACATTGAAGAGGCATTGACTGAGGAATGAATAACTGAGGCAATTGGGTACATGGATCCTATTGCTATTAGTGCTAGTCTCGGGAGCTAGGTTACAAGTGTCTACACCCATCAGGGTGGATGGTGCGAGACGTGAAGCCGGAGCCGCCATTGTGCTGTTGCTCCGGCTCCAGTGTCTGTGCGGTGCGAGGAAGCGATGCGGCTCCACTTCGTCTTATGGTTTTAAGAGTTCCCCCATGTTAGGTGGGGAACGTGCTTCTTCTCTCGATCCTTGGATGTTGCCACGGAGAACAGACCGGGGAGCAGGATTCCTGTCGGCAGATCTTGCTGGCTGATACGTGGTATCGGGGTTCTGTTGGCGTTGGACGTGGTGTGTTTGGACGGCCGGATGATCAGACCAGATGATTCTGATTGGTTATGCCTTCCGAGCCGTTTGGGCAGCAGGACTTGGGAGGTGAACCGGGTTCCGTCTGACTTTTCCTTTTCCCGTTGGGTGAACTCTCCAGAGACGATTGAGTTATACCAGGGTGACCTTGGCAGAGCCGTGTGGTTCTTGATGTAGATTCCGACAGCCCCCTTCAAGAGCACACGGCTTGCAAGAATGAGACCAAGGATTGTCTTCAGTTGCTTTTCAGCAGCCCAGTGATGATGTGGAGTTTGAGTGATAGCAGGTTGCGCAGTTTGGAGAATCTGAAAGGGAGGAGCTGTTGAGCTGGTGGAGCCCTGTGTCCATGCTGTTAAAGATTGTTCGCGCGGGTGCGAAGGAGGGATTGAGTCTGAGGCAGGCTCAGTGGAAGGGTGATAGCATAGTGACAGCAGTTGGATGGTGGTGATGGGATCCCGGACAGGCGACGGTTGCGGAGGTGTGATGCTTCGCAGAGATGGGGGAAGGAGAAAGGACTCAAGGGATGTTGTCAGAGAAGTTTGTTCTGGTAGCAGGTATGTCATCAATGCGGAGAGTTGGATTGCAGAGAGGTTGAGGGATGATAGCCAGATGGACTCGGGTTGAGAAACGGGAGAGGTTTTACTTGGAGGTTCCGTAGGTGATGGATAAATTGATGATGACTCCGGTGGGATTTCAGAGATTTCAGCTGCTAGTTTCTCAGGAGGGTTTGGAGGCAGGTGAGAAGTCGTCTGATATCTGCAGGGCAGGTTTACTGAGAGAGGAGGAGCAATGCAGGTGTTTGAGTGAAATGTGTCAACCTGTGATGATGGGGAAGGACATGTTGTTTGAGAAAAACCAGGTGGAACTGCAGGAGCAGGTGCTGGTAATGTCATATCAGTTGGGGAAGTACAGGCTCTTGGTAGAGCGGGTGTTGGTGTGGACTGGAGGTTGTCAGCTGGTAGTGAAGCGGGAGTATTGGAGGATGCAGTTTTCTCACAGGAGTCTTTGGGATTGAGGATGGTGGAGGGAGTTGCATCAGTCATGGTTGAGGTGTTTTTGAGCAGCTGTGCTCGTTTTTGTGGCGGGATGTAGCGATCTATTGTCTTGGTGACAGAAGGTGATTGTGATGCTGATTTATTCGCGAGGGGAAGCCTGACTTGTGATGGTTGAGGCGTGATGGTAGAGTGAACGTTGGGCTGCTGCGTGGTGATTCCTCTAATGGAGGTGCCGTAGTTGCGAAGCATGAACTCGTTTAGCTCTTTGCGAGAGAAGATTGGAGTGTCGGAAAAGAGAAGAAGACCCATAGTGGCGGTAGGGTCAGGAACTTCAGTTGAGGGGTCGTCTTGAGGCGAGGGGAATGGTTCATCAGGATAGAGGTCATCATCAAAGTAGTAGTCCAGGTAATCGTCCTGGAAGGGAGGAAGGACATCTGAAGGAGATGGAGTGTATTCGAAGGTCATGATATTGCTAGCATCGTTTGCAGAGGAAGGTGTGGTTGTTGAGGTGATGGTTTCCCACGAGGAAGAGGGTGTCACAGGTGCAGGAGGGGTTTGGCTGGATGATGCGGATGATCGACTTTTCCTGGTAGTTGCTTGTTTGGGCAGGGGCACCAGAAGCAATCCAACAACCAAAAGAAGTGCCATGATTACAGAGCAGATGAGTTCGAGAGTGAGGCTGTAGTTGAGGCGAGGGATATAACCGATGAGGGCTGCGAGTCCAATGAGGAGGCATCCAAGCGCCTCCTGTGTGTCTTGAGAGAATCTCATGATGAAAGATGGTAGAGTTTTAGTGAATGAGGAGGGATGTCATTACTGTTGCGGGAGTTTTGATTCTGGTGGTGCTGGGAAGGCGGTGACTGCTGCTGCTTGTTTTGTTGTGCGTAGCACCGCTACTGAGCCGTGCCCATACACGGTTCAAGAGTGGTGGTGACACACTGGCTGGAGCAGGAGGAGGCTTCGTGTGTGGGAAGCAGGTGTTGCTGCTGCGGAGGAGATGATAGTTGTTGAATGACCAGGGTGCGACGGAGTGATGGGCTTCGAGCGACAGGAGGCGATGAGCTTTGGCTGAAGTTGACTGCAGTGTCTTGAGTGCTGCGCCCATACACAGCGTTGAGGATAGTGCAGATCGTTGACGAGGGAAGTGACAGCGGTGCGGCTGGCTTGCGCGGCTCGACGTGGCGGTCTGGGCGTCAGCGAGGAAGGCGGAGGTGATGATGGCGCCAGAGTCTTTCTCTGGGCTCTGATACCATGTGAGGAAAATGAGGGCACTGGAATAGGCAGAGGAGCAGGTGGTGAGGAAGTAGCCAGGAAGGAGCGGAAGGCTGACGGAGGATGACGTCACAGTAGCACCAGAAGTATACCGACAGGGGAGAACAGCGCGAGGAGCGAGAGCGACGAAGCGCTGATCATGAGCAATCAAGAGAGACACTGATAGTGAGGAANAGAAACGGCAATTGAGCGGAGGCAATCGATGAAGGATATTGAAGAGGCAATGACTGAGGAATGAATAACTGAGGCAAGTGGGTACATGGATCCTATTGCTATTAGTACTAGTCTAGGGAGCTAGGTTACAAGTGTCTACACCCATCAGGGTGGATGGTGTGAGACGTGAAGCCGGAGCCGCCATTGTGCTGTTGCTGCGGCTCCTGTGTCTGTGCGGTGCGAGGAAGCGATGCGGCTCCACTTCGTCTTATGGTTTTAAGAGTTCTCCCATGTTAGGTGGGGAACGTGCCTCTTCTCTCGATCCTTGGATGTTGCCACGGAGAACAGACCGGGGAGCAGGATTCCTGTCGGCAGATCTTGCAGGCCGATACGTGGTGTCGGGGTTCCGTTGGCGTTGGACGTGGTGTGTTTGGACGGCCGGATGATCAGACCAGATGAATCTGATTGGTTATGCCTTCCGAGCCGTTTGGGCAGCAGGACTTGGGAGGTGAACCGGGTTCCGTCTGACTTTTCCTTTTCCCGTTGGGTGAACTCTCCAGAGACGATTGAGTTATACCAGGGCGACCTTGGCAGAGCCGTGTGGTTCTTGATATAGATTCCGACAAGTTTGTGTAAGTGCGTGTACGTTTGTGTAAGTGTGTGTAAGTGCCTGTAAGTGCGTGTAAGTGCGTGTAAGTGCGTGTAAATACGTGTAAGTGCATGTAAGTGCGTGTAAGTGTGTGTAAGTGCCTGTAAGTGCGTGTAAGTGCGTGTAAGTGCGTGTAAATACGTGTAAGTGCATGTAAGTGCGTGTAAGTGCGTGTAAGTGCGTGTAAGTACGTGTAAGTGCGTGTAAGTGCGTGTAAGTGCATGCAAGTACGTATACGTGTGTGTAAGTGCGTGTAAGTGTGTGTAATTACCTGTAAGTTCATGTAAGTTTGTGTAAGTGCGTGTATGTACGTGTAAGTGCGTCTAAGTACGTGTAAGTCTGTGTAAATGAGTTTAAGTGCTGTTGAAGTTCATGTAACGCGTGTAAGTGCATTTAAGTGCGTGTAAGTGCATGTAAGTGCATGTAAGTGCGTGTAAGTGCGTATAAGTGTTTGTAAGTATGGTTTAAGTGGGTGTAATTTTGTATAAGTTTGTGTAAATGCGTGTAAGTGTGTGTAAGTACGTGTAAGTACATGTAAGCACGTGCAAGTGTGTGTAAGTACGTGTAAGTGCGTGTATGTGCATGTAAGTACATGTAAGTGCGTGTAAGTACGTGTAAGTACGTGTACGTATATATAAGTGCGTGTTAGTACGTGTAATTGTGTATAAGTGCGTATAAGTGCGTGTAAGTGTGTGTAAGTGCATGTAAGTACGTGTAAGTGCATGTAAGTGTGTGTAGGTGTGTGTAAGTGCGTGTAAATGCGTATAAGTGCGTGTAAGTACGTGTAAGTGCGTGTAAGCGTGTACAAGTACGTATAAGTGTGTGTAAGTGCGTGAAAGTGCGTGTAAGTGTGTCTAAGTGCGTGTACGTACGTGGAAGTGCATGTAAGTGTGTGTAAGTACTTGTAAGTGCGTGTACGTGCGTATAAGTGTGTATAAGTACGGTTTAACTGCGTGTAAGTTTGTGTAAGTTCATGTAAGTGCGTGTAAGTACGTGTAAGTACGTGTAAGTATGTGTAAGTGCGTGTAAGTGCGTGTAGGTGCGTGTAAGTGCGTATAGGTGCGTGTAAGTGCGTGTAAGTACGTGTAAGTACGTGTAAGTGTGTGCAAGTGCGTATAAGTGCATGTAAGTGCGTGTAAGTGTGTGTAAGTACGTGCAAGTGCGTGTAAGTACATGTAAGTGCATGTAAGTACGTGTAAGTGCGTGTAAGTACGTGTAAGTGCGTGTAAGTTTATGTAAGTTCGTGTAAGTACGTGTAAGTACATGTAAGTGTGTATAAGTGCGTGTAAGTGCCTGTAAGTCTGTATAAGTGCGTGTTAGTGCATGTAGGTGCGTGTAAGTACGTTTAAGTGTATGCAAGTACGTACAAGTGCATATAAGTGCGTGTAAGTGTGTGTAAGTACGTGTAAGTGTGTGTAAGTACGTGTAAGTGTGTGTAAGTACTTGTAAGTATGTGTAAGTACGTGTAAGTACGTGTAAGTGTGTGTAAGTACGTGTAAGTGTGTGTAAGTACTTGTAAGTATGTGTAAGTACGTGTAAGTACGTGTACGTGCATGTAAGTGCATGTAAGTACATGTAAGTTAATATAAGTGCGTGTAAGTTTGTGTAAGTGCGTTTAAGTGCGTGTAAGTGCGTGTAAGTGCGTGTAAGTGTGTGTAAGTGCATGTAAGTACAAGTGAGTGCATGTACATACGTGTAAGTGCGTGTAAGTACGTGTTAGTGCGTGTAAGTACGGTTTAAGTGGGTCTAATTTCGTGTAAGTTTGTGTAAATGCGTGTAAGTACGTGTAAGTGTGTGTAAGTATGTGTGAGTACGATCAATAGAAGTAAAAGTCACTTGGATACATTTGTGGTCATGATCAGTGGCACATGCCAACTTTGTCAAGGCATTGCACTCAGTAGCCACACCGAGCCACCAGTATTCTATCGTGTTTATAGCAGCAAGGTCATGCCCAGTCTATCTGAACTCTGATTGGGCACTCTGACTGTGGCTGACTGTTAATGATGTTTCGTTCATCCACCGGAGTATGGGGGGAGGAAGGAGCTGGGCCCGGGTTCAAGAGGAAGAAGGGGAGGTCGACGAATCATCCGACGGCCGCTTAATCGAGGAGAGAAATTGCGAGAAGGACAGTTCGATTCCGGGAAGCAATGGGGCGCGAAGGAAGATGTTTCCGTGGACGCCGTGACCCGACCAGACCTGCCGAGAGGAAGGGAAGGCGGCCCGAGGCTGGCTTGATTGTAGCGGAACCGCGTCCGAACCTCAAAAGGAGGAGCGGTACTCGAGGCGCCTTATCCAAAGGCGTTTTGATGTGCGAGCCGCGAAAGGGGCTAGCCAGCGGGATGGGATATTGGGAAGCGGTGCGAGGAGAAGATAAGTAGAGGAGGACGAGAAGAGGACCAACAGCTGACGAGAACCGACTGCTAATACAATGCCGTTGATCCTGAGCTGCAAAGACGCTGAAGCTGACAGTGGAACACTGACATTGGATGCTTCTGCTCCCGAATCGCGAGATGGCGTTCACCATTGGCGAGCGACGTTGCTGATCCCTCGCGTGACCCGGGTGTGGGAGGCTGGCCCTGCAGCCGTCGGCCGGACTGAGAGATTGCTGTCCCTCATTCAAACCAGACCGTCAAGCGGGACCCGCGTCCCGTCTCGCGACAAGTTAGAGTAGGGAAGCTAGACCGGATCAGGAGTGTAGGAGAAGTGTGTGTGTATGAGAGGGTGTGCTGCCATCCCCGGATGGAAAGGCCGCTTCGTGAGGAGTACATCACAGAGCCATCATCGCCTGGACCTGAGTTCCCACGGGAGCACCAGCCACCCAGCTCCAGGCGCGGTCCCCGAGACTCTCCAGTGTCCTTCTACGCCATCTGCAGCTACTGCAATGTGTCCCGTCGGCTTGGCACACGCACGATTCTGGGAGTGATACAATGGTTCATCATCCCGCCGATGGAGTCGTGGAGCAGTTCTGGCAACCGTGGCAGCAGAGACTTCCCCGCGATGATGAGCCCCACCGCGTGGAGAGCTAGCAGGAGGTCGCGCGTGACGTCGGGCGGCGTGCTGTAGAGGCGGCTGAAGAGCGGGCCGAGGTGTACCAAGCATACCAGTGCTACCAACAGGAGCTCGCCCGCCTGCAAGACGAGGACTCGGCACGTGCCCGTTCCCGTGCAGGTCGACGTACTGACGGACCACTGGAGTTACATCGGGCCGTTCCATGGGTGAACAACGAAGGCGACGTGCACCGCACGGTGTTTGTGCAAAGACCAGCGCTGGTCGATGATCCGGTGACTCAGGAAGCTTACGGTTTACTTGTTCTGCTTGATGACGCCTAGGATACTGATTGTGTGGTTAGGAGAGAAATGCTGATTGATTATACTCCCGCTTTTGTTTGAAGGTAATCACTTTGATTGTTCAAAGTCATCTCGTTTGGGTCGTTATGAGGAATTCTCTCAGTGAGTGTCATGTTGTCCGATGCATGATTGACCGTCGGTGATTAATTTAAGTGAGTGAATCTAACAGTTAGAATAACCACACTGATTGTCTTGAGACTAGTCAAAATCCCGGCCAGAGAAGTACGCGTCATTAGGAGAAGAAGTGTGTGTGTGATACATTCCCGGTACTAATTCGGTGGATGATCCGTCGAGTGATTAAGAAAAGTTACCCGGTCGATGAAACGTGCTTTGATCAAACTGGAGCAAAAAGAGTGATACAGGACAGGGCAGAGTTGGAAAAGGAAAGTAAGCAGAGCCGCAGGGATAGCGCAGACGAACGACACCCAAGGAGCTGATCCTCGTATGCTGTCAGACCCGATTCCGGCGGAAGGCGACAAAGGGCATAACAGTGTCAATGGTACGGTGAGTGTGGACTCACTTGTTTTCTGTAAAGAGTGTGATATTCACCTGCAGATCAGTCTATCATTCGAAGCGCGGTCTTTAAGGAGGGAGCTGCCGAATCGTCCACCGGACGGAGGACACCGCAGGCGACCCATCACCGCAACCCCAACGATTTCCCTGATAACGGTGGTGTGTCCCTGCCAACTTACGAGGCGTGAGGATAGAGCGACCGTGCCGGTAAATCATTTGGCTGTACCATTGGCGACGCAAAGATGAGCCCCAACGCACTCTACATCCTTGAAAAAGAAAGGATGAGGCAAACCGCCACCGCGCATCATTACGAGAGAAGCCCAGAAGATCCTCCAGGGCTCGACCCTAGATTTGAGTGGGATCCGGTGGATGATCAGTCCCCGCAGTTGTACAACGAAGGAGACAAGACGGACCCCGACCAAGAAGAAGCATTTCACCTGCGACGGCTTGAGGAACTCCGTGAATGGAAGGCTATCCGACAGGCATGGTTGGCCAATCCCTCCCAGGAGGACACAGAGGAAGACGACATGCGCCATCCAGACGGGCGGCGGGACTCCATGCAGGTGGAAGACTATGTATCAGACAAAGAGCATGAGCTTGAGGCAGATGAAGGGCCCGTCTTGCTCCATAAAGTCACGACGCCAGATGGAAGGACCGTTTACAAGGCACTAGACATGATGCCAACGCAGGACGCACCGCGGCGCCTTGAGTTCTCTACCCCAAGGGCGTCCTCACCTGCACCTTCTGTCACCCATGACGGGGATTGTGCAGACCTGGATGATGCCCAGGAGGACCAAGCAAAGGAAGAAGAAGTATTGTTGGATCACCCTTCGGTGCAGGCTTTACACGACCCGCATCAACCCGTCACCTTCTGTCCTCAGGCATTCCCCTCTCGTCCAACCGTTCACCCTCGTCGACCGGCCTCGGACAGCGGTGTGTCTCCACCACAAAGAAAGACGAACTTGGAGGCGGTGGGAGAATGGCCAAGGGAAACCCGACGGGAAGGCCCATCCATCGTGACTTCACGTCGCCCAGTTGCTGGACAGCAACCCCAACACCAGCAGCAAACGAGCAAGGCATCCTCCATTTTGGGAGCGTCGCACCGCCGAGAAGTCCCGGCTCAAGGAGGAATCAATGCTTCATCCACGGCTGGACCCACCAGACAAGTACGAGCCTTGGGGGACACACACATCCCAACAGGGACTCCGTCAACCAAATATACAATACCACCTGTCCAGTCAAAGATGCAGTCATCTCATTATCAAGCAAGCAAGACATCGGCCACACCTGTGGCAAGAAGACTATAGCAAAGACCCCGAGTGACGGGTGGTTCAACCGGAACTGGACAGGGATCAGTGGCTCATGGAGGCAAGATTTTATCGTACTAGTACAAGCGAGTTCAGCAAGACAGCACATGGGAAGTTCCAGAGTGGGAGGAACCAATGCAGGACGTGCTCGACCAAGAGGAGCAGTAGTCGCTTCATCGGCTAGTACTAGGGCAGCTGGCCTGGCGTTAGCACATCGATCCCACCGGGGGGCCCCGTCACGGGCGCAGGTGCTAATGGTGCCTCCGCAGGAACTGCCTTCGAACCCAGCGACGAAGGCTTCTTACACTCTCCCAACGCTCAACGTCTTCAAGGATGAACCAAAGGAGGACCCGGCCATGTGGCTGTTCAAGTTGGGTACTTGTCTCGATTATGGGTTGTTATCTCCTGACTACATTGTCCCAGTGCTGCACCTAGCGCTACAAGGGTAAGCTTTGGAGTGGGTCACTACACAGCATAAGGAACGTCCTTTTGCTGACTTTGATGATTTGGCGAATAGGATGACCAAGCGTTTTGACCTCATGAGCCAGGAAGAAGCAGAGATCCAGATTCGTACCATCCGTATGAAGGCTGGAGAAAACATCAAGTTACACAAGGACAAGTTTACCAAGATCTCGGTGCGATATGTCGACATACCCTTGCACATGATTAAGGAGTATTACCGGGATTCTCTTGTCCCAGCAATCGCTAAAACATTGGATTTACGACAGTTCAGCACACTCAAGGAGGAAGCTGAACATTAGCAAAGGGGAATCAAACGACGAGCGGCTCGAGAACAGCCCGCCCCAAAGGAACATGTGGCCCTACTATTCGCATGCCTGTAGGAGCTTCAACACCCAACCCGATGAATCCCCATATCTACACACCTGAGAGTTGCTATGGATGGAGAGAATTCACCCATCGGCACCGAGAATGTCCCAATTCCACCCTAATGCCAGGCGTGCCACCCAGAGGAGGACAATACCAAGGACGCGGACCGGTTGGACCAGGACCTGCCGCTACACGGCAAGCTGTTGGTCCCAACATCACCGCCCGTCCCTCTGGTCCGGTGGGCAATGGGCCGGCACAATGGAAGGCGTATGCGCAGCAAAGGGAGACGGGAGAGACACCAGCTGCTTCTCAGCCATCTACCTCAGACACGCCGGCACGGAACGTGAAGCTCAGTCTTCCCCGCTCCAAAGAACAGACCCTGGAGACTCCCCCGACGGCTGCAAAACGGAAACTGGTCACGGTGGCTCAAGTACAAGGTGTGGAAGGATGGTCGATTGCGCAAATGTATGAGCGCATGCGCATATACAAAGAGCAACAGGAACGGGCTGAAGCAGACCTGCAAACATGTGTCGAAGCGCGCTCGACTTGGTTACCAAGTCAGATTTTGGCGATGCCCCCGAAGCCCCCACCCAAACCGCGCACGCGCACTTCAAGGGGTCCCACGCCTCCACATCGCCAGAGGGTGACCTTTGCGCCTTCAGCATGCAACGAGCCCACGGCAAGTGCCCTGACCCCATTCCACCGCCCCTTTCAGGAGATATCCCTGGGTGAGTATCTACAACAAAATTTCACTTGTCTCCTCGACTTCGCAGCGGTTCTGCAGGAATACGCCGAAAAGCTTCGACCAGCCGGCATTCTCCTTAGCTGCACTCAGGACCCACATGACCGACTCAGCCGGGTAGCCATTAGAGCTGAACCTGACACATGGGGGTGGCGGCCCATGACCCTTGCACCACCACGAACACAAGCTCCCCACCATGAAGTGGCTAGCTGTTATGTGTGGATATGTGGCAAGACGTTCCTAGCAATCTTCGCCCTTTGCGCCATCCATACCAAGGTGACACTTCAAGTCCTGCAAGTGGTCGACTGGCAGCACAAGATTCAACCAACAACCAACGTGTTTGTGAATGCATCCGGTGACATGGACGCAGGACACGGTGTCGTGCGTGGATGACCTTCCCCGGCAGGTGGGCCTCATGCACGAAGTTGTGCGGGTGCAGGTCACGGTGGCCCGCACCTACGATGTCTTGCTAGGAACACATTATATCATCCCCCGACAAGCGGGCCTCTTCTTGTCGAAATCTTGATCAAGACTCACACGGCTCAACCGGGTTCTCCCCTGTCTTCCTTGAGCCCTCTAACTCTCCCTGGGATATCCACTCAGCAGAAAACGGAGAAGGCCGTCCAGACCCAGTTCACCTACCGCGTTCTGCCGCCTGAACAACTCAAATGGTATGCCCAATCAGACTGTTCCGGTCTGACCAGCCAGCTGTCCAAACACACCACGTCCAACGCCAACGGACCTCTAACATCACGTATTGACCAGCAAGATCTGCCAACGGCAGCCCTGCTCCCTGGTCCGTTCTCCGTGGCAACATCCAAGGCTCGGCAAATGAAGCACGTCCTCAACTCAACCTGGGAAGGTTCCCAAGAACACAAGATCATGCGAAGTCGCACCGCGCCCACGCACCGCAAAGACACAGAAGCAGCAGCAACAGCACACTGTCGGTTGCGGCTGCACATCTCGCACCACCCGCCCTAATGGGTGTAGGCTACTGTACATTGTACTCTAGACTTAGACCTGTCTAGTAATAATAGCAGTAGAACTCATGTACTCAATTGCCTCAGTCAAATCCACCTCAATTTCCTTCATCATCATTCCCTCCGTTTAATTGGCGTTCCTCTCCTCATCGCTCTCATCACTTTGATCGTCGCCTTCGCTCAATCATCTATCAGTTCAGCAAAGTGCATCGGGTCCAAAGTTGCCGTCTGATCTTCGCTCGCCTTTCTCACATCTCGGAGTGTTCATCCACTGTAGAGCTCGAACCGCGGTGGCTTTCAGTCCGCGCTTCGGTTCCCAACCTCTCTTGACTACTAAGGGCGTTGCTCTTGATAACTCATCCTTAGCGATTCGTCGCTTCCGCTCCTCGCACTGTCTTCTCCTGTTTGAGTACTTCTGCTCTGCTGTAACGTCATCTTTTATCAGCCTTCCGCATCTTCGTGGTAGCTTCTGCGCCACTCGCTCCTTTGCATGCTTTGCTGCTCTCATTTTCCTGACATGGTATCAGAGCCCAGAGAAACATCCGGACATCGTCATCGTTGTCTCCTCCTTTGCTGACGCCTGAACCGTTGAGCCAAGCCGCGCCATCACTGATTGAATTATGCCATCACTTCAAACCAGCTACACTACTGTCGCCTTGTTCTTCTCCTTCCTGCAAAAGGCTAAGGAAACTATGTATGGGCACAGTCTCCAAAAGCTTTGCAACTTACACTCTCCATCATAACAGCAGCCGTCGGTTTCTCAGCAATAGCAGCATCTCCCTCCGCAGCAGTGATGACATCCATGTCATTCTAAACTCCTGCCATCCTTCATCATGAGATTCTCTCAAGACAAAGAGGAGGCTCTTGGATGTGTTCTCTTCGGACTCGCAGCCTTCGTCGGCTACATCCCTCGTCTCAACTATAGCCTCACCCTCGATCTCATCTGCTCTGGCATCATTGGCATTCTCCTTGTTGTCGGATTTCTTCNTCGCCCCCTCAACTGAGGACTGCGACCCTACCGCCGCTATGGGTCTTCTCCTCTTTTCCGACACTCCAATCTTCTCCCGCGAGGAACTAAACGAGTTCATGCTCCACAACTACGGGATCGCCATTGGCGGCACCACCTTGCAGCAGACAAACACTTCCTCTGCCACCATGCCTCCGACACCACAACCCAAGCTTTTCTCCGCCAATGAACCCGCATCACGCTTGCCTCCTGTCACCAAGACAATAGATCGCTATATCCCGTCTCAAAAACGATCACAACTGTCCAGTAACATCTAAACCTTGTCATTACTAACTCCCTCCAACTCCAAGGTTTCCTGTGAGAGTACAGTACTCTCCAATACACTTGTTTCACTGCCTGTTGACAAACTCCTCCCAACACCGACATCCACCCTACCAAGTCCTCTCACTTTCACAGCAGATATAACAGCACTACCGCCTGCCTCTGCTGTTCCTTATGGTTTTTCTCAGCCAGTATCCCCTTCTCCAACATCACGGGTTGACACATTATACTCAATCACTTCCATTGCTTCTCCCCTCTCAGCACACTTGTTCCGCAGCTGTCAGGCAACTTCTCATCTGGCTTCGAATCCATCTAAAGCTCCTGAAGATCTAGTAGCATAAATCCTTGTAATCCCACCAGGGCCACCATCAGGCTATCTGCCGTCTGTAGGACTCCCAAGTGCAACCTCTCCCGTGCCTCAGCTCACTTCCGTCTAGCCATCCACTACTCAACGCTTCGCATTGACGGCATGCCTACTACCAATACCAACTTCTCCGCCAAACTCACTTGAATCCTTTCTCCTCCCCCCAGCTCTCTGAAGCATCACGCCTTCACCACACACTTCACTCCTCTGGAACTCGATCACCACTACCCAGCTGCTGTCACTAGCATTTCATCCTTCCCCTCATTTCAGCGCTGATTCAACTATCTCTTCACACCTACAGCCACCGACAGGATGGATGCAGAGCCTCACCTCTCCAGCTACTCCTCTCGCTCTCCTCCAGCTTCTCTGGATCATGCAAAAGGACTCTAACCTCCTCTCCTCTGGAGTTCCGCTGAGAAGTAACCCTTCCTTCTGGGCAAATGAAAAGCAACTAGCCTCCCTCCTTGGTCTCTTTCTTGCAAGCCATGTGATCTTGAAGGGGGCTGTCAGAATCTTGATCAAGACTCACACGGCTCAACCGGGTTCTCCCCTATCTTCCTTGAGCCCTCCAACTCTCCCTGGGGTATCCACTCAGCGGAAAACGGAAAAGGCTGTCCAGACCAGGTTCACCTACCGCGTTCTGCCGCCTGAACGGCTCAGATGGTATGCCCAATCAGACTGTTCCGGTCTGACTAGCCAGCCGTCCAAACACACCACGTCCAACGCCAACAGACCTCCAACATCACGTATGGACCAGCAAGATCTGCCGACGGCAGCCCTGCTCCCTGGTCCGTTCTCCGTGGCAACATCCAAGGCTCGGCAGAAGAAGCACGTCCTTAACTCAACCTGGGAAGGTTCCCAAGATCACAAGTTCATGCGTAGTCGCACCGCGCCCACGCACCGCGAAGACACAGAAGAAGCAGCAGCAGCACACTGTCGGTTGCGGCTGCACATCTCGCACCGCCCGCCCTAATGGATGTAGGCGACAGTACTCTGTACTCTAGACTTAGACCTATCTAGTACTAATAGCAGTAGAATTCATGTACTCAATTGCCTTAGTCAATTCCTCCTCAATTACCTTCATCATCATTGCCTCCATTCAATTGCCATTCCTTGCCTCATCGCTCTCATCACTTTGATCATCGCCTTCACTCAATCATCTATCAGTTCAGCAAAGTGCATCGGGTCCAAAGTTGCCGTCTGATCCTCGCTCGCCTTTCTCACATCTCAGAGTGTTCATCCACAATGGAGCCCAAACCGCGGTGGCCTTCAGTCCGCGCTTCGGTTCCCAACCTCTCTTGATGACTCATCCTTAGCGCTTCATCGCTTCCGCTCCTCGCGATGTCTTCTCCTGTTCGAGTACTGCTGTATTGCTGTGACGTCATCTTTCGTCAGCCTTCCGCATCTTCGTGGTAGCTTCTGTGCCACTCGCTCCTCTGCATGCTTTGCTGCTCTCATTTTCTTGACAACTCTATGCGGACGGATTCATGCAGTTGACGTCATCAGGGTATACCACCTGTACAGCTCTGATTGTGGGCCCAAGGACGTCAATGCCTACGAAGTTCGGTCACCCCTTCTCCCTGAAAGAAGCCCGTGCTGAAGACCATGCAGCCAGGAATTCTATCCTGGCATTCTGCAAGCATGATGCTCCTTCCCTGATTGTGCCACAAGTCGAGGAAGAAGAGATGATGGATTGCACACCCACACCCCAGCAGTCATGCCCTGAACGAGCACAAGCTACTCCAACGGATGATCGACCGCAACTCCCCATTGGACCGATACCCAAACCGTCAGCAGAATCCCCCACATGGCTGTTCCTTCCCACGACAGAACGCCACCCTGCTGACCTCAGTCGGGCCCCGATCACCTCACCACATGAAGGGCCTCTTCAGGTGTCGAGCCGCCCACTCGTACCGGTAACCGCGTAGCCAACAATACCAAATGATCTTGTCAAGGAGGCGAAGTGTAAAGGGAAAATGCTAGTGTATGACAACGACACTGCCATCTATGAAGATGTCAGTTCAAAAGACTCAGACAAAGAACCCATGAGTGATGTCGGCTTGCTAGGCCTCGATGATGAGCCACCTCCACGTCAACCAAAGACCCTCACTATCTCCCCATGTGGCTCCCACAATTTCAGCTTGCAGGTATATGATTATTGGGATCCAGACCCTGATCTCGAAGCCGGTCTGGTGGGGGATGAAGAACTGCCACCACCCACAGTCCCACAATCCCAATGATGGGACCACATGCTCCATGAGCACCTGACAGAGGAGCAGAGGCAGGAATCAATGAGCTTCTCATCTACCCTGAAGAAGTATTTGCAGGCAAGTCAACGGAGATCGGAGCAGTCGACACGGTCCATGTCATTAACACAGGAGATGCATCTGCACATAAGCAGAAGGCTCGACGCCTGCTCTAGGACCAGAAGGACATCATCAATGAGGGCCTGTGTGAGCTCAAGGAACAGGGCGTGATTGTCAAAGTGAAAAGCCCATGGCGCTCCAATCTAGTGGTTGTGGGGAAACCAGACGGCACAAAACGGTCCTATGTTAACTTCCGTGACCTCAACAAGGTCACCATTGAAGATGCTTATCCCATGCCACTCATCGTCGACATCCAAGAACGACAGCGGAGAAAGAGTTGGTTTGCCAAGCGTGACGTCAAATCTGCCTTTCACACTTTTCCTATGGACCGAAATCTATGCTGAAGACGGCCTTCATCACCCCGGATGGGCTATATGCCATCACCCATATGCCCTTCGGATTGCACAATGCCAGTGCTAAGTTCAACGCGTAATGGACCAAGTGCTATGCAATGTTCCCAACGCATGTTGTTACGTGGATGACTTCATGGTCGCTGCGTTTAGCTTCCAAGAGCTGATGGCTTCTCTTGATGCCGTGTTTTTGGTCCTACGTCCCGCAAACCTTCATTTGAAAGCCGCCAAGTGTGTCATTGGGGCAGTTAGCATGGAATTCCTTGGATTTATCATCAGTGCACAAGGAATATCTACAGACCTAGCCAAGATTGCAGCCGTCTGTGAGTGGAAGCACCAAATTACATCATCCCAGGTCAAGATCTTCCCGGGGTTCATCAGCTTCTACCGCAAGTTCGTCCGTGATCATGCTACGATTGTTCGTCCTTTGCAGTGCCTCGCTCACCAAGATGAACCATTAGAGTGGACGGAAGCCTGCCAGCTCGCATGGATCGAGATTAAGCATCACCTTATCACCGCGCCGATGCTGGAACTCCCAAACTTCAATCTGCCGTTATTCATCACAATAGATTTCTCACAGGAAGGTATTGGGGCTATCCTGTTTCAACGCAGAGACAACGGCATGATGAGGGTGGTCTGCTACGGCAGCCGCGCGCTCAACGACGCAGAAGCTAAGCATCCGTTTGTGAAAGGAGAATGTCTGGCGGTCTTATGGGCTATCCAGTTCTACAGAGATTACATCAAGAATGGAAAACCCTTCACCATCCTCATAGATCATCAGGCCCTCTAATGGCTGTTTACGACACAAAACCACAAGGGAATTCTTGGCAATGGGCCCTACTTCTACAAGGACACAATCTCACGATCAAATATCAACCAGCATTTGCGCACCGCAATGAAGATGCTCCTAGCCGATTACTACGCGAAGGGTGGAAGGACCGCAGCTCCCACAAAACACCATCATATGGAGGTGGACCACCTCCGCACGAGCCTCCTCCTTGTGGAAACGTTCTTATTCAAGGCCAGGCGCACGACCTCACCGCTGAGGAGTACCGCTGGGTATACCCTCTTGACTTCCCTCAATACGACGTGAACGTAGGCCACATCAATGTGCGATGAAGAACCGACCTTTTCAAGAATGTGCCAGGATGGACGCACAAGGAATACAGGGATTGGCTTCACCGTATGCAACACGATCCTGACCCAGCATCCACGGTGCACACTCCGCCAGTTGTGACACCGACGCCACCAAGCGCGGTCTATTCATCAGTGGCGGACGTCATCCGGCAATTTTTTGACCAAACCCACCTCGTGCTGCCTTAGATGGAAGTCCATACTCATCTGCCGGGAAAAATTATACAACTTCAGACTTTCTTTGGGGAGATTAACGCTGCGCTGGCACCGTCCGGGTGGAGAGTGAACTATAGGATCGAATTGCCGGGTCACCGCACGATGAGGGATCATGTCGATGAAACTCGGCGGGCCGTTCACGACATTGTCCATGCGGGGGCCCTTGCATGGCGACCCATGACCCTGTGCCGCCAACCGTTGCCGGAGTACATATGTACAGTCATCTCATGCACTGTCTGGATCGCCGGGGTGAAATTCGTCGCTATTGTGGATACGGGGGCGACGCATACCACAGTCGCCATGCCCGTCATTCGGCGGCATAATTGGTCAAACCTCATCCGAGCCGTCTGTTTTGGCAACGCGGGAGGGGAGATCACCCAATCCGAGGGCCAGATTGATTTTTTTCCCCTTTAGGTCGGAAATATTAATCGGAGCTTGCCGGTCCAAGTGTGTGAAACGTCCACGTACGATGTCCTCCTCGTGAACGACTGGTTGACGGCATGCGACGTGATAATTTTGCTTGGGGGAAAATGCATGACGTTGCACGACGATGACGGGGCGCAATCATACATCCTGCTTCAATTTGAAGAAATGGAAGTTCCACATCAGCGAGACGCTTGACTGCTGACGGGGCAGGCCTCCCCCACCACCCGCTCAGCGCATGCGGGCGATCGATCCACCGGAGCACGCTTCATGAGAATCGTCGTTGATGCACCGGCATCGTCCACGGACAGCAGCGACTCTCCGGAGGATCATGCACCGTATCCAACGGAGGTGCATGCCTGCATCACACAAAGCAGACAAACGACAACAGGAGCTTCAGAAGATATCGTCTTCTTAGGAGAACGCATCTCCATGCGATCACGGGGGATTCAAGGTGAGCGTCCAACACATCAACGTGACCTGGAACCTGGCATGCCCCTTGCCCTCCGACAACCACGGCGGCACGCCCATCCCGCCCGGCCGCCCCAGATCGCTCGGGCGCCCTCTCGCGGATTGGGACGGTGGCTCTCAAATTCTCGTTCACAAAGTTCACACCGTTTACGCAGCCGCCAGTCAATGACAGAGACAACCACAGTTCTGGACACTCTGGAACACACTTACCACGCAACCACTACTGGAGAACAGCGACAGACCGACACCACCAGCCCCATGCCAGAGATGGCCCACACCGACTGGGCCCAGTACGAGTACGTACTCGCTGAACGCACAGTGAACACGGCTGTTGCTTTTGAGTTCGAGGCCCGCGCGCTCACAGCGTTTCTCACTATGGCAGAAGCAGAAGACCTTCTCCACACCTTGTGTATGGATGCCCCCTGCCCGGTACCCCCACCCTCACCGGAAGTACCTGACCCTCATAGCAACGAGGCACTGTGGCAAGCATTCGCGCTTCACATCACCCAAATTTGAGCATGGACAGTGAGAGTGGAGAGACTCTGGGAGCAGCACAGGACGTGGATGAGGACGTACGCGGACCATGTACGCAACTCTGCTACCAACCTGGCTCAAGTGAGGAACGCCCTCGCTGCGTGCGAGTCCGCCCGCGCTGACAGACAGCAGCAAGTTCAGGTCCAAGAAACTCAAGCAACGGCAATCCAAGCGAGATCCCAAGAGGTGCGACACCTGCAAGATGAATGGAACGAGGCTGCGGACAGAGGTGACGAGCCACCCGCAGCGGAAGGGTAGCGTCTTATTGACCAAAGAGCAGAGTTGGGCCGAACCCTCCGGATAACGCGTGCAGAGATGGCTCGTTTGATTCTAGGACTGCAGCAGCTCGAGGTGCAGTTGCCAGATATGCAGCAGCTACAAACCGAGTGTGAGGAGGAGTGGGCAGCCGATCGTGCGCGACTGCAGGATATGTCGCAGCAACGGGCGAGGGTCCTGGCCCTCCGTGAGGATGTCTCCCAGCAATACCGTACCATCTACACGCTCGTTGATCAGGCCAAACAACTCATTGATGAGCGCACGCAGTACCTACAACAGCAATTGATCCGTGATGTGGCCCGCGTGTTCATCACCAGTGCCGTGCACATGCTGGAGGACAAGTGGGACAAGTACCTCGAGGAATTGCGGCACCTCTATCCGCTGGACTGTTCCACTGCTGCCGAACCGGCAGCCTTCTGCTGTTTCCTACACTAGACCATGACCCCCACCCACCCAGAACGAACCCAGCCCAACCTCCTTCGCACCACTCCACAACCAGTTTGTACCACTACGCAACCAGTTGGCACCACTCCGCAACCAGTTCGCACCACTCCGCACGCAGTGCGCACCACTCCGCAACAAGTGCGCACCACTCCACAACCAGTTCGCACCACTCCGCAACCAGTTGGCACCACTCCGCAACCAGTTCGCACCACTCTGCTTCCAGTTCGCACCTCTTCAGTTCCACACGATCAGAGTGTCCATTCACAGTGCAGATGTACTAGGCATGATCTTGCAAGTGCAAACAAGGTAGATTATTGGTGGCGCGGTGAGGCTATTGTGCGCAATGCCTTGACAAAGTTGGCATGTGCCACTGACCATGACCACAACGTTTACCAAGTGACTTTAACTTCTACGAATCATAACACGAGTCAGCCATGGTCAGAGTGTCCAATCACAGCGCAGATGTACTAGGCATGATCCTGCAGGTATAAACAAGGTACAATACTGGTGGCTCGGTGTGGCTATTGTGCGCAATGCCTTGATAAAGTTGACATGAGCCACTGACCATGACCACAAAGTTTACCAAGTACCTTAAGCGGCTATGAATCATAACACGAGTTAGCCATGGACAGAGTGTCCAGTCACAGTGCAGATATACTAAGCATGACCTTGCAGGTATAAGCAATGTAGAATATGGGTGGCTCGGTGTGGCTATTGTCCGCAATGCCTTGACAAAGTTGGCACGTGCAACTGACCATGACCACAAAGTTTACCTAGTACCTTAAACTTCTAAGAATCCTAACACGAGTAAGCCATGGGCAAAGTGCCCATTCACAGCGCACATCTAATATGCATGATATTGCAGGTATAAACAAGGCAAAAAACCGGTGGCTTGGCACGTTTATTGTGCGCAATGCATTGACAAAGTTGGCATGTGCCACTGACCATGACTACAAAGTGTACCTAGTACCTTAAACGGCTATGAATCATAACACGAGTCATCCACGGTCAGAATGTCCAATAATAGTGCAGATATACTGGGCATGAACTTGCAGGTATAAACAAGGTAGAATACGGGTGGCTCGGTGTGGCTATTGTGCGCAATGCCTTGACAAAGTTGGCATGTGCCACTGCCCATGACCACAAATGTATCCGAGTGACTTTTACTTCTATTGATCATAACAGGAGTCAGCCACGGACATACTGTCCAATCGGAGTGGCTTGGCACGGCTATTGTGCGCAATCATTTGACAAAGTTGGCAAGTGCTACTGACCATGACCACAGAGTTTACCAAGTGGCTCTACTTTCTACGAACCGTAACACAGGTCAGCCACATTCAGATTACCCAATCACAGTGTACATCTAATATGCATGACCTTGCAGGTATAAACAAGGTGAAAAACTGTTGGCTTGGCACAGATATTGTGTGCAATGCCTTGACAAAGTTTGCATGGGCCACTGACCATGACCACAATGTTTACCTAGTACCTTAAACGGCTAAGAATCATAACACGAGTCAGCCACGGTCAGAGTGTCCAATCACAGTGCAGATTTTCTGGGCATGACCTTGCAGGTATAAACAAGGTAGAATACTGGCGGCTCGGTGTGGCTATTGTGCGCAATGCCTTGTCAAAGCTGGTATGTGCCATTGACCATAACCACAACTGTATCCAAGTGACTTTTACTTCTATTGATCATAACACGAGTCAGCCACGGTCAGAGTTTCCAATCACGGTGCAGATATACTAGGCATGATCTTGCAGGTACAAACAAGGTAGAGTACTAGTGGCTTAGTGTGGCTATTATGTGCAATGCCTTGACAAAGGTGGCATGTGCCACTGACCATGCCCGCAAAGTTTACCAAGTGACTTTAACGTCTACGAATCGTAACACGAGTCAGTCATGGTCAGAGTGCCCAATCACAGTGCACATCTAATATGCATGACCGTGCCAATCGCTTGGCATGGCTATTGTGCGCAATGCCTTGACAAAGTTGGCATGTGCCACTGATCATGACCACAAAGTTTACCAAGTACCTTAAACGGCTATGAATCATAACACGAGTCAGCCACGGTCAGAGTGTCCAATCACAGTGCAGATGTACTAGGCATGATCTTGCAGGTGCAAACAAGGTACCCTACTGCTCGAGTTATTTGACTTTAAATGTTTTTCTGGTCATTGAAATTGTGTCAATTTTTTTTCGCTGAAATTAAAATGTCACACAAATAATTTGAATATGTTTTTCAGTGAAATCACGGTAGAGGAAATGTTCACTAATATTTCACATCACATGTTTGTTCACATTATCCATAGAGTCATTCGTGGTAGAGAACTACAAATAGGCGTGAACAGCCATCTGTACAAAATGACAAACCCACGTAACACCACACACACCCAGACCCGTTGGTGGTCCTTAGTATTTCTTTGTACAATGGAATATCTCGTTGAAATATTGGATTTCTGAAAAAATGATCATGGGCCTTATGTTGAATTCAATGTGTTAGTTGAATGTCAATCCGTTCACTTAGGATTCCAAAAATAATACTGAGCCCAATTTTTCAATCTAATTCATAGATTTCATAATCAGGCAAACCTCTATCGTTGAATTCCTTGAGCAGTAGGTAGAATACTGGTGGTTCGGTGTGGCTATTGTGCGCAATGCCTTGACAAAGTTGGCATGTGCCACTGACCATGACCACAAAGTTTACCAAGCGACTTTAACTTATACATATCGTAACACGAGTCAGCCACGGTCAGAGTGCCCAATCACAGTGCACATCTAATATGCATGACCTTGCAGGTATAAACAAGGTAAAAATCCGGTGGCTTGGTACGGCTATTGTGCGCAATGCCTTGACAAAGTTCGCATGTGCCACTGACCATGACCACAAAGTTTACCAAGTACATTAAACGGCTATGAATCATAACACGAGTCAGCCACGGTCAGAGTGCCCAATGACAGTGCACATCTAATATGCATGACCTTGCAGGTACAAACAAGGTAGAATACTGGTGGCTCGGTGTGGCTATTGTGCGCAATGCCTTGACAAAGTTGGCATGTGCCACTGACCATGACCACAAAGTTTACCAAGTACATTAAACGGCTATGAATCATAACACGAGACAGCCACTGTCAGAGTATCAAATCACTGTGCAGATATACTGGGCATGACCTCGCATGTATAAACAAGGTAGAATACTGGTGGCTTGGTGCAGCTATTGTGCGCAATGCCTTGACAAAGTTGGGATGTGCCACTGAGCATGACCACACAGTTTACGAAGTGACTTTAACTTCTACGAATCATAACACGAGTCAGCCACGGTCAGAGTACCCAATCACAGTTCAGATGTACTAGGCATGACATTACAGGTATAAACAAGGTAAAAAACAGGTGGCTTGGCACGGCTATTGTGCGCAATGCCTTGACAAAGTTGGTATGTGCCACTGACCATGACCAAAAATGTATCCAAGTGACTTTACTTCTATCGATCATAACACGAGTCAGCCACGGTCAGAGTGTCCAATCACAGTGCACATGTACTAGGCATGATCTTGCAGGTACAAACACAGTAAAACACCGGTGGCTTGGCGTGGCTATTGTGTGCAATGCCTTGACAAAGTTTGCATGTGCCACTGACCATGACCACAAAGTTTACCAAGTGATTTTAACTTCTACGAATCGTAACACGAGTCAGCCACGGTCAGAGTGTCCAATCACGGTGCACATCTCACATGCATGACCTTGCAGGTATAAACAAGGTAAAAAACCGGTGGCTTGGCACAGCTATTGTGCGCAATGCGTTGACAAAATTGGCATGTGCCACTGACCATGACCACAAAGTTTACCAAGTGACTTTAACTTATACAAATCGTAACACGGGTCAGCTACACTCAGAATGCCCAATCACGGTGCACATCTAATATGCATGGCCTTGCAGGTATAAACAAGGTAAAAACCCGGTGGCTTGGCACGGCTATTGTGCGCAATGCCTTGACAAAGTTTGCATGTGCCACTGACCATGACCACAAAGTTTACCAAGTGACTTTAACTTCTACGAATCGTAACACGAGTCAGCCATGGTCAGAGTGCCCAATCACAGTGTACATGTAATATGCATGAACTTGCAGGTATAAACAAGTTAAAAAACAGGTGGCTTGTTACGGATACTGTGCGCAATGCCTTGACAAAGTTGGCATGTGCCACTGACCATGACCACAAAGTTTACCAAGTACCTTAAAGGGCTATGAATCATAACACGTTTCAGCCACGGTCAGAGTGTCCAATCAAACTGCAGATATACTGGGAATGACCTTTCAGTTGTAAACAAGGTAAAGTACTCGTGGTTCTGTGTGGCTATTATGCACAATGCCTTGACAAAGTTAGCATGTGCCACTGACCATGACCACACATGTATCCAAGTGACTTTTACTTATATTGATCATAACAAGAGTCAGCCACGGTCAGAGTGCCCAATCACAGTGCACGTGTAATATGCTTGACCTTGCAGGTATAAACAAGTCAAAACACTGGTGGCTTGGCACGGCGATTTTGCGCAATGCCTTGACAAAGTTGGCATGTGCCACTGACAATGACCACAAAGTTAACCAAGTGCCTTAAACGGCTATGAATCATAACACGAGTCAGCCACGATCAGAGTGTCCAGTCAGAATGCAAATATTCTGGGCATGACCTTACAGGTATAAACTAGGCAAAACACTGGTGGCTCAGTGTGAATATTGTGCGCAATGCCTTGACAAAGATGGCATGTGCCTCTGACCATGACCACAAATGTATCCAAGTGACTTTTACTTCTATTGATCATAACACGAGTCAGCCACGGTCAGAGTGTCAAATGACAGTGCAGATGTACTAGGCATGATCTTGCAGGTGCAAACAAGGTACCCTACTGTTCGAGTTATTTCATTTTAAATGTTTTTTGTGGTCATTGAAATTGTGTCAAAATTTGTTCGATGAAATTAAAATATCACACAAGTAATTTGAATATGTTATCCGGTGAAATCACGGTTGAGGAAATGTTCACTCATATTTCACATCACATGTTTGTTCACATTCTCCGTAGAGTCATTCGTGGTAAGGAACTACAAATAGGCGTGAACAGCCATATGTACAAAATGACAAACCCACGTAACACCACACACTCCTAGACCCGTCGGTGGTCCTTAGTGTTTCTTTGTACAATGGAAGATCTCGTTGAAATATTGGATTTCTGCAAAAATGATCCTGGGCCTTTTGTTGAGTTCAAAGTGTCAGTTGAATGTCAATTCGATCACTTAGGATTCCAAAAATAATACTGAGCCCAATTTTTCAATCTAAATCATAGATTTCATAATCAGGCAAACCTCTATCGTTGAATTCCTTGAGCAGTAGGTAGAATACTGGTGGTTCGGTGTGGCTATTGTGTGCAATGCCTTGACAAAGTTGGCATGTGCCACTGACCATGACCACAAAGTTTACCAAGCGACTTTAACTTGTACGTATCGTAACACGAGTCAGCCACGGTCAGAGTGCCCAATTTGAGTGCACATCTAACATGCATGACCTTGCAGGTATAAACAAGGTAAAATTCCGGTGGCTTGGCACGGCTATTGTGTGCAATGCCTTGACAAAGTTCGCATGTGCCACTGAACATGACCACAAAGTTTACCAAGTACATTAAACGGCTACGAATCATAACACGAGTCAGCCACAGTCAGAGTGTCCAATCACAGTACACATGAACTAGGCCTGATCTTGCAGGTACAAACAAGGTAGAATACTGGTTGCTCGGTGTGGCTATGTTGCGCAATGCCTTGACAAAGTTGGCCTGTGCCACTGACCATGACCACAAAGTTTACCAAGTACATTAAACGGCTATGAATCATAACACGAGACAGCCACTGTCAGAGTATCCAATCACTGTGCAGATATACTGGGCATGACCTCGCATGTATAAACAAGGTAAAATACTGGTGGCTCGGTGCAGCTATTGTGCGCAATGCCTTGACAAAGTTGGGATGTGCCACTGACCATGACCACAAAGTTTACCAAGTGACTTTAACTTCTATGAATCATAACACGAAGAGCCACGGTCAGAGTACCCAATCACAGTTCAGATGTACTAGGCATGACATTACAGGTATAAACAAGGTACAAAACAGGTGGCTTGGCACGGCTATTGTGCGCAATGTCTTGACAAAGTTGGTATGTGCCACGGACCATGACCACAAAGTTTACCAAGTACAATAAACGGCTATGGATCATAACACGGGTCAGCCACGGTCAGAGTGTCCAATCACAGTGCAGATATAATGGGCATGACCTTGCATGTATAAACAAAATAGAATACAGGTGGATCGGTGTGGCTATTTTGTGCAATGCCTTGACAAAGTTGGTATGTGCCACTGACCATGACCAAAAATGTATCCAAGTGACTTTACTTCTATCGATCATAACAGGAGTCAGCCACGGTCGGAGTGTCCAATCACAGTGCAGATGTACTATGCATGATCTTGCAGGTACAAACACGGTAAAACACCGGTGGCTTGGCGTGGCTATTGTGCGCAATGCCTTGACAAAGTTTGCATGTGCCACTGACCATGACCACAAAGTTTACCAAGTGACTTTAACTTCTATGGATTGTAACAGGAGTCAGCCACAGTCAGAGTGTCCAATCAAAGTTCAGATGTACTAGGCATGCCCTTGCAGTTGTAAACAAGGTAAAAAACCGGTGGCGTGGCACAGCTGTTGTGCGCAATGCCTTGACAAAGTTGGCATGTGCCACTGACCATGACCACAAAGTTTACCAAGTGACTTTAACTTCTACAAATCATAACACGAGTCAACCATGGTCAGAGTGCCCAATCACAGTGCACATCTAATGTGCATGACCTTGCAGGTATAAACAAAGTAAAAAACTGCTGGCTTGGCACGCCTATTGTGCGCAATGCCTTGAAAAAGTTGGCATGTGCCACTGACCATGACCACAAGGTTTACCAAGTGACTTTAACTTCTACAAATCGTAACACGAGTCAGCTACAGTCAAAGTGCCCAATCACAGTTCAGATGTACTAGGCATGACCTTGCAGGTATAAACAACAAAAAAACCCGATGGCGTGGCACGGCTATTGTGCGCAATGCCTTGACAAAGTTGGCATGTGCCACTGACCATGACCACAAAGTTTACAAAGTACCTCAAACGGCTATGACTCATAACACGAGTCAGCCACGGTCTGAGTGTCAAATCTCAGTTCAGATGTACTAGGCATGATCTTGCAGGTACAAACAAGGCAGAATACTGGTGTCTCGGTGTGGCTATTGTGCGCAATGCCTTGACAAAGTTTGCATGTGCCACTGACCATGACCACAAATGTATCCAAGTGAATTATACTTCTATTGATCATAACACGAGTCAGCCACGCTCAGAGTGTCCAATCAAAGTGCAATAGTAATAGGCATGATCTTGCAGGTACAAACAAGGTAGAATACTGGTGTCTCGATGTGGCTATTGTGTGCAATGACTTGACAAAGTTGGCATGTGCCACTGACCAGGACCACAAAGTTTACCAAGTGACCTTAACGTCTACGAATCGTAACACAAGTCAGCCACGGTCACCGTGCCCAATCACATTGCACATCTAATATGCATGACCTTGCAGGCATACACAAAGTATAAAACCGGTGGCTTGGCACGGCTATTGTGCGCAATGCCTTGACAAAGTTGGCATGTGCCACTGACCATGACCACAAAGTTTACCAAGTGACTTTAACGTCTACGAATCGTAACAGGAGTCTGCCACATTCAGAGTGCCCAATCACAGTTCACATCTAATATGCATGACCTTGCAGGTATAAGGAAGGTAAAGAACTGGTGGCTTGGCACGGTTATTGTGCGCAATGCCTTGACAAAGTTGGCATGTGCCACTGACCATGACCACACTGTTTACCACATACCTGAAACGGCTATGAATCATAACACGCGTCACCTACGGTCAGAGTGTCCAATCACAGTGCAGATGTACTAGGCGTGATCTTGAAGGTGCAAACAAGGTAGAATACTGGTGGCTCGGTGTGGCTATTGTGCGCAATGCCTTGACAAAGCTGGCATGTGCCACTGATCATGAGCACCATGTTTACCAAGTTACTTTAACTTCTTCGAATCGTAAGACAAGTCAGCCATGGTCAGAGTGCCCAATCACCGTACACGTCTAATATGCATGACCTTGCTGGTATACACAAGGTAAAAAACTGGTGGCTTGGCACGGCTATTGTGCGCAATGCCTTGACAAGTTGGCATGTGCCACTGACCATGACCACAAAGTTTACCAAGTGACTTTAACTTCTACGAATCGTAACACGGGTCAGCCACATTCAGAGTGCCCAATCATATTGCACATCTAATATGCATGACCTTGCTGGTATGAAGAAGGTAAAAAACCGGTGGCTTTGCACGGCAATTGTGCGCAATTCCTTGACAAAGTTGGCATGTGCCACTGACCATGACCACACTGTTTACCAAGAACCTTAAACGGCTATGAATCATAACACGCGTCACCCACGGTCAGAGTGTCCAATCATAGTGCAGATGTACTAGGCATGATCTGGAAGGTGCAAACAAGGTAGAATACTGGTGGCTCGGTGTGGCTATTGTGCGCAATGCCTTGACAAAGTTGGCATGTGCCACTTACCATGATTACAAAGTTTACCAAGTGAGTTTTGTCAGAAGATTGCAGCGAGAGTGGACGGCAGGAGCAGAAGCAGGCAGAAGCATTGAATCATACAGGAGTCAGCCAGCAGAATGATGAAGGCAGAAAGACGAGAACGGTCCTCATAAGTTAGTCACAAGGCCTCGACAGGGGTGAGACACGGAGCTCCAAGGTAGACAGAGGGCAGTGAGAGAGCACGGAATCGAAGCGGGTGATGCACCAGAGGTGAGCAAAAGGTCATGAGTGACAAAGCGAAGCGATAAATGGTAGGAAAAGTGAGCGGAGACACAAGGCGATCAGAGCGAGAACACAGCGGCGATACCACGGAACCAAAAGGGAACAGTATGTGCACAACTGTTCTGGTTATACTAGGAGGGAATGAACATCCTCCTTATAAGAGACAGAACAAGACAAAAGGGAAACGAGTCAGTCACGGTCAGAGTGTCCAATAACAATGCAGATGTACTAGGCATGATCTTACAGGTGCAAACAAGGTGGAATACTGGTGGCTCGGTGTGGCTATTGTGCGTAATGCCTTGACAAATTTTGCATGTGCCACTGACCATGACCACAATGTTTACCAAGTGACTTTAACGTCTACGGATCATAACACGAGTCAGCCATGGTCGGAGTATCCAATCACAGCGTACATCTAATATGCATGGCCTTGCAGGTAAAAACAAGGTAAAAAACCGGTGTCTTGGCACGGCTATTGTGCGCAATGCATTGTGCCACTGACCATGACCACAAAGTTTTCCAAGTACATGAAACGGCTATAAATCATAACACGACTCAGCCACGGTCAGAGTGTCCAATCACAGTGCAGATATAATGGGCATGATCTTGCAGGTACAAACAAGGTAGAATACTATTGGCTCGGTGTAGGTATTTTGTGCAATGCCTTTACAAAGTTGGCATGTGCCACTGACCATGACCACAAATGTATCCAAGTGACTTTTACTTCTATTGATCATAACACGAGTCAGCCACGGTCCGAGTGTCTAATCACAGTGCAGATGTACTAGGCATGGTCTTGCAGGTATAAACAAGGTAGAATACTGGTGGCTCGGTGTGGCTGTTGTGCGCAATGCCTTTACAAAGTTGGCATGTGCCACTGACCATGACCACAAAGTTTACCAAGTGACTTTAACTTATACGAATCGTAACACGAGTCAGCCACGGTCAGAGTGCCCAATCACAGTGCACATCTAATATGCATGACCTTGGAGGTATAAACATTGTAAAAAACCGGTGGCTTGGCGCGGCAATTGTGCGCAATGCCTTGACAATGTTGGCAGGTGCCGCTGAGCATGACCACAATGTTAACCAAGTGACATTAACTTTTACAAATCGTAATACGAGTAAGCCACATTCAGAGTGCCCAATCACAGTGCACATATAATATACATGACCTTGCAGGTATAAACAAGGTAAGAAACTGGTACCTTGGCACGGCTAATGTGCGCAATGCCTTGACAAAGTTGGCATGTTCCACTGACCACGTCCACAAAACTTACAAAGTACATTAAACGACTATGTATCATAACACGAGTCAGCCACAGTCAGATTGTCCAATGACAGTGCAAATATACTGGGCATGACCTTGCATGTATAAACAAGGTAGAATACTGGTGGCTTGGTGTGGCTATTGTGCGCAATGCCTTGACAATGTTGGCATGTGCCACTGACCATTACCACAAATGTGTCCAAGTGACTTTTACTTCTATTGATCGTAACACGAGTCAGCCACGGTCAGAGTGTCCAATCATGGTGCAGATGTACTAGGCATGATCTTGCAGGTACAAACAAGGTAGAATTCTGGTAGCTCGGTGTGGCTACTGTGCGCTATGCCTTGACAAAGTTAGCATGTGCCACTGACCATGACCATAAAGTTTATGAAGTACATTAAACCGCTATGAATCATAACACGAGTCAGCCACGGTCAGAGTGTCCAATCACAGTGTAGATATATTGGGCATGACCTTGCAGGTAAAAACAAGGTAAAATACTGGTGGCTCTGTGTGGCTATTGTGCGGAATGCTCTGACAGAGTTGGCATGTGCCACTGACCAAGACCACAAATGTATCCAAGTGACTTTTACTTCTATTGATCATAACGCGAGTTAGCCATGGTCAGAGTGTCCAACCACAGTACAGATGTACTAGGAATGATTTTTCAGGTGCAAACAAGGTAGAATACTGGTTGCTTGGTGTGGCTATTGTGCGTAATGCCTTTACAAAGTTGGCATGTGCCACTGACCATGACCACAAAGTTTACAAAGTGACTTTAACTTCTACGAATCGTAACACGAGTCAGCCACAGTCAGAGTACCCAATCACAGTGCACGGCTACTATGCATGACCTTGCAGGTATAACAGGGTTAAAAACTGGTGTCTTGGCATGGCTATTGTGCGCAATGCCTTGACAAAGTTGGCATGTGCCACTGACCATGACCACAAATTTTACCAACTACCTTAAACGGCTATGAATCATAACACGGGTCAGCCACAGTCAGAGTGTCCAATGACAGTACAGATACACTGGGCATGACCTTAGAAGTATAAAAAAGGTAGAATACTGGTGGCTCGGTGTGGTTATTTTGTGCAATTCCTTGACAAAGTTTGCATGTGCGACTGACCATGACCACAAATGTATCCAAGTGACTTTCACTTCTATTGATCATAACACGAGTCAGCCACGGTCAGAGTGTCCAATCATAGTGCAGATGTACTAATCATGATCTTGCACGTGCAAACAAGGTAGAATACTGGTGGCTCGGTGTGGCTATTATGCGCAATGCCTTGACCAAGTTGGCATGTGCCACTGACCATGA
The DNA here is from genome assembly GCA_023375785.1 of Penium margaritaceum. Taxonomy (NCBI): domain Eukaryota; kingdom Viridiplantae; phylum Streptophyta; class Zygnematophyceae; order Desmidiales; family Peniaceae; genus Penium; species Penium margaritaceum. Next base: position 376,934 of record SZWC01000301.1, on the reverse strand, counting down.
CCACAAAGTTTACCAAGTGACTTTAACTTGTACAAAACATAACACGAGTCAGCCACAATCAGAGTGCCCAGTTACACTTCAGATGTAGTCGGCATGAGCTTGAAGGTATAAACAAGGTTAAAAAACAGTGGCTTGGCACGGCTATTGTGCGCAATGCCTTGACAAAGTTGGCATGTGCCACTGACCTTGACCACACATTTTACCAAGTACCTTAAACGGCTATGAATCATTACACGGGTCAGCCACAGTCAGAGTGTCCAATCACAGTACAGATACACTGGGCATGACCTTACAGGTATAAACAAGGTAGAATACTGGTGGCTCGGTGTGGTTATATTGTGCAATTCCTTGACAAAGTTTGCATGTGCCACTGACCATGACCACAAATATATCCAAGTGACTTTCACTTCTATTGATCATAACACGAGTCAGCCACGGTCAGAGTGTCCAATCATAGTGCAGATGTACTAAACATGATCTTGCAGGTGCAAACAAGGTAGAATACCGGTGGCTCGGTGTGGCTGTTATGCGCAATGCATTGACCAAGTTGGCATGTGCCACTGACCATGACCACAAAGTTTACCAAGTGACTTTAACTTCTATGAATGGTAACACGAGTCAGCCACAGTCAGAGTGCCCAATCACAGTTCAGATGTACTGGGAATGACCTTACAGGAATAAGCAAGGTAAAAAACCAGTGGCTTGTCATGGCTATTGTGCGCAATGCCTTGACGAAGTTGGCATGTGCCACTGACCATGACCACAAAGGTTACCAAGTACCTTAAACGGCTATGAATCATAACACGAGTCAGCCACAGTGAGAGTGTCCAATCATAGTGCAGATATACTGTGCATGACCTCACAGGTATGAACAAGGTAGAGTACTGGTGGCTTGGTGTGGCTATTGTGTGCAATGCCTTGACAAAGTTGGCATGTGCCACTGACCATGACCACAAATGTATCCAAGTGACGTTTACTTCTATTGATCATAACACGAGTCAACCACGGTCAGAGTGTCCAAGAACAGTGCAGATGTACTAGGCATGATCTTGCACGTGCAAACAAGGTAGAATACCGGTGGCTCAGTGTGGCTATTATGCGCAATGCCTTGACCAAGTTGGCATGTGCCACTGACCATGACCACAAAGTTTACCAAGTGACTTTAACTTCTATGAATGGTAACACGAGTCAGCCACAGTCAGAGTACCCAATCACAGTTCAGATGTACTAGGCATGACCTTACAGGTATAAACAAGGTAAAAAACCGATGGCTTGGCGTGGCTATTGTGCGCAATGCCTTGACAAAGTTGGCATGTGCCACAGACCATGACCACAAAGTTTACCAAGTACCTTAAACAGTTATGAATCATAACACGAGTCAGCCACAGTCAGAGTGTCCAATCACAGTGCAGATATACTGGACATGACCTTACAGGTATAAACAAGGTAGAATACTGGTGGCTCGGTGTGGCTATTGTGCGCAATGCCTCGACAAAGTTGGCATGTGCCACTGACCATGACCACGAATGTAACTAAGTGACTTTTAATTCTATTGATCATAACACAAGTCAGCCAAGGTCAGAGTGTCCAATCACAGTGCAGATGTACTAGGCATGACCTTGCAGGTGCAAACAAGGTAGAATAGTGGTGGCTCGGTGTGGCTATTGTGCACAATGCATTGACGAAGTTGGCATGTGCCACTGACCATGACCACAAAGTTTACCAAGTGACTTTTACTTATATTGATCATAACACGAGTCAGCCACGGTCAAAGTGTCCAATCACAGTGCAGATGCACTAGGCATGATCTTGCAGGTACAAACAAGGTAGAATACTGGTGGCTTGGTGTTGCTATTGTGCGCGATGCCTTGACAAAGTTGGCATGTGCCACTGACCATGACCACAAATGTATCCAAGTGACATTTACTTCCATTGATGATAACACAAATCAGCCATGGTCAGAGTGCCCAATCACAGTGCACATCTAATATGCATGACCTTGCATGTATAAACAAGGTAAAAAACCTTGATCAGCTGCGGGCAGAATCATTTTGCCATAAAACCTGATCATGAACTTGTTGACTTCGTCAGGAGTGAATGGTGACCGGTCGAGAGGTAGCCATACGTACTCGACTGGTGTTGAGAGCTCCTGCGTTTTGTTGTGTTGCAGCTGTGGAACTTCCTCAGGAGGCCAGTTCGGGATAGGAAGGTTGTCTTCATAGCGCGATGGTGGGGCAGATGGAGGAGTGGTGTCGTTGAGTTCCTTTGCTTCCTCAGAAGTACAGTGAGGGTACTGGCAGGGGGAGTATGATGTAGTTCGGTCATAGGTGAAGTCAATGAAGTAGTCTTCATCCTTTGGTTCAGGTAGCTCAGACAAGAAGGCTGTGGTGGATACCGCAGGATCAGGTGTTGGAGTTGTGAAGGAAGACTCCGTCACAGGTGCTGCTGCTGCTGGTGTTGCTGCGGCTGTTGGCCTTGTGAGGTGTCTGAGGAGGCGAGGGACTATTGCCACGAGACAGCCGAGGATGAAAAGACAGGGCAACATGGTGCTTCTCAGGCATTATCCCGTGGTTGACTTAGAGGCTGAGGATTAGGGATGAGGCAGCTGTTGGAGGAGGATCTTTGTGCGGTTGTTGCAACGGACGAAGGTTGATGGTAATGAAGGGTCTGCGGGTTGATTGTAGAGGTTTCTTGAGTCTGTAAGAGCGAGGGCAGTGCTTTTGAGGCGTCTTTTGGGCTGATGTGGCTGCTTCTGCTGCTGCTTCTGCTGCTGCGAGGGAAGAATACTACTGCTGCTGCTGGAGATGTGGTGTCTACGGCGAGGGAAGGCAAATTGACTGCTGCTGTTTACTGCTGCTGCTGTGTGTGTCACCAGTCCCGAGCCGTGCCCATACACGGTTTAGGAATGATGGTGCCACACAGGATGCGTGGATGCTGGAGTGCTGTTGCTTCTGCTGCTGTTGCTGCTGCAAGGATAGTAGCTGGCGGATGCGATACTGACTGCTGCTGCTGGTGTGAAAAGGCGGATGACGGTCAATCCTGTGCGTTGTCAAACCAGGAATGCGCCCATACACATCTGGTCTGACGGTGTGAGAGTGGCGGCACCAGTGCTGTTGCTGAAAATGTTGTTGACGGCTGGTAGCGGTGAGACACCTCGGTCAAGCGTTTCAGGCGTCAGCAAAGAGGGAGGAGGCGATGATGGCTCCAGTATGTTTCTCTGGGCTCTGATACCATGTCAGGAAAATGTCATGACAGTTAGCTGATGGAGATGCATACAAGAGATGACGGCCGAAGCATTGGCGAAGGTGCTGGCAGCTGACGGCATGCTGACGTCAAGAGAGATCACAGGCACGAATGTGAGGCAAGCACTGAGAAGTATGACGAGGTGATGCGGGGGCGGTGCCAGAGGCACAGGCCAAGCCAGAGATAGAACTGGCGTGGGCGCAGTATCACTCGGCACGGGCGCTTCGAGTTCTGGAGGCGCCTTGGGTGAGCAGTGCGGGCACGACGGAGTGAAGCGGAGGAGCGGGTGCTGTGAGGAGATGGATCACAGGCCTTAGCCAGCAGGCGGGCAAGTGAGGAGGTCCCGTGACAATGTAATGAACAAGGTGCCACGGGCAGAGAGCACGTAGCGAGGAAGAGGAACGAGTGCCACAGCACGGAGGCGGGCAACGGCAAGGAGACAACGGGCAGCACCACAGCACGGAGGTGAGCGAAGGAACGAGGAAATGATTGATTGATAATACTGAGGATAACAGAGGCATAGATACAAGAGCAGAAGTACAAGGTTAAGTACTATGCTAAGATTACCTAGTCCTAACACTGCTAAGGTGGGCGGCGCGTGTAAGCGCGCCACAGCCGTTCTGCTTCTTTGGCTCGTGTCGCGGGTCGTGGGTGCGCTTCCCGGTGCGGAGCGCACGTTAGAGTTAGGAGGGCTGCGACTTTTCTCCGTGGTAGGTCGTGCCCTGCATACGTTGTTGTGTAGCATGGACCGAGCCGCTCGGTGACTTCCGTTAGCCCAGGTCCGTGGCGGTAGACCGGAGACTGTACAGTACCGTGGCTGGTGGCGGCAGGCTCGGCATCCACGTCTGCTTGGGTGCGGTTGGTTCGGCACGTCCGTTGCCTGGACTCGCGCTGATACTTTGGTCGTGCGAGTCTTCGGAAGTCTTGGTCAGAGTTGATCTGGACCTCTTGGGGATATTCTGGCTTGGCCTTTTCTTGAGGGGTAGGGGAGTGCAGGCTGCCCATTTCTTGTTCGGTAGAAGTCAAGTGGGCAGTCTTGTGAGCATTGTATATTATTCTGACAACTTTAACTTCTAGGAATCATAAAACAAGTCAGCCATGGTCAGAGTACGCAATCACAGTGCACATCTATTATGCATGACCTTGCAGGTATGAAGAGGGTTTAAAAACGGTGTATTGGCACGACTATTGTGCGCAATGACTTGACAAAGTTGGCATGTGCCACTCACCATGACCACAAAGTTGACCAAGTGACTTTAACTTCAACGAATCGTAACACAAGTCAGTCCCAGTCAGAATGCCCAATCACAGTTCAGATGT
>SZWC01000301.1:340215-361408 GCA_023375785.1 Penium margaritaceum | reverse complement strand
CATGTGCCACTGACCATGACCACAAATGTATCCAAGTGACTTTTACTTCTATTGATCATAACACGAGTCAGTCACGGTCAGAGTGTCCAATCACAGTGCAGATATACTAGGTATGACCTTGTAGGTATGAACAAGGTAGAATACTGGTGGCTCAGTGTGGCTATTGTGTGCAATGCCTTGACAAAGTTGGCATGTGCCACTGACCATGACCACAAGGATTACCAAGTGAGTTAAACGTCTTTGAATCGTAACACATTCCAGCCAGAGTCGGAGTGCCCAATCACAGTGCACATCAAATATGCATGACCTTGCAGGTATAAACAGGGTAAAAAACCGGTGTCTTTGCACGGCAATTGTGCACAATGCCTTGACAAAGTTGGCACGTGCCACTGACCATGACCACAAAGTTTGCTAAGTACCTTAAACGGCTATGAATCATAACACGAGTCAGCCACGGTCAGAGTGTCCAATGACAGTGCAGGTATACTGGGCATGACCTTACAGGTATAAACAAGGTAGAATACTGGTGGCTCAGTGTGGCTATTGTGCGCAATGCCTTGACAAAGTTGGCATGTGCCACTGACCATGACCACAAAGTNGGCAATTGTGCGCAATGCCTTGACAAAGTTGGCACGTGTCACTGAACATGACCACAAATGTATCCAAGTGACTTTTACTTCTATTGATCATAACACGGGTCACCCACGGTCAGAGTGTCCAATCACAATGCAGATTAACTAGGCATGATCTTGCAGGTCCAAACAAGGTATAATACTGGTGGCTCGGTAAGGCTATTGTGCGCAATGCCTTGACAAAGTTGGCATGTGCCACTGACCATGACCACAAAGTGTACCAAGTGACTTTAACTTCTACGAATCGTAACACGAGTCAGCCACGGTCAGAGTGCTCAATCACAGTTTAGATGTACTAGGCATGACCTTGCAGGTATAAACAAGGTAAAAAACGTGTGGCTCGGCACGGTTATTGTGCGCAATGCCTTGACAAAGTTGGCATGTGGCACTGACCATGACCACAGAGTTTACCAAGTACCTTAAACGGCTATGAATCATAACACGAGTCAACCACGGGCAGAGTGTCCAATCACAGTGCTGATGTACTAGGCATGATCTTGCAAGTGCAAACAAGGTAGAATACTGGTGGCTCGGTGTGGCTATTGTGTGGAATGCCTTGAAAATGTTGGCATGTGCCACTGACCATGACCACAAATATATCCTAGTGACTTTTACTTCTATTGATCATAACACGAGTCCGCCACGGTCAGAGTGTCCAATCACAGTGCAGATGTACTAGGCATGATCTTGCACGTGCAAACAAGGTAGAATACTGGTGACTCGGTGTGGCTATTATGTGCAATGCCTTGACAAAGAAAGTTGGCATGTGCCACTGACCATGACCACAAAGTTTACCAATTACATTAAACGGCTATGAATCATAACACGAGTCAGCCACGGTCAGAGTGTCCAATCACAGTGAAGATATACTGCGCATGACGTTACAGGTATAAACAAGGTATAATACGGGTGGCTCGGTGTAGCTATTGTGTGCAATACCTTGACAAAGTTGGCATGTGCCACAGACCATGACCACAAATGTATCCAAGTTACGTTTACTCCTATTGATCATAACAGGAGTCAGCCACAGTGAGAGTGTCCAATCACAATGTAAAAGTACTAGTAATGATCTTACAGGTTCAAACAAGGTAGAATTCTGGTAGCTGGGTGTGGCTATTGTGCGCAATGCCTTGAAAAAGTTATGTGCCACTGACCATGACCACAAAGTTTACCAAGTGACTTTAACATCTATGAATCTCAACACAAGTCAGCCACAGTCAGAGTGCCTAATCACAGTGAACATCTAATATGCATGACCTTGCATTTACAAACAAGGTAAAAAACCAGTGGCTTGGCATGGCTATTGCGCGCATTGCCTTGACTTAGTTGGCATGTGCCACTGACCATGACCACAAATGTATCCAAGTGACATTTACTTCTATTGATCATAATACGAGTCAGCCACGGTCAGAGTGTACAATCACAGTGTAGATATACAGGGCATGACCTTACAAGTATAAACAAGGTACAATACTGGTGGCTCGGTGTGGCTATTGTGCGCAATGCCCTGACAAAGTTGGCATGTGCCACAGACCATGACCACAAAGTGTACCAAGTGACTTTAACTTATACGAATCGTAACACGAGTCAGCCACGGTCAGAGTGCCCAATCACAGCAAACATCTAATATGCATGACCTTGCACGTATAAACAAGGAAAAAAACTGGTGTCTTGGCACGGCTATTGCGCCCAATGCCTTGACAAACTTGGCATGTGCCACTGACCATGACCACAAAGTTTACCAAGTACGTTAAATGGCTATGAATCATAACACGAGTCAGCCACGGTAAGAGTGTCCAATCACATTGCAGGTATACCGGACAGGACCTTACAGGTATAAACAAGGTATAATAGTGGTCGCTCGGTGTGGCTTTTGTGCGCAATGCCTTGATAAAAATGGCACGTGTCAGTAATCATGACCACAAATGTATCCAAGTGACCTTTACTTCTATTGATCATAACACAAGTCAGCCACGATCAGAGTGTCCAATCACAGTGCAGATGTACTAGGCATGGTCTTGCATGTTCAAACAAGGTAGAATACTGGTGGCTCAGTGTGGCTATTGTGCGCAATGCCTTGACAAAGTCGGCATGTGCCACTGACCATGACCACAAAGTTTACGAAGTGAGTTTAACTTCTACGAATCTTAACACGAGTCAGCCACAGTTAGAGTGCCCAATCACAGTGCAGATGTATTGGGCACGACCTTGCAGGTATAAGCAAGGTAGAATATTGGTGGCTCAGTGTGGCTATTGTGCGCAATGCCTTCACAAAGTTGGCGTGTGCCACTGACCATGACCACAAAGTTTACCAAGTGACTTTAACTTCTACGAATCCTAACACGAGTCAGCCACGGTCAACGCGTCCAATCACCGTTCAGATGTACTGGACATGACCTTGCAGGTAAAAACTAGGAAAAAAACATGTGGCGTGGCACGGCTATTCTTTTGCAATGCCTTGACACAGTTGGCATGTGGCACTTACCATGCCCACAAAGTTTACCAAGTACATTAAACGGCTATGAATCATAACACGAGTCAGCCACGGTCAGAGTGTCCAATCACAGTGCATATGTATTGTGCATGATATTACACGTATAAATAATGTAGAATACTAGTGGCTCGGTGTGGCTATTGTGCGCAGTGTCTTGACAAAAATGGCATGTGCCACTGACCATGACCACAGAGTTTATCAAGTGACTTTAACTTCTTTGAATTGTAACACGTGTCAGCCACGGTCGGAGTGCCCAATCACAGTGTACATCTAATATGCATGACCTTGCAGGTATAAACTGGGTAAATTACCGGTATCTTGGCACGGCTATTGTGCGCAATGACTTGACAAAGTTGGCATGGGCCACTGACCTTGACCACAAAGTTTACCAAGTACCTTAAACGGCTATGAATCATAACACGAGTTGGCCACGGTCAGAGTGTCCACTCACATTAAAGATAAACTGGGCATGACCTTGCAGGTGCAAACAAGGTATAATACTGGTGGCTCGGTGTGGCTATTGTGCGCAATGCCTCGACAAAGCTGGCATGTGCCACTGACCATGACCACAAATGTATCCAAGTGCCTTTTACTTCTATTGATCATAACACGAGGTAGCCATGGTCAGAGTGTCCAGTCACAGTGCAGATATACTAGGCATGATATTGGAGGTGCAATCAAGGTAGAATACTGGTGGCTTCGGATGGCTATTGTGCGCAATAACATGACAAAGTTGGCATGGGCCACTGATCATGACCACAAAGTTTACCAAGTACCTTAAGCGGCTATGAATCATAACACGAGTCAGCCACGGTCAGAGTGTCCAATCACAGTGCAGCTGTACTAGGCATGACCTTGCAGGTACAAACAAGGTAGAACACTGTTGGCTCGGTGTGGCTATTGTGCGCAATGCCTTGACAAAAGTGGCATGTGCCACTGACCATGACCACAAAGTTTACCAAGTGACTTTAACTTATACGAATCGTAACATGAGTCAGCCACAGTCAGAGTGCCCAATCATAGTGCACATCTAATATGCATGACCTTGCATGTATAAACAAGATACAAAACTGGTGGCTTGGCACGACTATTGTGCGCAATGCCTTGACAAGGTTGGCATGTGCCAATGACCATGACCACAAATGTATCCAAGTGACTTTTACTTCTATTGATCATAACACGAGTCAGTCACGGTCAAAGTGTCCAATCACAGTGCATGTATACTAGGCATGACCTTGTAGGTATAAACAAGGTAGAATACTGGTGGCTCAGTGTGGCTTTTGTGAGCAATGCTTTGACAAGCTTGGCATGTGCCACTGACCATGTCCACAAGGGTTACCAAGTGAGTTAAACGTCTTTGAATCGTAACACATGTCAGCCAGAGTCGGAGTGCCCAATCACAGTGCACATCTAATATGCATGACCTTGCAAGTATAAACATGGTAAAAAACCGGTGTCTTGGCACGACTATCGTGCACAATGCCTTGACAAAGTTGGCACATGCCACTGACCATGACCACAAAGTTTACCAAGTACCTTAAACGGCTATGAATCATAACACAAGTGAGCCACAGTCAGAGTGTCCAATCACAGTGCAGATATACTGGGCATGTCCTTACAGGTATAAACAAGGTAGAATACTGGTGGCTCGGTGTGGCTATTGTGCGCAATGCCTTGACAAAGTTGGCACGTGTCACTGACCATGACCACAAATGTATCCAAGTGACTTTTACTTCTACGAATCGTAACACGAGTCAGCCACGATCAGAGTGCCCAATCACAGTACACATCTAATATGAATGACCTTGCAGGCATAAAGAAGGTAAAAAACTGGTGGCTTGGCACGGCTATTGTGCGCAATGCCTTGACAAAGTTGGCATGCGTCACTGACCATGACCACACTGTTTCCCAAGTACCTTAAATGGCTACGAATCATAACACGCGTCACCCACGGTCATAGTGTCCAACCATAGTGCAGATGTACCAGGCATGATCTTAAAGGTGCAGACAATGTATAATACTGGTTGCTTGGTGTGGCTATTGTGCGCAATGCCTTCACAAATTGGCATGTGCCACTGACCATGACCACGAAGTTTACCAAGTGACTTTAACTTAACGAATCGTAACACAAGTCAGCCACGGTCAGAATTCCCAATCACAGTGCACATCTAATATGCATGACCTTGCAGGTATACACAAGGTAATAAACCAGTGGCTTGGCACGGCTATTGTGCGCAATGCCTTGACAAAGTTGGCATGTGCCACTGACCATGACCACAGCGTTTACCAAGTGACTTTAACTTCTACGAATTGTAACACGAGTCAGCCACATTCGGAGTGCCCAATCACAAGGCACATGTAATGTGCATGACCTTGCACGTATAAAGAAGGTAAAAAACCGGTGGCTTGGCACGGCTATTGTGCGCAATGCCTTGACAAAGTTGGCATGTGCCACTGACCATGACCACAATGTTTACGAAGTACACTAAACGGCTACGAATTATAACACGAGTCAGCCACGGTCAGAGTGTCCAATCACAGTGCAGAGATACTGGACATGACCTTAGAGGTATAAACAAGGTAGAATACTGGTGGCTCCGTGTGGCTATTGTGGGCAATGCCTTGACAAAGTTGGCATGTGCCACTGACCATGACCACATCTGTATCCAAGTGACGTTTACGTCTATTGATCATAACACGAGTCAGCTACGGTCAGAGTGTCCAATCACAGTGCAGATGTACTGGGCATGATCTTGCAGATGCAAACAAGGTAAAACACCCGTGGCTTGGTGTGGCTACTGTGCGCAATGCCTTGACAAAGTTGGCCTGTGCCACTTACCACGACCACAACGTTTACCAAGTGACTTTAACTTCTACGAATCGTAACACAAGTCAGCCGTGGTCAGAGTGCCAAATCACAGTGCACATCTAACATGCATGACCGTGCAGCTATAAACAAGGTAAAAAACCGGTGGCTTGGCACGGGTATTGTGCGCAATGCCTTGACAAAGTTGGCATGTGCCAATTTTCATGACCGCAATGTTTACCAAGTGACTTTAACTTCTACGAATCGAAACACGGGTCAGCCACATTCAAAGTGCCTAATCACATTCAACATCTAATATGCATTACCTTTCAGGTATAAACAAGGTAAAAGACCGGTGGCTTGGTAGGACTATTGTGCGCAATGCCTTGACAAAGTTGGCATGTGCCACTGACCATGATCACAAAGCTTACCAAGTACCTTAAACGGCTATGAATCATAACACGAGTCAGCCACGGTCAGAGTGTATAATCTCAGTACAGATATACTGGGTATGACCTTACAGGTATAAACAAGGTAGAATACCGGCGGCTCGGTATAGCTATTGTGTGCAATGCCCTGACAAAGTTGGCATGTGCCACTGACCATGACCACAAGTGTATCCAAGTGACTTTTACTTTTATTGATCATAACATGAGTCAGCCACGGTTAGAGTGTCCAATCACAGTGCAGATGTCCTGGGCATGATCGTACAGGTACGAACAAGGTAGAATACTGGTGGCTCGGTGTGGCTGGTGTGCGCAATGCCTTGACAAAGTTGGCATGTGCCACTGACCACGACGACAAATGTATGGAAGTGAGTTTTACTTCTATTGATCATAACACGAGTCAGCCACGGTCAGAGTGTCTAATCTCAGTACAGATATACTGGGTATGACCTTACAGGTATAAACAAGGTAGAATACCGGCGGCTCGGTATCGCTATTGTGCGCAATGCCCTGACAAAGTTGGCATGTGCCACTGACCACGACGACAAATGTATGGAAGTGAGTTTTACTTCTATTGATCATAACACGAGTCAGCCACGGTCAGAGTGTCTAATCTCAGTACAGATATACTGGGTATGACCTTACAGGTATAAACAAGGTAGAATACCGGCGGCTCGGTATCGCTATTGTGCGCAATGCCCTGACAAAGTTGGCATGTGCCACTGACCACGACGACAAATGTATGGAAGTGAGTTTTACTTCTATTGATCACAACACGAGTCAGCCACGGTCAGAGTGCCCAATCACAGTGCAGATGCACTAGGCAGGATTTTGTAGGTGCAAACAAGGTAGAATACTGGTGGCTCGGTGTGGCTATTGTGCGCAATGCCTTGACAAGGTTGGCATGTGCCACTGACCATGACCATAAATGTATCCAAGTGACTTTTACATCTATTGATCATAACACAAGTCAGCCACGGTCAGAGTGTCCAATCACATTGCAGATGTACTAGGCATTATCTTGAAGGTTCAAACAAGGTAGAACACCGGTGGCTCGGAATGGCTATTGTGCGTAATGCCTTGACGATGTTGGCATGTGCCACTGACAATGACCACAAAGTTTACCAAGTGACCTTACCTTCTACGAATCGTAACACGAGTAAACCACGGTCAGAGTGGCCAATCACAGTGTACATCTAATATGCATGACCTTGCAGGTATAAACAAGGTAAAAACCGGTGGCTTGGCACGGCAATTGTGCGCAATGCCTTGACAAAGTTGGCATGTGCCAATGACCATGACCACAAATGTATCCAAGTGACATTTACTTCTATTGATCATAACACGAGTCAGCCACGGTCAGAGTGCCCAATCACAGTGTACATCTAATATGCATGACCTTGCAGGTATAAACAAGGTAAAAACCGGTGGCTTGGCACGGCAATTGTGCGCAATGCCTTGACAAAGTTGGCATGTGCCACCGACCATGACCACAATGTTTACCAAGTGGCTTTAGCTTCTACGAATCGTAACACGAGTCAGCCACATTCAGAGTGCCCAATCACAGTGCACATCTAAGAAGCATGACCTTGCAGGTATAAACAAGGTAAAAACCGGTGGCTTGGCACGGCAATTGTGCGCAATGCCTTGACAAAGTTGGCATGTGCCACCGACCATGACCACAATGTTTACCAAGTGGCTTTAGCTTCTACGAATCGTAACACGAGTCAGCCACATTCAGAGTGCCCAATCACAGTGCACATCTAAGAAGCATGACCTTGCAGGTATAAACAAGGTAAAAACCGGTGGCTTGGCACGGCAATTGTGCGCAATGCCTTGACAAAGTTGGCATGTGCCACCGACCATGACCACAATGTTTACCAAGTGGCTTTAGCTTCTACGAATCGTAACACGAGTCAGCCACATTCAGAGTGCCCAATCACAGTGCACATCTAAGAAGCATGACCTTGCAGGTATAAACAAGGTAAAAACCGGTGGCTTGGCACGGCAATTGTGCGCAATGCCTTGACAAAGTTGGCATGTGCCACCGACCATGACCACAATGTTTACCAAGTGGCTTTAGCTTCTACGAATCGTAACACGAGTCAGCCACATTCAGAGTGCCCAATCACAGTGCACATCTAAGAAGCATGACCTTGCAGGTATAAACAAGGTAAAAACCGGTGGCTTGGCACGGCAATTGTGCGCAATGCCTTGACAAAGTTGGCATGTGCCACCGACCATGACCACAATGTTTACCAAGTGGCTTTAGCTTCTACGAATCGTAACACGAGTCAGCCACATTCAGAGTGCCCAATCACAGTGCACATCTAAGAAGCATGACCTTGCAGGTATAAACAAGGTAAAAACCGGTGGCTTGGCACGGCAATTGTGCGCAATGCCTTGACAAAGTTGGCATGTGCCACCGACCATGACCACAATGTTTACCAAGTGGCTTTAGCTTCTACGAATCGTAACACGAGTCAGCCACATTCAGAGTGCCCAATCACAGTGCACATCTAAGAAGCATGACCTTGCAGGTATAAACAAGGTAAAAACCGGTGGCTTGGCACGGCAATTGTGCGCAATGCCTTGACAAAGTTGGCATGTGCCACCGACCATGACCACAATGTTTACCAAGTGGCTTTAGCTTCTACGAATCGTAACACGAGTCAACCACGGTCATAGTGTCCAATCACAGTGCACATCTAATATGCATGACCTTGCATGTATAAACAAGGTAAAAAAGTGGTTTCTTGGCACGCCTATTGTGCGCAATGCCTTGACCAAGTTGGCATGTGGCACTGACCATGACCACAAAGTATACCAAGTGACTTTATTTTCTACAAATCGTAACACGTGTCAGCTACAGTCAGAGTGCCCAATCACAGTTCAGATGTACTAGGCATGACCTTACAGGAATAAAAAAGGAAAAAAAACGGGTGGCTTGGCATGACTATTGTGCGCAATGCCTTGACAAAGTTGGCATGTGCCACTGACTATGACCACAAAGTCTACTAAGTACCTTAAATGGCTATGACTCATAACACGAGTCATCTACACTCAGAGTGTCCAATCACAGTGCAGATGTCCTGGGCATGATCGTACAGGTACGAACAAGGTAGAATTCTGGTGGCTCGGTGTGGCTATTGTGCGCAATGCCTTGACAAAGTCGGCATGTGCCACTGACCATGACCACAAATGTATCCAAGTGACATTTACTTCTATTGATCATAACACGAGTCAGCCACGGTCAGAGTGACCAATCACAGTGCAGATGTACTAGGCATAATCTTGCAGGTACAAACAAGGTAGAATACTGGTGTCTCAGTGTGGCTATTTTGTGCAATGACTTGACAGAGTTGGAATGTGCCACTGACCACGACCACATAGTCTACCAAGTGACCTTAACTTCTACGAATCCTAACACAAGTCAACCATGGTCAACGTGCCCAATCACAGTGCACATCTAATATGCATGACCTTACAGGTATACACAATGTAAAAAACCGGTGGCTTGGCACGGCTATTGTGCGCAATGCCTTGACAAAGTTGGCATGTGCAACTGACCATGACCACAAAGTTTACCAAGTGACTTTATCTTCTACGAATTGTAACACGAGTCAGCCACATTCAGAGTGCCCAAGCATAGTGCACATCTAATATGCATGACCTTGCAGGTATAAAGAAGGTAAAAAACTGGTGGCTTGGCACGGCTATTGTGCGCAATGTCTTGACAAAGTTGGCATGTGCCACTGACCATGACCACACAGTTTACCAAGTACCTTAAACGGCTACGAATCATAACATGCGTCACCCACGGTCAGAGTGTCCAATCACTGTGCAGATGTACTAGGCATGATCTTGAAGGTGCAAACAAGGTAGACTACTGGTGGCTCGGTATAGCTATTATTTGGGATGCCTTTACAAAGTTGGCATGTGCAACTGACCATGACCACAAAGTCTACGAAGAGACTTTATCTTCTACAAATCGTAACACGAGTCAGCTACAGTCAGAGTGCCCAATCACAGTTCAGATGTACTAGGCATGACCTTGTAGGAATTAACAAGATAAAGAACCGGTGGCTTGGCACGGCTATTGTGCGCAATGCCTTAACCAAGTTGGCATGTGCCACCTACCATGACCACAATGTTTACCAAGTGGCTTTAGCTTCTACGAATCGTAACACGAGTCAGCTACAGTCAGAGTGTCCAATCACAGTGCAGATGTACTAGGCATGATCTTGCAGGTGCAAACAAGGTAGAATACGGGTGGCTCGGTGTAGCTATTGTGCGCAATGCCTTAACCAAGTTGGCATGTGCCACCTACCATGACCACAATGTTTACCAAGTGGCTTTAGCTTCTACGAATCGTAACACGAGTCAGCTACAGTCAGAGTGTCCAATCACAGTGCAGATGTACTAGGCATGATCTTGCAGGTGCAAACAAGGTAGAATACGGGTGGCTCGGTGTAGCTATTGTGCGCAATGCCTTAACCAAGTTGGCATGTGCCACCTACCATGACCACAATGTTTACCAAGTGGCTTTAGCTTCTACGAATCGTAACACGAGTCAGCTACAGTCAGAGTGTCCAATCACAGTGCAGATGTACTAGGCATGATCTTGCAGGTGCAAACAAGGTAGAATACGGGTGGCTCGGTGTAGCTATTGTGCGCAATGCCTTAACCAAGTTGGCATGTGCCACCTACCATGACCACAATGTTTACCAAGTGGCTTTAGCTTCTACGAATCGTAACACGAGTCAGCTACAGTCAGAGTGTCCAATCACAGTGCAGATGTACTAGGCATGATCTTGCAGGTGCAAACAAGGTAGAATACGGGTGGCTCGGTGTAGCTATTGTGCGCAATGCCTTAACCAAGTTGGCATGTGCCACCTACCATGACCACAATGTTTACCAAGTGGCTTTAGCTTCTACGAATCGTAACACGAGTCAGCTACAGTCAGAGTGTCCAATCACAGTGCAGATGTACTAGGCATGATCTTGCAGGTGCAAACAAGGTAGAATACGGGTGGCTCGGTGTAGCTATTGTGCGCAATGCCTTAACCAAGTTGGCATGTGCCACCTACCATGACCACAATGTTTACCAAGTGGCTTTAGCTTCTACGAATCGTAACACGAGTCAGCTACAGTCAGAGTGTCCAATCACAGTGCAGATGTACTAGGCATGATCTTGCAGGTGCAAACAAGGTAGAATACGGGTGGCTCGGTGTAGCTATTGTGCGCAATGCCTTAACCAAGTTGGCATGTGCCACCTACCATGACCACAATGTTTACCAAGTGGCTTTAGCTTCTACGAATCGTAACACGAGTCAGCTACAGTCAGAGTGTCCAATCACAGTGCAGATGTACTAGGCATGATCTTGCAGGTGCAAACAAGGTAGAATACGGGTGGCTCGGTGTAGCTATTGTGCGCAATGCCTTAACCAAGTTGGCATGTGCCACCTACCATGACCACAATGTTTACCAAGTGGCTTTAGCTTCTACGAATCGTAACACGAGTCAGCTACAGTCAGAGTGTCCAATCACAGTGCAGATGTACTAGGCATGATCTTGCAGGTGCAAACAAGGTAGAATACGGGTGGCTCGGTGTAGCTATTGTGCGCAATGCCTTAACCAAGTTGGCATGTGCCACCTACCATGACCACAATGTTTACCAAGTGGCTTTAGCTTCTACGAATCGTAACACGAGTCAGCTACAGTCAGAGTGCCCAATCACAGTGCACATCTAAGAAGCATGACCTTGCAGGTATAAACAAGGTAAAATACCGGTGGCTTGGCACGACTATTGGGCACAATGCCTTGACAAAGTTAACATGTGCCACTGACCATGACCACACTGTTTACCAAGTACCTTAAACGGCTATGAATCATAACACGCGTCACCCACGGTCAGAGTGTCCAATCACAGTGCAGATGTACTAGGCATGATCTTGAAGGTACAAAGAAGGTGGAATACTGGTGGCTCGGTGTGGCTATTGTGCGCAATGCCTTGACAAAGTTGGCATGTGCCACTGACCATGATCACAATGTTTACCAAGTGACTTTAACTTCTACGAAACGTAAAACGAGTCAGCCACGGTCAGAGTGCCCAATCATAGTACACATGTAATATGCATGACCTTGCTGGTATAAGCAAGGTAAAAATTCGGTGGCTTGGCACGGCTATTGTGCGCAATGGCTTGACAAAGTTGGCATGTGCCACTGACCATGACCACAAAGTTTACCAAGTGACTTTAACTTCTACGAATCGTAACACGAGTCAGCCACGGTCAGAGCGCCCAATCAGAGTGCACATCTAACATGCATGGCCTTGCAGGTATACACAGGGTAAAAAACCGGTGGCTTGGAACGGCTACTGTGCGCAATGCCTTGACAAATTGGCCTGTGCCACTGACCATGACCACAAAGTGTACCAAGTGACTTTAACTTCTACGAAACGTAAAACGAGTCAGCCACGGTCAGAGTGCCCAATCATAGTACACATGTAATATGCATGACCTTGCTGGTATAAGCAAGGTAAAAATTCGGTGGCTTGGCACGGCTATTGTGCGCAATGCCTTGACAAAGTCGGCATGTGCCACTGACCATGACCACAAATGTATCCAAGTGACTTTTACTTCTATTGATCATAACACGAGTCAGCCACGGTCAGAGCGCCCAATCAGAGTGCACATCTAACATGCATGGCCTTGCAGGTATACACAGGGTAAAAAACCGGTGGCTTGGAACGGCTACTGTGCGCAATGCCTTGACAAATTGGCCTGTGCCACTGACCATGACCACAAAGTTTACCAAGTGACTTTAACTTCTACAAATCGTAACACGAGTCAGCTACAGTCAGAGTGCCCAATCACAGTTCAGATGTACTAGGCATGACCTTGTAGGAATTAACAAGATAAAGAACCGGTGGCTTGGCACGACTATTGTGCACAATGCCTTGACAAAGTTGGCATGTGCCCATGACCATGACCACAAAGTTTACCAAGTACCTGAAACGGCTATGACTCATAACACGAGTCAGCCACAATCAGAGTGTCCAATCACAGTGCAGATGTACTAGGCATGATCTTGCAGGTACAAACAAGGTAGAATACTGGTGGCTCGGTGTTGGCTATTGTGCGCAATGCCTTGACAAAGTTGGCATGTGTCACTGACCATGACCACAAATGTATCCAAGTGACGTTTACTTCTATTGATCATAACACGAGTCAGCCACGGTCAGAGTGTCCAATCACAGTACAGATGTACTAGACATGATCTTGCAGGTACAAGGAAGGTAGAATACTGGTGTCTCGGTGTGGCTGTTTTGTGCAATGACTTGAAAAAGTTGGCATGTGCCACTGACCATGACCAAAACGTTTACCAAGTGACCTTAACTTCTACAAATCGTAACACAAGTCAACCATGGTCAAAGTGCCCAATCACAGTGAACATCTAATATGCATGACCTTACAGGTATACACAATTCTAAAAACCGGTGGCTTGGCACGGCTATTGTGCGCAATGCCTTGACAAAGTTGGCATGTGCCACTGACCATGACCACAAAGTTTACCAAGTGACTTTAACTTCTATGAATCATAACACAAGTCAGCCACGTTCAGAGTGCCAAATCATAGTGCACATCTAATATGCATGACCTTGCAGGTATAAAGAAGGTAAAAAACCGTTGGCTTGGCACGGGTATTGTGCGCAATGCCTTGACAAAGTTGGCACGTGCCACTGACCATGACCACAAAGTATACCAAGTACCTTAAACGGCTAGGAATCATAACACGCGTCACCCACGGTCAGAGTGTCGAATCACAGTGCAGATGTACTAGTCATGATCTTAAAGGTGGACACAAGGTAGAATACCGGTGGCTTGGTGTGGCTATTGTGCGGAATGCCTTGACAAAGTTGGCACGTGCCACTGACCATGACCACAAAGTATACCAAGTACCTTAAACGGCTAGGAATCATAACACGCGTCACCCACGGTCAGAGTGTCGAATCACAGTGCAGATGTACTAGTCATGATCTTAAAGGTGGACACAAGGTAGAATACCGGTGGCTTGGTGTGGCTATTGTGCGGAATGCCTTGACAAAGTTGGCACGTGCCACTGACCATGACCACAAAGTATACCAAGTACCTTAAACGGCTAGGAATCATAACACGCGTCACCCACGGTCAGAGTGTCGAATCACAGTGCAGATGTACTAGTCATGATCTTAAAGGTGGACACAAGGTAGAATACCGGTGGCTTGGTGTGGCTATTGTGCGGAATGCCTTGACAAAGTTGGCACGTGCCACTGACCATGACCACAAAGTATACCAAGTACCTTAAACGGCTAGGAATCATAACACGCGTCACCCACGGTCAGAGTGTCGAATCACAGTGCAGATGTACTAGTCATGATCTTAAAGGTGGACACAAGGTAGAATACCGGTGGCTTGGTGTGGCTATTGTGCGGAATGCCTTGACAAAGTTGGCACGTGCCACTGACCATGACCACAAAGTATACCAAGTACCTTAAACGGCTAGGAATCATAACACGCGTCACCCACGGTCAGAGTGTCGAATCACAGTGCAGATGTACTAGTCATGATCTTAAAGGTGGACACAAGGTAGAATACCGGTGGCTTGGTGTGGCTATTGTGCGGAATGCCTTGACAAAGTTGGCACGTGCCACTGACCATGACCACAAAGTATACCAAGTACCTTAAACGGCTAGGAATCATAACACGCGTCACCCACGGTCAGAGTGTCGAATCACAGTGCAGATGTACTAGTCATGATCTTAAAGGTGGACACAAGGTAGAATACCGGTGGCTTGGTGTGGCTATTGTGCGGAATGCCTTGACAAAGTTGGCACGTGCCACTGACCATGACCACAAAGTATACCAAGTACCTTAAACGGCTAGGAATCATAACACGCGTCACCCACGGTCAGAGTGTCGAATCACAGTGCAGATGTACTAGTCATGATCTTAAAGGTGGACACAAGGTAGAATACCGGTGGCTTGGTGTGGCTATTGTGCGGAATGCCTTGACAAAGTTGGCACGTGCCACTGACCATGACCACAAAGTGTACCAAGTGACTTTAACTTCTACGAATCGCAAGACGAGTCAGCCACGATCAGAGTGCCCAATCATAGTGCAGATGTACTAGGCATGATCTTGCAGGTGCAAACAAGGTAGAATACGGGTGGCTCGGTGTAGCTATTGTGCGCAATGCCTTAACCAAGTTGGCATGTGCCACTGACTATGACCACAAAGTTTACCAAGTGACTTTAACTTCTACGAATCGTAACACGAGTCAGCCACATTCAGAGTGCACAATCACAGTGCACATCTAATATGCATGACCGTGCAGGTCTAAAGAAGGAAAACAACCGGTGGCTTGGCACGGCTTTTGTGCGCAATACCTTGACAAAGTTGGCATGTGCCACTGATCATGACAACACTGTTTACCAAGTACCTTAAAAGGCTATGAATCATAACACGCGTCACCCACGGTCAGAGTGTCCAATCACAGTGCAGATGTACTAGGCATGATCTTGAAGGTGGAAACAAGGTAGAATACCGGTGGCTCGGTGTGGCTATTGTGCGCAACGCCTTGACAAGATTGGCATGTGCCACTGACCATGATCACAAAGTTTACCATGTGACTTTAACTTCTACGAATCGTAACACGAGTCAGCCACAGTCAGAGTGCCCAATCATAGTACACATCTAATATGCAAGACCTTGCTGGTATAAACAAGGTAAAAAACTGGTGGCTTGGCACGGCTATTGTGCGCAATGCCTTGAGAAAGTTGGCATGTGCCACTGACCATGACCACAAAGTTTACCAAGTACATTAAACGGCTATGAATTATAACACGAGTCAGCCACGGTCAGAGTGTCCAATCACAGTGTAGATATACTGGGCATGACCTCACAGGTATAAGCAAGGTAGAATACTGGTGGCTTGGTGTGGCTATTGTGCGCAATGCCTTGATAAATTGGCATGTGCCACTGACCATGACCGCAAAGTTTACCAAGTGACGTTTACGTCTATTGATCATAACACGAATCAGCCACGGTCAGCGTGTCCAATTACAGTGCAGATGTATTAGGCATGATCTTGCAGGTGCAAACAAGGTAAAACACCTGTGCCTTGGTGTGGCTACTGTGCGCAATGCCTTGACAAATTGGCCTGTGCCACTGACCATGACCACAAAGTTTACCATGTGACTTTAACTTCTACAATCGTAACACAAGTCAGCCACGGTCAGAGTGCCCAATCACAGTGCACATCTAATATGCATGACCTTACAGGTATACACAAGGTAAAAAACCGGTGGCTTGGCACGGCTATTGTGCGCAATGCCTTGACGAAGTTGGCATGTGCCACTGACCATGACTACAAAGTTTACCAAGTGACTTTAACTTCTACGAATCGTACCACAAGTCAGCCACATTCATAGGGCCCAATCACAGTGCACATCTAATATGCATGACCTTGCAGGTATAATGAAGGTAAAAACCCATTGGCTTGGCACGGCTATTGTGCGCAATGCCTTGGCAAAGTTGGCATGTGCCACTGACCATGACCACATTGTTTACCAAGTACCTTAAACGGCTATGAATCATAACACGCGTCACCCACGGTCAGAGTGTCCAATCACAGTGCAGATGTACTAGGCATGATCTTGAAGGTGCAAAAAAGGTAGAATACAGGTCGCTCAGTGTGGCTACTGTGCGCAATGCCTTGACAAAGTTGGCATGTGCCACTGACCATGATCACAAAGTTTACCAAGTGACTTTCTACGAATCGTAACACGAGTCAGCCACGGTCAGAGTGCCCAATCATAGTACACATGTAATATGCAAGATCTTGCTGGTATAAACAAGGTAAAAACCCGGTGGCTTGGCATGACTATTGTGCGCAATGTCTTGACAAAGTTGGCATGTGCCACTGACCATGACCACAAAGTTTACCAAGTACATTAAACGGCTATGATTTATAGCACGAGTCAGCCACGGTCAGACTGTCCAATCACAGTACAGATATACTGGGCATGACCTTACAGGTATAAAAAAGGTAGAATACTGGTGGTTTGGTGTGGCTATTGTGTGCAATGCCTTGACAAATTGGCATGTGCCACTGACCATGACCACAACGTTAACCATGTGACTTTCACTTATACAAATAGTAACACACGTCAGCCACAGTCAGAGTGCCCAATCACAGTGCACATGTAATATTCATGACCTTACAGGTATACACAAGGTAAAAAACCGGTGGCTTGGCATGGCTATTGTGCGCAATGCCTTGACAAAGTTGGCATGTGCCACTGACCATGACCACAAAGTCTACCAAGTGACTTTAACTTCTACGAATCGTAACACGAGTCAGCCACGGTCAGAGTGCCCAATCACAGTGCACATCTAATAGGCATGACCTTGCAGGTATAAAGAAGGTAAAAAACCGGTGGCTTGGCACGGCTATTGTGCGCAATGGCTTGACAAAGTTGGCACGTGCCACTGACCATGACCACAAAGTCTACCAAGTGACTTTAACTTCTACGAATCGTAACACGAGTCAGCCACGGTCAGAGTGCCCAATCACAGTGCACATCTAATAGGCATGACCTTGCAGGTATAAAGAAGGTAAAAAACCGGTGGCTTGGCACGGCTATTGTGCGCAATGGCTTGACAAAGTTGGCACGTGCCACTGACCATGACCACAAAGTCTACCAAGTGACTTTAACTTCTACGAATCGTAACACGAGTCAGCCACGGTCAGAGTGCCCAATCACAGTGCACATCTAATATGCATGACCTTACAGGTATAAACAAGGTAGAATACTGGTGGCTCGGTGTGGCTATTGTGCGCAATGCCTTGACAAAGTTGGCATGTGCCACTGACCATGATCACAAAGTTTACCAAGTGACTTTAACTTCTACGAATCGTAACACGAACCAGCCACGGTCAGATTGCCCAATCATAGTACACATCTAATATGCATGACCTTGCTGTTATATACAAGGTAAAAAACTGGTGGCTTGGCACGGCTATTGTGCGCGATGCCTTGACAAAGTTGGCATGTGCCACTGACCATGACCACAAAGTTTACCACGTACATTAAACGGCTATGAACTATAACACGAGTCAGCCACGGTCAGAGTGTCCAATCACAGTGCAGATATACTGGGCATGACCTCACAGGTATAAACCAGGTAGAATACTGGTGGCTCGGAGTGGCTATTGTGCGCAATGCCTTGATAAATTGGCATGTGCCACTGACCATGACCACAAAGTTTACCAAGTGACGTTTACGTCTATTGATCATAACACGAGTCAGCCACGGTCAGAGTGTCCAATCACAATGCAAATGTATTAGGCATGATCTTGCAGGTGCAAACAAGGTAAAACACCTGTGCCTTGGTGTGGCTACTCTGCGCAATGCCTTGACGAGTTGCCATGTGCCACTGACCATGACCACAACGCTTACCAAGTGACTTTAACTTCTACGAATCCTAACACGAGTCAGCCATGGTCAGAGTGCCCAATCACAGTGCACATCTAACACGCATGACCTTGCAGGTATAAACAAGGTAAAAAACCGGTGGCTTGGCACTGCTATTGTGCGCAATGCCTTGACAAAGTTGGCATGTGCCACTGACTATGACCACAAAGTTTACCAAGTGACTTAACTTCTACGAATTGTAAAACGAGTCAGCCACATTCAGAGTGCCCAATCACAGTGCACATATAACATGCACGACCTTACAGGTATAATCAAGGTCAAAAACCGGTGCCTTGGCATGGCTATTGTGTGCAATGCCTTGACAGAGTTGGCATGTGCCACTGACCATGACCACAAAGTTTACCAAGTGACTTAAGCATCCACGAATTGTAACACGAGTCACCCACATTCAGAGTGCCAAATAACAGTGCACATCTAATATGCATGACCTTGCCGGTATAAAGAAGGTAAAAAAACTGGTGGCTTGGCACGGCTATTGTGCGCAATGCCTTGACAAAGTTGGCATGTGCCACTGACCATGACCACACATTTTACCAAGTACCTTAAACGGCTACGAATTATAACACGCGTCACCCACGGTCAGAGTGTCCAATCACAGTTCAGATGTACTAGGCATGCTCCTGAAGGTGCAAACAAGGTAGAATACTGGTGGCTCGGTGTGGCTATTGTGTGCAATGCCTCGACAAAGTTGGCATGTGCCACTGACCATGATCACAAAGTTTACCAAGTGACATTAACTTCTACGAATGGTAAGACGAGTCAGCCACGGTCAGAGTACCCAATCGTAGTACACATCTAATATGCATGACCTTGCTGGTATAAACAAGGTAAAAACCGGTGGCTTGGCATGGCTATTGTACCCAATGCCTAGACAAAGTTGGCATGTGCCACTGACCATGACCACACATTTTACCAAGTACATTAAACGGCTATGAATTATAACACGAGTCAGCCACTGTCAGAGTGTCCAATCACAGTACAGATATACTGGGCATGACCTTATAGGTATAAACAAGGTAGAATACTGGAGGCTCATTGTGGCTATTGTGCGCAATGCCTTGACAAATTGGCATGTGCCACTGACCATGACCACAAAGTTTACCAAGTAGCTTCAACTTCTATGAATCATAACACAAGTCAGCCACGGTCAGAGTGCCCAATCACAGTGCACATCTAATATGCATGACCTTGCAGGTATACACAAGGTAAAAACCCGGTGGCTTGGGCTGGCTATTGTGCGCAATACATTGACAAAATTGGCATGTGCCACTAACAATGATCACAAAGTTTACCAAGTGACTTTAACTTCTACAAATCGTAACACGAGTCAGCCACGGTCAGAGTGCCCAATCACAGTGCACATCTAATATGAATGATCTTGCAGGTATAAACAGGGTAAAAAACTGGTGTCTTAGCACGGCTATTGTGCGCAATGCCTTGACAGAGTTGGCATGTGCCACAGGCCATGACCACAATGATTACCAAGTGACTTTAACTTCTACGAATTGTAACACGAGTCAGCCACAGTCCGATAGCCCAATCACAGTTCACATGTACTAGGCATGACCTTCCAGGTATAAACAAGGTAAAATCCGTTGGCTTGGCAGATAAGGATGCGGCGGAAGGTGATAGGATGCAAGAAGTGTGCACCTCTCATGCTGGCAAAAGCAGACAAATAGGACAGGAGGAAGAACAGGCCCGCACCCAAGCGGTGTATTGAGAGGTGTGAAGCCTGCGGAGAGCCGTACGACCCCATGGAGGCAACCTGGTGCTATGAATGTAAAGCACCCCTCCACTGCAAGTGTGGGACGGAGATTCCGGGGTTGGGACGGCATTGCAAAAGCTGCATCTGAAGGCTGGTTGAATAAGAACAAGAGATGGACAAGGAGGGTGGAAAGGCTGCTGGACCAAGTGTGCCCGGGGTGGAGGAGACGGAGGAGTGCGGGAGGTGCAAGCGGCCAGTGAGGACACAGAAGAAACACTGCTTCAATTACAAGGTGGCCCTCCACTATATCTGTGGAGAAGAGGAGCTGCTGCAACAGAAGGCAGTGCATGTCTGTCCGGCCTGTATGCCGGAGCTGAAAGGGAGAATGCGGAAAGAAAGAGAGGAGCAGGGAGGGGGAGGTCGGCAAGCGGCAGAACTGGAGTGGAGCCTGTACTGTACAGAGTATGGTAACCGCAACGCCACCGAGTGGTGTGAGGGATGCTACCAGCCGCTCCATTGACCTTGCGGGCAGGTGCTGCGAGGGGTAGGACATCATTGCGACAAATGT